>CM037851.1:111794820-111824902 GCA_021234595.1 Delia radicum | reverse complement strand
GTATGTATGTATGTATGTATGTATGTATGTATGTATGTATGTAGTATGTATGTATGTATGTATGTATGTATGTATGTATGTATGTATGTATGTATGTATGTATGTATGTATGTATGTATGTATGTATGTATGTATGTATGTATGTATGTATGTATGTATGTATGTATGTATGTATGTATGTATGTATGTATGTATGTATGTATGTATGTATGTATGTATGTATGTATGTATGTATGAAGGTTTTTATAACTGGGGGGTTATTACGTAATTCGATTCGAAAAGTAAAACCTTTTGAAATGAATTTCCGTTTCGAAAGTAAAATTGTATTATCTAATTCGTTCGAATGTTTCACGAGTTGTATTGTGTAAAAAAGGGTAAATACAAGTGATTGCAAATTTTTATCGGTTAATACATAACTTGGCAGCATGTCTTATAATGTCAAAGTTGTCAGCACTGTGCTTAAATGTCAAAATTTGAAAACAATATTTAAAGAAACTTTATTAAAGAAATATTTATTTAAAAAGTCGAAGCTTAAATGGATTGTGATTTATTGTGGACAGAAGATAGTGATGAAGAAAATGATAATATTCCGGAAAGAGTTCAAAAGAAACTTATAAGAGATTCGTCAGATATAATGAATCTTAATGAGACAAAGTAAGAAAAATTTAAAATTTTACCTTTAAGATTAAATATATTCCTAATAATATCTTTTTAGTTTCATAAAAAACTTTAGGCTTAGTAAAAATGCTTTTACCTAAGTCTTGAGTTGTGTAAAAGATGAATTTAAACCAGCAGAAAGGTCAACTGCCATCTCACCTATATTAAAATTAGCTGCCACACTTAAATTTTTGGCGCAAGGTGAATATCAGCATCAAATTGGCCAAGACCGCCTATTAGGATTTTCTCAAGCATCAATTTCTGCGTGCTCGTGCTTGTCTGAGGTTTGCGATGTTATTGAAAGAGTTCTTTGTCCCAAACATATTGTATTTGAAATGACAGAGGATAGGAAGAGAGAAGCTAAGAGATACTTTTTTGAAAAATGTGGAATACCTGGAGTAATTGGAGCAGTAGATGGTACGCATATTCAATTAATCAGACCTATAAGGGATGAGCAATTATATTTCAAAGGGAACAAAATTTACTCGGCCCACCTCCAGTCCCTGAAATACTATTTCGGGTTTCCCAGCATTTTACCTTTATGTGGTGTCTATAATCTGCCCACACCTATAAACATATGTAAATTTGAATAATACCAATCTATAAACCGACAATTGATAAATTGAAAACGTACTTTTTCCATTTTGTAATATCATGAGTCGGACGGCCAGCTGCATCCAAATCCAAAGACAATCTTGTCCACAAGTCCTTGGACTTGCTTCTAGCATTCGCTACATTTAGGTGACCTTTAGCAAAATCGGGATGTTTAATCATAAAGTCCACCATAATCTCATATTGTCATTGCTTAGTATTGCTTTTTTTATGTGATCCACTGCTTCAAAGATTCAACATCGTGAAAAAAAAACAATGTTTAGTGTAAAAACATAAAACATTTGATGTTTTTTATTTTTACTTATTTATTTAACACTTTTTCTTATATTTTGTATAACAATACTTACATTTTAAATTTTTTTCTTTTTTCGACAACAAATTAGCTCTCGAATAAAATACAAATGTACAAGGTGGCGCAAAAGTAATCCTCCTATCAGAAAATGCTATAAATTTTGCGATTGGCCCCTATGTCAGTTCTGTTTTGACATTTGTGTAGTAAACACATGCGAAATACACGTTAATAAACAATGTTACGCTACACTGCTCCAGAACGCGGAATATTGGTGACTATTTATTTGACCAATAATCGGTCGGTGGCTTTGGCACAACGTGAATTTCGTCGCAGATTTCCTGGCCGTCCAACGCCTACTGGTGAAACACTACGACGTTTAGCCGCTCGCCTCGAAGAGACTGGCACAACACGAGATGCTGCCAGGCGTGGCAGCCACCGGAGTAGCCGTTCTGCAGAGAATATTGCTGCTGTAGCCGAGGATGTCATGGAAGCGCCGTCGACATCGACCAGACGACGTGCCACGCAAATGGGTATCAGTCGACGGTCTTTACAGCGAATTTTGGTACAAGATTTGAAGATGTTTCCGTACAAAGTCCAGACGGTGCATCAGCTGTTAGCTGCTGACCGCCAATCGCGTGTAACATACGCTCAAGCCATCCTTAATCACCACCAAGAGGAAGATGATTTTTCATCAAAAATAATCATGAGTAATGAGGCCCATTTCCATCTTAGCGGGTACGTAAATAAGCAAAATTTACGCTTCTGGGGCACTGAAAATCCGCGTGTAACCCACGAAGAGCCATTACACCCGCTCAAAGTCACTATATGGTGTGCTGTTTTCGCTGGAGGAGTCATCGGACCTTTTTTCTTCGAAGACGTCGCGGGCCAAACGGTTACTGTGAATGGTGAGCGCTACAGAGCAATGATCAACGAGTTCTTTTTGCCGCAACTTGATGAATTGGGATTGGAAAACATGTGGTTCCAACAGGACGGTGCAACGGCACACACTGCACGTGCCACAACCGATATGGTGAAGGATGCATTTCCCGGGCGCCTAATCTCCCGTTTTGGCGATTTGCACTGGCCAGCAAGATCGCCTGATTTGACCGCTCCAGACTTCTTTTTGTGGGTCTTTTTGAAGTCGCGGGTTTATGTCAACAAGCCTCAGACTCTTGCAGCTCTTAAAGACAATATCCGTCAAGAATGTGAGGACCTATCACCGGAAGTTTTGGCCAAAGTGATGGAAAATGCCATAAAAAGGGCTCAAATGACAATCAACTGTGGCGGCGGCCATTTACATGACATCATATTCTCGACTTGATGTAAAAAAAATTAAAATACCAAATAAAAATAATCCACAAGAAGAATCAAAGTTTTTAATTTTTTTTTTAAATTACGGCCAAAAAACATCGGAAGGTTATTTTTGCGCCACCTTGTATTAACGTTTGTGAAGTTCGCTTTCATATTACATAATTGCATTTACGAAAGTGTAATTTTTGTTTTTCGAAAGGGGGATAAAAAACGGCCGGTTCGAAAAAAAGTTTCCGTACGTTCGTAAATACATTTTCGAAAATCGTACTACAAAATACAATTCATACGAATTTACACATTTTTTCTTTCGAATCGAATTACATAATAACCCCCCTGGTATTTATGTATGCAAGAAAAGCAATCACATGCAGTGTTGCCAGGTTAGACGATTTATAGTCATTTTGACGATATTAAATACCCAAAATAACTAAATGACTATTGGACGATTTTTGCTTCCAAAAAATTTACGAATTTTTGACAAAAGTTTAATATGTCAGCAAAACATATTGATTTGTCACCGGATCTATTTTTTGATTTATATAATTTGAAAAAATACCAGTTTCTTTAATTTTTTGTGTCTCGAAAACACTCTAAACACACAAAATATTTTCTTTTTTGTTTGACTTATGTGATGTATAGTATAAACACGTGTGTTGTAATGTAAACGTGTATTTAATAATTATTTCATTATGTATGTCTCAGCAAGCGCATTTTTTTTAAATCTTTTTTTTTAATTCGCGTATGCTTTTTAAACCCTAAATTCACTAAAACTAATGCACTAAAACACTAATTTCCCTCTGAAATTCAATAAAAATAAAATTTGCAAAATGGATCTTTGTTATAAAGAATTCATTTTATTTAAATTGTTTGTCTCGTCAACCAGCCTCCATACAAATGATGTCTGATATAATCGAACTTCTTCTATCCACAGATTTCATAAATACTTCAATTTGCATTTCCCTTTAATTCTGTCCAATTCGACTGAATATATGTAACTGAAACGATTGCCACTTAAACTATGTTAATGTAGTATTTACAAAACAGTTCAAAAGTTTCTACGTCATCACCTTCTTGGACCCCTAAATGTTTTTTTTCCTGTCAGTGCATGCAAACGAATTCTAAACTCTTTCCACAGTTTTTATCAATTCTGTAAATTGTCACTACTGATTTTAAAACCAATTATTATCCCAAAAAAAACTTCCTTCATTGAGAACAAAGCTGCAGAATAACTTTGAACATTAATTTGTGTTTCAGTGAAAAATAAGATGAAAAACATTTAAAGTTTTTATTAATATTATTAAAATATAATATTCCTAGATTTAGAGTGTTTAGATCAAATCGGTATGTTTTCGCTAAAATTAAAGTGTTTTTGTATTTTATACAATTCATTTTCGTTACATTGCTAAGAGCCTATTTTGTGGCTTTTTTCTATTAATCCCGGGGAATTGTTTTATAGAAAAATAATTATTTCAGTGCTGCATTTTATGTAAATATTTCATGTACGGATAATATTATTTTCTACAAATATTTATTACTTTGAGACATCGATTTGTGCTTTTCCCCTATTTCAAGTGTTATAAGCAAACTGCATTTAATTATTGCAATAAGCTGAGTTTATTTTTGTCCACATAACCCTCGTTAATCGAGTGTTAGATTTTTTTCTACTAAAATCGTTTCATTTACAAAACAAAAGTTTTTTTCCTAAGAATATTTTTTTCTGAAAATGAAAATGAAAATTATTCAAGTTCGAGGCCATACTCTATATTTCTTCATTAGGATATTGTCCTAACAAATAATCTATAGAGTTTTTTGTTTTCAAATTTATTATTTGACCCTTTCAGGAATGTGTTGATAGATCTATTTCGGGAATTTTCTAGGTTCCCATCATCAGATCACGTTTTGAAAGCGGTAACAATCCCATGCCAAACATCAAACATACATATGAACTAGTTTACTCACTACATGAGAACTAATATACATATGAGTTTGAAGTTAAAGATTATAACCATTGATCAAAAAATAAATTGAAAACTTGTTTGATGTGCAAGATCCACCTCTGGTGGATATTCAATACCCTTTTTTTTTTGTTTCTCTCTCCTTTTTATATTTTGTTTAGTTTGTAAGCAAAACAGGGGAAGTAAACTTGGCGGTACTCTGCCTTTTATACAAGTTTGTTATAATTTTTATTAAAAATAAAAATTATGTTTTTTTCGACCTTTAATTGTGCAATGAAAATGAAAATTAAATTATTAGATTATTTGTTAGGACAATATCCTAATGAAGAAATATAGAGTATGGCCTCGAACTTGAATAATTTTCATTTTCATTGCACAATTAAAGGTCGAAAAAAACATAATTTTTATTTTTAATAAAAATTATAACAAACTTGTAGAAAAGGCAGAGTACCGCCAAGTTTACTTCCCCTGTTTTGCTTACAAACTAAACAAAATATAAAAAGGAGAGAGAAACAAAAAAAAAACAAAGTGTATTGAATATCCACCAGAGGTGGATCTTGCACATCAAACAAGTTTTCAATTTATTTTTTGATCAATGGTTATAATCTTTAACTTCAAACCAGTGGTCTTCACATAGAGAAACACACATAAAATGAGAGTATTACACTGAAAGAAGTGATGAGTTTTTCTTTTTGTGGTTTCTTACAAGATTTGTTTTCATTGTTATAACAATTATGAAATTATTGAATATGTTGCGTTAAAAAAATATAAATTTTAAAAATAGGTATGTTCATTAGGGTTATGACTTTTTTGTTGCGAAAAAATTACAGGGACAATATTGTACTGATAAAAAACAATATTGTATTGATAACAACAATAATGTACATCAGTGGGCTTCATCCATATCACCCGGAAAACGTTTTATTTTTTGTTTTTATCAAAAATAAATATCAATAAAGTTTAAAATGTTTCTATAAATCAATAGAAACGAAAAAAATTCAAATATACTTTAAATTAAAAATATCCCTCAAGTTGAAAATCGAAAAATGTTTTAGTGTATAAATATTAAAATAAAAAAAAATATTTTGAAAAATATGTTTTTTGAACAATAAAACGTTTTAAAACGTTTTTTCTTTTTTTTTTATCTATTTTTTTAATTTTAAAACTAATGACACAGATATTATTGTGGAATGCTGGTTTGATTGCTGTAAAAACCATACGATTTCAGTGCAAATTTTTCTGATAAAATAAATAATAAATAAATAAAAAAAAGTTTTTCCACTCAACATCCCACATATTCATTAAATATTTTAATTTCAAATGCTGTAAAAAAATATATATTTATACGAAATATAAACAAACATGCATAAATTTATGTAGCTTGTTATCAAAACTTCTCAGTGTATCAAACAAAAATGTAGCTTTCGTTAAAAACGTTAAAACATAAAAAGATCCGCTATACTCCTACTCTGTTGAAAGCTAACTAGCTACTGAATGAAATAATTATCTCACACACATATTTATTGTTGTAATTATGGTTGCCGTTCAGTACGATGCAAACAAAGAGTACGTATTTTTTTATGAAAGATATTGTAGCGTTGTTAATTTATTACAATTAGTTAAGTTTTTGATAGGAAAATAAAACAAAAAAAAGCTTTCTGAGAGTTATAAAAGCAATATTAATACGATAATAAAATTTAAAGATATTGTAATAAAGATTAGCGATACAGGTAGTTTTGGTACATTTCAAGAAGCTGTCTTGTAGGAGTTTTTTTACTTTGAGCAACCCTGGTTATAATATTCACGAAGAGAATAAATAAATACCCGAAAAACTTCGTCCCCTGGGTGATATGGATGAAGACCACTGCTTCAAACTCATATGTATATTAGTTCTCATGTAGTGAGTAAACTAGTTCATATGTATGTTTGATGTTTGGCATGGGATTGTTACCGCTTTCAAAACGTGTTCTGATGATGGGAACCTAGAAAATTCCCGAAATAGATCTATCAACACATTCCTGAAAGGGTCAAATAATAAATTTGAAAACAAAAAACTCTATAGACTATTTGTTAGGACAATATCCTAATGAAGAAATATAGAGTATGGCCTCGAACTTGAATAATTTTCATTTTCATTGCACAATTAAAGGTCGAAAAAAACATAATTTTTATTTTTAATAAAAATTATAACACACTTATATTTTTTTCTATTATATTTTTTTATAAACTTCCCTTCACAATTTAAAAGGTGGAGCCAGTTATTCTTCAAATTTGGTCCTTTCTCAATTACAATTATGTAGATATTAAATTAAATTACTAATTCACAATATATTTATTATTTTTAAAACTATATTTTTCTTATTACTGTCCCTTTAAACCTATCCCTTTATAACTTAATAGATGGCGCTATTGACAATTTTCCCAATTGGACGTTTCCATCAATTGCAATTGGATTCTTAAAAGAATATTAATTGGACTTTAAATCTCAATTCAAATATATATTTAATATCATAGAAATTAAACATAGCGATTTCAGCGCCTGAATATCGACGATTTTTTAATAGTAAAGACACAAACCATATGTATTGAATTGTGTAAATATTTATCTGTATTTATATACAGTGCAATTCGCTTTTAACGATAATTGATACAACATTTTTTTCTTCACCCCAAATACATTATTGTTATTTTTACAAAGAATATAGATATATATATATATATATATATATATATATTGTTTGCACTTTCACTGGCTAATTCAAACAATGAGATGGAGGGTATCCAAAAATTCGGCACAGCCGAATTTAATCTTTTTTATACCAAATTCGGCACATCGGACTTTAATGCTTCCACTTGTTGTTTGTTCACTGCTTCAATGTTTCAACTAGAGCAGGGATTACCATTTCATTGCACAATTGTGCAAACGAAAATTTATCTACCTCACACACATTCTTGTACTCTTTCATTTAGTCGTCGATGAGAATGCGACAAGTGTACATGTTCAGCGGATGCCTTAACATTTTTTTCATGTTTACACTCAAAAAATATTGTATGATCAAAAATGCTTTGGTGACATACAATGCCTTTTATGTCATAAAACATTTAAGGAATGTACGGAATATGTTTTTAAAAGACATTGCGATTGTTTTGATACTAATATAAATAATTTAGTTAGTAGTTTAATAGTTAGTTATTTACTTATTCATTTATTTATTTTTTTATTTAGTTGGCTAGTTATTTATTAATTTACTTATTTCTTTATATATTTATTTCTTTATTTTTTATTTATTTAAAAACAAGAACAATTTTTGGTAAATACTTTTTATGGACAAGTTGTTTGTGCCATCGAAATAAAGTGAAATATGTATAAATGAAATGTAAAAATTTTATGCATTTTTTTAAACATATTTCGAAAGTTTGTTGGAATTTTTTTTGTTTGATAACTTTTTAATTATATGTTTGTGTCATTAGATATATCTAAAAAAAATTGTTTCCAAAGTTGTATGTTCTCTATAATATATTTTAGTTTCATTAGAATCTAACGGTCCGCAGAAAGATACTTGTAATTTGTATAATTTTATTTAAGTTGATGAAATTATATATAAAAACATACATATATTTGTGTGACCTTAACCGCACAAAATAACATATAATTATATAATATCATACACTGTTATATTTAAACCATTTTTAATCAGATGTATTTGATTATCTTATTTTGTATGAATGTCAGAATGGTGTCAGTTACTAACATTTTTCTATGACTATAATTCTTTTAATTTTTTCCTCTCTCTTACTCACTAACACACTACAGAAATTTTTTTGGTAATGCCTGAACCACGGATGTTAAAGTTGGTACAATTGTACTTTTTTTGGTACATTTTGACCTTCTAAAGTACCGTGGTACTACCGCGACTCATTTGGTACAATTTAAAAATTTTTAATTTTTCCCTTTTTTAAATTTTTAGTATAGCAAACAAATTGTTATTGTGTCCTTTTTCATAGCATTTATTCGTTTTATGTAATGAGCGCTTAAAATATATGCGACCATATCCGACAGATTTGACGATTTATCATCATTTTGAGGATTTTGTAGAGTTTTTTTTTTTTAAATATCGGAAATTTGACGATTTTTCACAAAATTTATCTGGCAGCTCTGTATGCGAGTGGTATTATGTTGTATAGAGCTCTTACATATATTGAAATTGGTGCAGCCAACTTCACTTTTATTTTGAATTTATTAAAATTCTGAAGAAGTGAAAATTAAATTAAATTATTGTTAAAGAAATGAAAGAAACAATCTTATATAACATTTTGCGAAGTTTTGACAACCAACGTCAACTTTAATAACGAAGTATTAATGTGGTTCCATAAATTTACTCCTGAAAGTGTTATTTCAGGTAAAACAAGTAGTATTGTAAATCTTCTAGTAAAACTGTTCCCGAATGAAATTTCAAATATTGATTCAATAAATAATCACTTTAGAGCTTTAGCTGATGTTGAACAACTGAAGCCGTTAAATAATTAAAAAATTTGTAGTTTTTGGTCGTTAGTAGCTAATTTTCAAAATGAACTGAATGTCAATATGTTTCCTGACATTTCTAGAGTCGTTGCTGGAATTTAAGCCATTCCACACTCGCCTGCAAATGTGGAAACAGTTTTTTCTTTTCAAAATATAATAAAAACTAAGGAAAGAAACAGACTACAGATCAAGTCTCTTACAGACAAAGGATTGGTTAAGATCGACAAGTTCATGCTGCTTTGATGTAAAAATTCCAAATACATAGTGTATTACCTAAACAAATAAATCCATATGTTATTGTTAAGTTTTGTTTTTTTTTTTGTGTATAAATTAATTTTTATGTACTTTTTTGTTGTTTTAATAAATAAAAAAAAAATGGTACCGTGAAGGTCCAAAAAGTACAATTTTTTTTGGAGGTTGGTACAAAATTAAAAACCCCATTTAACATCCCTGGCCTGAACTAGAGTCAATTTACAGAAACAACTAAAACTAAAAGCTTAGTTAACAAAAAAATGAGTATAAGAGAACTCTGTACATAAAGAATAAAAATATATGACCTGTACCGTTATGGTACAGGGAATGAGGCAGTTCTGAACACTATTCTTGTGCTAATCTATTAGAATTACAAAAAAATCTGTATAACTTTTAAAGTATACCTAGTTTGTTCTTTTTTGTCACACAATGATATCAAAATATAAGGAAGTTAACAAGGATGCATTTACTTAAATTTTTACAGTGATTGATGATTTCGAAAGCTGACTTATATACCTTTCTAATGTCACCAAGATCTTTGAAATCGGTTGAGCCATTCCGAAGTAATCGCTGCTTAAAAGTACCTATTGCCGTCATTTTTCAAAAACTTCGATACCTTGCCACGCCCACATATTTTCAAAAATGCAATTTCTAAAAATGAAGTTGAGTTTATATATGCAAAATGTAGCTGTATGCAAATTTCATCAAAATCTGAGAGGGTCGGGTTCATTGCATATCGGTTTTGATATGAAATTCTTCATATGAATAATTATAGGTAGCCAATAGTTATATGTTTTATGAATATCCCTAATAATTTCTCCTCTCCTCTTTACACCCGTTTTATTTGATTAAATTATTTTATATTGTTTTACTTTAAATTTGTAAATTATCTTTATTTTTGTTTTATATTATATTATCAACTATTTCTTTTCAAATATTCTTTACTTTATTTTATATCATTTTATTATATTTTATCTTACATTTTCAATTATTCAAATCTAGTTTTACCGTTACTTTTCTTTATGATTTGAATTAAATTTAATATAAAGAAAAAGAATTTTGTAAAAGCTAGTTTAGTCTTAAGTTATCAATTAAACTATTAACATTGAAATTGAAAAAAAATAAAATCGTTTCTTTAAAACTTTAAAAACATTGTGTAATTTAATTTACTGGCGCAGTCGGTTTCAAGAACCATAAATTTTTAGAAGTTTGTAAACTTTTCTCTTGAGTGAAGAAAAAAAACAAAACTTTAAAACGTTTTGTTAGGAAAATAAAATGACAAATTTTAAAGTATTTGTCTGAAAATAAATAATAGAACCATTTACAAATTTTAATAAAAAAAATTAAACAGTGATTTAAGTGCTGAAAAATAAAAAAAAAAAAAAAATAAATTGAACAAATGCACAAAGTTTAAAAAACGTTTTAATATATATTTCGAAACTTTTGTTAAATTTTTTTTAAAAAAAAAAAAAACCATTTGATATAAATCCAAGTGCCAAATATGTAAAAAAAAAAAAAACAACGGAAATTTTATGAATTTTAGAAATTGAAAAAAATCGTATCAAAAATACAGTTATAATAAAACCTGTTTGACAAATAATAAAATTTAAAATATTGAAAATATTAAAAAAAAGGAAATAATAACAACAAATGAACTCAAACAAAAATTATCAAAAAAATAGTGTTAATAAATTACAACAAAACAATATTTTGGTTAAATAAAACAACAAAATTTTTAAATGTTTCAATAAAACCAAAAAAAACTATTTGAAAAAAAAAAAATCAAGATAGTAAATATAAAATGGATTTTTAAGAATTAACAATGCAACGAGGAAAAAAATTAACTTTAAAAAAGTGAGAATAATTGAATTAAAAATAAAATTGAATATAAACTGCTAATACGACTAAATTAAGTCATCGTAAAATAAGAAACAATGAAAAGAGAAAACTAAAAATTACAACAAAAAGCTAAAAATTATAACAATTGCTTAAAAACAAAAATGAAATTACAATAAATATTAACAACAATAATTTTGATAAAAGCAAATATCAAAAAGATATATAAACAACAATTTCAACACAATCTGATCTCAACAACAAATGGAACATTAAAAGAGATCATCTTCAACGGCATATGTAAAATTTAATAAACTGTTTACAACAAAATATTTCATATCAATATAACAACAACTAACAGCAGCAATGGCTTTCAATGCATTTACTCTCTTGGAAGGTGTCCCCGTATTTGATGGAAAACCAGAGGAATTGGAAATATTTATTCTTAATGTGGAAGAAATTCGAAAATTTTTTGAGTCATCACTTATACCTCTATTTGACCTAAGAGTAAGAAACAAGATTGTCTCAAAAGCTAATATCGCGCTTATCAACAACAATAATCCAATAAAATGGGAAGAGATAAAGGTAATTTTAAGAGTAAATTTTAATATATCGGATAGTGTGGAGAGTATTGTAAACAGTATAAAAACAGCAGAAATAAAAACTGATATTAGTGATTTTATGATTACATGTTACGATTATTGACAAAATTAAATTTAAAGACAAGTATTGATAAAAGAAACGAGCAATGGTATAGTTGTAAAAATAATGAGAGTATGGTTTTAAAAATTTTTATTTCTAAACTGCCTAATGAACCAAAATTGGTACTTAATTCTAGAAACCCTGATTCTTTATTAAAAGCAAAAGAAATATTAGTAGAAACTGAATACTTTTATGCAAAAAAATTTAAATCTCAATCTTTATCATTAAATTCGGAAAATAATAACAATGGTAAATATTTCCGTAATAATCGTAATAAAAGTTTTACTAATTCTCAATCTTATTCACAATCTTCAAATCCTAATAATAATAATTCCAGATTTGTTCCTAGTGGCCAAAACAATTATGGCCAGAATAATAACTCTAATCAATTTGGACAAACAAATGTTAGATCCTTTCAAGGTAATCAGAATAATTTTCCGACTAGTAGTCAACGTGATCAAAATAATTCTGGATATGTTAAGAATATCGCGGGTAATATGAATAATAATAATAATGTGAATAGAAATAACCAAAGCAATTTTAATTTTCCAAACAATGTCCAATATAGACAAAACAGCTCGGGAATTTTTCAGAATCCAAATTACTCGGGAAACCTTAGTTATAGTGGAAACAATAGAAATAATACAGGAAATTCTCATCAGTCAAGAAATCGTGTGTACGGAGCGGTTCCAATGGACGTTGATAATATCCAGGTATCGGATTTTCAGTCATCGACCGACGAACTTTACCATGCATAATAGTTTATACGAGGACTGTTCCTATAAAATTACTAATAGACACAGGATCAGGAACAACACTCATAAGAAGAGGTCTATTTCATAATTCTTACAGAACACAGTTGAAAAATCCTATCACTTTGAATACCATTACTTCAAAGACAATTACTTCAACAAAAATTACAATTCCCCTATTTAATGAATTTAATGATCCTGGTTCTTATTTGGAAATGCTAGAGACCGAATTATTCAGTGATTTCGATGGAATTATTGGAATTAATTTATTAAGACCATTGGGTGTTATAATTGATTTAAGGGAAAATTTATTAATCACTTCAAATGCAAGGATTCCTTTAATCTATGATAATTTACTCACTGCGTATGATGAATATAATAATTCGTATTTAGATTCTATAATAGTTGATATGAATTTTAATGAACCTAAAATTGATTATTTGACTGAAAAATTTAGAACCGATAATTTAAATGATGAGGAAGTTAGGGAACTGACAAAATTAATAGAAAATTTTAAAAACGTTTTTTATGTAGAGGGTGAGAATCTATCATCCGTTGGTAAGTACCAACACAGAATACCTACTGTGAATGATATTCCGATATATTCAAGAGCTTATCGTTTCCCTGAGATTCACAAAAAGGAAGTAGAAAGACAGGTAATCGAAATGTTACGATCAGGGATTATTACGAAGTCATGTAGTCCATATAATGCTCCAATTTGGGTTGTACCTAAGAAGATGGACAATTCAGGGGGGAGAAAGTGGAGAGTAGTGGTCGATTACAGGAGGCTTAACGACGTAACAGTGGAGGATAAATTTCCCATACCCAATATGGAAGATCTTTTTTCAAAGTTAGGAAATTCACAATATTTTAGCACTCTGGATTTAGCTAAGGGATTTCATCAGATTCCCATATTACCTAATGATAGACATAAAACAGCGTTTTCAACTCCAACAGGCCACTACGAATTCACGAGAATGCCCTTTGGCCTAAAGAATGCACCAGCATCATTCCAGAGAATGATGAATGAGGTGCTACATGATTATATAGATAATATATGTGTGGTTTATTTGGATGACATTTTGGTATTTTCGACTTCTCTTCAGGAACATATTCTGTCCTTGAAGAAAATTTTTCAAAGATTATCTGAATATAATTTAAAAGTACAGGTGGACAAATGCAAATTTTTCAAACGCGAATCAGAATATCTTGGACACATAATAACGCCTGATGGTATTAGACCAAACCCTTTGAAAATAAATGTTATTCAGAAAATTGCATTACCAAGGACAATTAAGGAGATAAGATCCTTCTTAGGCTTAACAGGTTTCTACAGGAAATTTATCAAGGATTACAGCCGAATTGCACTGCCAATGATTTCATATTTAAAAAAAGGTTCTACTTTGAACATTCATGACCAAAATTACATTGATTCCTTTAATAAATTAAAGAAAATTTTATGTTCTACACCAGTTTTGGCATATCCAGATTTTGACAGAACTTTCGTTTTAACTACAGATGCCAGTAATAGGGCATTAGGAGCAGTTTTGTCACAGAATGGACACCCAATTGCATTTTCTTCAAGAACTTTGAATGAACATGAATGCAATTATAGTGCGATAGAGAAGGAATTACTAGCAATTGTTTGGTCAGTTAAATATTTTAGACCGTATTTGTTTGGTAGGAAATTTAAAGTCCAAACGGACCATCGGCCACTTGTGTGGTTAAACTCATTAAAGGAACCTAATATGAAATTGCAGAGATGGAAAATACAGTTAAATGAGTACGACTTTGACGTAGAATATATAAAAGGCAGAACAAATAAAGTTGCAGACTTTCTTAGCCGATTAGATGTAAATTTCTTAGGCGAAAATGAGCAATCTGTACATTCTGATAGTGCAACAATCCATAGTGGTGATGAGAATTTGAATGACCATATCTGTATATCAGAATCACCAATTAATATTTTTAAAAATCAGGTTATAGTCACCTTGGGCGGAAAGTACAAATATGAGAGAAAAATTTTATATCAGAAGAAAATGAGACATATTATTACATTAAAAGAGTATTTCGAGGAAAAAGTATTAGACTCTTTGAAACAAATTTTTCCTGTAAAGGGGACGGTAGCAATTTTTTGTCCTAATTTTGAAATATTCAAGAAACTTCAACAAACTATAATTCATTATTTTTCAAATTCATCGGAGATGAAATTTGTACTTTGTTCTAAGTTTATAAAGGACGTTTTTAGTAAGGAAAATCTTTGGAAATAATAGAAAGATATCACAACAATAAGAATCATAGAGGGATAGAAGAAACATTTTTGGAACTAAGGGATAAAATTTATTACCCGAATTTAAAAAAGGAGATTCACAAATTCATCAATAACTGTATTGTATGTAATATGTGCAAATTCGACAGAAAACCTTTAAGGACAAAGTTATGTGTTACTGAGACTCCTATAAGATCAAACGAAATAGTTCATATTGATATATGGTTTTTGAGTAGGAATATAACGTTTTTGACAATCATAGACAAACTTACGAAACATGTCTCAATTCATTATTTAAATGACAAAAATTCCTTGACTATCACTGAAAAGCTTAGGGAGAGATTTGCTGTTTTAGGAAAACCGGACAAGATAATAGCTGATAATGAGTTCAACACAGCTCTGATTCGTGATTTTCTGAACTCAGAGGAAGTCGATTTTCATTTCACGTCCCCTAATACCCATACTGGTAATTCTGACATAGAACGCTTTCATCTCACATTGAACGAGCACATAAGACTGTTTAAGTTGGAGCAGAAGGATAAGGATTTTGATGATAGGGCTCTCGTCTATAAGGCCGTTCAGATATATAATGATTCGATTCATAGCACAACTGGTTATAAACCAAATGATTTACTTCATAATAAGGTTGACAAATCCGTTTGGCAAGTTTTACGTGACAATATTCATAAAAGTAAAGTTGATAGAATTAATAAGATGAACGAAGATAGGGAAGATTGTCGTGAATACAGAGAAAGAGAATTAGTTAAAAATCTTGGATTTCAGAACCTAAAGCAAAAACCTAAATATATAATAAAACAGGTTAAAGAAAAGAATAAAACTAATTTTATTGATGAAAAGGATTGCAAACGAGATAGGCAGTTAGTAAAAAGAATTTTTAAATATCAAGAAGAGATACCAGATGTAAAGTTTGATAGGAAAATTACTGGTAGAAATTATACGAGAAAAAAAATAAAACCATATAATTGTCAGTCGTAGTTATAATAGGATATTTATTAATTAAGGAAAAATGTATTTAAATATATTTAAAACTTAATCTTAGAACAAATAATGGAAAACTATATTAAAAAAAAAAAAAAAAAAAAAAAAAAAAAAAAAAAAAATATATATATATATATTTAATTGAATACTATTAAAATTTCTTTATCATACTTAATTTTTATAAAATTGTTCTAGAATAAGAAAGGAAAAACAATCAATTAAAATGAAAAGTAATATTTTACCTTTGTAATAAAAAAGAAATAATAATCAAAATTGTTAGGAACAGGGAAAAATACAATAATATCATTACATTTCGGGAGTAATGTGTGTTCAAAGGGTGGGGGAGTTATATGTTTTATGAATATCCCTAATAATTTCTCCTCTCCTCTTTACACCCGTTTTATTTGATTAAATTATTTTATATTGTTTTACTTTAAATTTGTAAATTATCTTTATTTTTGTTTTATATTATATTATCAACTATTTCTTTTCAAATATTCTTTACTTTATTTTATATCATTTTATTATATTTTATCTTACATTTTCAATTATTCAAATCTAGTTTTACCGTTACTTTTCTTTATGATTTGAATTAAATTTAATATAAAGAAAAAGAATTTTGTAAAAGCTAGTTTAGTCTTAAGTTATCAATTAAACTATTAACATTGAAATTGAAAAAAAATAAAATCGTTTCTTTAAAAACTTTAAAAACATTGTGTAATTTAATTTACTCAATGGTTCATATTTAAGATTACAAGTTTTTTCTTACAGGAGTGACTCTTGATAGCTCCCTTACCTGGAACGAACATCTTGACCAGGTCTCCAAGAAGGCCACCAGGGCATATTATGCCTGCCAGAGGCTTTTCGGGAGAACATGGGGCCAAATCCACAAATGGTCTACTGGTCGTTCAATACTATTGTTAAACCGATGATCACCTATGCTGCCCTTGCATGGTGGCCAAAAGTTGAACAGAGTAAGTCAAGGGATGCTCTTAAGAGAATCTACCGTCTTGCGTGTGTTGGCATTACAGGGGCCGGCGGAATGCCTTTGGGGGTTATGCTGGGGATCCCGCCATTGCATATTTCTGTAATGGAGGTTGCCAGTATGGGTTCCTCTAGACTTAGTGAATTCGGTAGCATGAGGGGGGGGGGCGACCTAAGGGGTCACATGAGGATCGCGCGAATCCTAATAGATGACCCGATTTCTAAGGTTGCGGACAAAGTGTCACCGGAGTGGATCTTTGAGAGATATTTTGATGTGTTATTGTTTGACAGAGACATGTGGGCCAATCAATCCTGGGAACCGGAAGATGGTTCTCAGGTGTGGTTCACTGATGGCTCTAAGCAGTCGAATGGGAACATGGGTGTGGGCGTCTTTGGACCAGGCTTCCAGCTTGCCTTACCTATGGGAAAATATCCGTCCATTTTTCAGGCGGAGATTTGGGCCATCTGTGTCTGTGCAGGGGAATGCCTGCGAAGGGGAATTCGCAGATCTCGCATCGACATTCTTTCTGACAGTCAGGCTGCACTGAGGGCCTTAATGGCTTATAAGGTGTCGTCCGGGTTGGTCATGGAATGCATTCAGACTCTCAATAGGCTCGGTAGAGGCAACTCTCTAACCTTTGGGTGGATTCCTGGACATGAGGGGCATGAGGGCAACGAGAGGGCAGATTGTCTTGCCAACCGCGGGGCCCGAAAGCCCTTTATTGGTCCTGAACCATTCTGCGGAATACCTGCGGGGTATGTTAGGGAAAGACTCAGGGCATGGAGAGAGTCTGAATTCTCTGGTTACTGGGAAAACTCTCCTGGTCAGCGCCAGGCTAAAATATTGATCTCTTTTTCCAGTAGGGGGTCGAGGCGACTCTTGTCGCTTGAGAGGGGGGGGGGGGGTTTGAGGACCCTGGCGTAGTACTTAACTGGACACTGTAATCTCAGATACCATCTGCACAAGAAGGGTCAATCGGAGACGGATTTGTGTAGGTTTTGCGAGATGGTGTCTGAGACCTCGGAGCATGTTCTCTGCGAATGTCCCAGGCTTTGTGTTAGGAGACTTAGGTTTCTAGGTGATCGCTTCATTTCGCCTTCCGACATCGCGAACATTTTGCCTAATAGGATAATTGGCTTATAGGTAGCTTTAATCTGTAGGTAACCTTAGGCAGCACAAAAGACCTACATTGGTTGCGGTGCATAGTGTCTTCTGATATAATCCAATTTTTCAGGAAATATGAAATACTCAAAACGTTCACTTAGTATGGATTGTTGAACTGTAAGTTTACCCAGCCAAAAATTGCCAATGGTCAGAAAACTCAAGCACTGGTAAAGCATCTTATTTTTGGTACCATTGGCAGAAATTCAAATTAAAGCACTGGCAAAGCCCTTGTATACAACGCTTTCCCAACGTTGGCAAAATGTACTTTGCCAGTACTTGATTTATTAAATTTACAACCGTCAAAAAATTAAAGCACTGGCAAAGTCGTGATTTATAACACTTTGCCAACGTTAGTAAAACGTGCTTTTAAAACATGGATTTAAAAAAAATTACTACACTTTGTTAAAAAAATATTAAAATCGTGCTTTATTATGTTTGTGAAAACTTTTTTAGACCAACTTTTTCCAGCGTTAGCAAGTTATTTCCAACAAACGTTGTTTACGTTTTAAGCTATCAAGTATTATGTGTCTCGTTAGTTCAGTCGGTACAGCTCTCGGCTGGCAATCTGGCGGCCAGGGTTCGAGTCCCGGCAGGACCAAAACATTTTTAAATTAACTTTTTTTTATTTTGGAAAATCTATTTTTAGATCACATATTATTAGGTTTTGCCAGTGATTCGCCAACGTTGGCTATTTCGTTTACCCAGTACTTTGCCAACGCTAACACCTGCCCGGTGTTATCATTTTGGGGTTGGCAAAACACTTAAATCTCCAGAAATCAACGCTAGTACCACCGTTAAAAGCACTGGGCCAACGCTTTGCCGTTCGTATTTTTCTGGCTGGGTATATTTTCATTTAAAATTTTTAAGGTATAAGATCATAATTAAATCTTACTATTAAATAAAAAAGTAAAAGTATTTTTAATTGTAAAAGAAAAATTAATTTTTTGAGAAATTCGTATTTTTATCTGTAAAATCCTGTTTAAAAACCATTGTTCACAATGTGTTAATTTAACGCGGTCGTATTATACTTTATTTTAAAGTTGTTTAAAATGTCGTTTTATCGGCAAATATTTCATTGTGATGCGACAATAAACAGAATGGTTGCGCTGTCATAAATACATAATGTACATGATTTCCCGATTGAAACCGCTTTTTGTATTGCAATTAGGCCATCTAAATGATATTGTTTTTTATTAAAACAATTTTTTAAAATACAAACTTTTCAAAAAAAAAATACGCCACGCAAAAAATTAGAGTTCCAGCATAACGGGAAGATGTCCCGCATCGCCCTTGGAAAAATGGTCATAATTTAAAAAAAAATTGAAATTTTTTTTTTTTCAAAATTAAAAAAATATAAAATAATTTTTGTGTTGGATTTAATACTAACTACTCCGATAAAAAATATTACTTTCCCATAAAATCGCTAACTTACCCTAACTTTGTATCAAAAAAAAATAATAAATATTTTGGGGGTACCTCAAATTGACTTTTTTTTGCATTTTTGAAAATTTTATTCAACAAAAATCAAGAACCTAGTGTTTGCTGTCAAGTATTTTATTAACACATCTCAAGTATTAAATAAGCCAAGTACTGTGGATATCCGTTGGCAAATTATTTTTTTAGAGCATTTTGATTCTTGGGGATTTCAAGGTTTTTTTTATTTTTATACATTTTTACTTTAAAACAAGGTTTTAATAATATTTCATCAATATTATTGCATATGCTTTTTTATATGATTGTAATAACTTTATTATAAAATACTATTTTTTTTGTTGATAGTTAACCCATGTTAACCTGGGTCAAATATGACCCACGTAAGAAAAATGCAGCTTTATGGCAAAATTTATAAATAAAATAAAAAAGGAATTATTCAATTTATATTTATTCTAAAAAATTTTCGTTAACCATTTCTAGTCTTCGAGTAGATCAATTTAGTAAAAATTAGAACTTAAAACTTTTCCATAATAAAAATTTTGAGGGAAAAAAAATTTACACTATTAAATTAAAAATACGTTTTTCGAAAATACTCCTGAATATGTACAAAAAATAAAATTTTAATATGAATACAAATAACAGAATTTATACTAAATAATTAATTTTAGTTAACTTTAGAATGTAAATAAATTACAATTAGAAACATAAACAAAAATTAATTTTAAGTCATATTTGTGATTTTTGACTCTTTAAAATTCGAGGGTCAATTGTGACCCAATGAAAACACAGATTAACTATGAACAAGAAAAATTATACTTTATAATAAAGTTATTACAATTATATAAAATAGCATACACAATAACATTGATGAAATATAACAAAAATCTTTTTTAAAAAAAAAGTCTATACAAATTAAAAAAAAAAACGCTGAAATCCGCTAGAATCAAAATGCTCTAACAAACATTTTTGCCAACGGATATCCGTAATGCTTATATTATTTAATATTTGAGATGTGTTTAATAAAACATTTGACAGCAAGAACTAGTTTTTTGGTTTTTGTTAAATAAAATGTTCAAAAATGTGAAAAAGTAACTTTTAGGTACACCCCAAATATATGTGCATTTTTTGACTCCAAGTTAGAATAAGTTAGCGATTTTCTGGGAAGGTAATATTTTTTATCTAAGTAGTTGTTATTGCAACCCAACACAAAAATTATATTACATTTTTAAGTTTAGACAAAAAAAATTTTTTTTTTTTTGGTAAATTTTTCCAAGGAGGCCTGATAATCAAGGGCGATGCGAACACATTCCCGTTATACTAGCACTCTAATTTTTTGCATGGTGAATTTTTGTATCCAAACAAATATTTTAAGAGGGGGGCAGCCCCAAAAATCGCAAGTTGAAAAATAAGGACACCCTAATATACATCAAATAACATACATATATATAACTTTGTGTTGTTTCCAAAATTTGTATATGTATATTAGGGTGGCAGGTATTTTACAAAATGTGGAATTTCGAGAAGTGCACACCCCTATTTTTTACAGTTAACCTTAAAAGTATGTGGTGAAAATATGAGCCGAATTAGACAATTTTATGCCGCGGCACACAGAGGTCAAAGATCAAATTTCGGAAAAATTCACTTTTTATTCAAAAACTGCTTCTAAAAGCCACATTTGACCGAATAATTTAATGAAAATTTCTTTTATGTTTGTTTTTTCTATAATGATAATTTTTGTTTCAAAACAATTAACCCTCTTATATCCCAGGGGTCAAAAATGACCCCATATATAAACTTTTGTTAATTAATCATACAAAGAGAAATAAATTATTGACATTTTTTTTAGAATTAGACAATGATTTAAATTAATTATAAACAACACATCTGCGGTCATACATTGATACCACAAAAGACTGATTTCAACTTTTCAGATAAGTGCAATTAATAAGTTTCTTCGGGTACTTGATAGTAACTGAAGGAAATGTAAATTAAATGGTATCTATTTATGATTTTCGGCACTTTGCTAGTTATTTAAAACATTAACTTCAATTAAAATAAAAGATTAATCTCAAATCTGACCATCTCTGTTAAATTGTTTACAAGCTTGTTTTAAAAATGTATGTATATGTGGTTTCTTACAATAAGTACATTTATTAAGTATAAGGCACGTTAAAATTTAATTTATGAATTGAATTCTGTAAATAAATCTTTGAGAGTTGCATTTTTGGAGTATTGCTGCCTATATTGTTGAACAACCTAAAAAAAGAAAATAAATTTTGTCATTTTTTTAGTACTTAACTTAAATGAATATGTTATTTTTTGATGGTATTCTTGAACACAGTCGTTAACAATCTTTATGTTTTCAACAATGTGTTTTCCGTCCCTGTAATCCTCTAAGTCCTTAACATTGATTATTTTCAAAGGAAGTTTTTCAATACGTCATCATTTTCATCATCTTGTGATTGTTCGGGAATGCTTATGCCCATTTTTTTCACTAATTTGGCCTTAGTTTCTGCAGCGATTCTAGAATCAAATAAAGCAAATCCAACACACTCTTCGCTTAAGTAGTACAAATGATTAACAATTTTTGAAATTGCCTTATCTGCCATATTTTTGTTTAAGCACTTATAATCTTCCAACTTACGTAAAAAAAATCGTTTAAAGGAGCTAATTGAGCTTTTGTTGCGTCGAACCCATAAATTGTATAGTATTTTATAATGAACCCTGCAAGTTCAATTAAACCATTAGTTTCTGATTGGCCAAGTTCAGGAAACTGGTTCCGAAATAATAACATTTTTAAGCAATATATAGCTTTAGACATCCATCTTGCTAAATGATATGCTCCAGGCTTGAAAAGGATATTCCTCAAGGTGGGGTTCCACGTAACTCTCGGTAACTCTTCCATTAGTTTTTTTTTAGCAAAAATAATTATATCATCGCACTCATAATATTTCTTTAACTCTTGGATCATTTATTCCAGGTTTACACTCTTTCTGCCGTATTTGATGCCAGTTGCTCTTAAATTTTTTAAATAGTACAATATCAGGGCCTGTACTTGCTCCAATGTCAAATTCTTTAAACACAGCTGCCAACACAGTTTTTAATATATGGTGACGACAACCCATATATAAAATGTCACGACCAATTATTTTCTCTAGGAAAGTACATGCTCCTTTAAATCTTCCTGTATTTGACGATGTTGTGTCGAAAAACGAATGCCTCTGTTTTTGATAAAATATTATTCTGCTCCAAAGAATCGTAAACAGCAGAAGATATTTCAAGGCCCGTTCCTGAAGGAATATCAGGCATGTTTAGGAATTGCGCAATGTTTGTAGATGTAGCTATAATCGATAAGCGATCTTCGGGTTTTCCAACAACATTAGTTAGCAGTTTAGTGTCCCAATGTATTGTCAGTGGCTGGTCTATTGATTTAAGCTTTTGCACTACGCTATTGCTGAGTTCTTTTCTTAAAACATCTCTTTGTTGGCGCACGATTAATAACATATTCAGATGGATTTAATCCTAGTGCTTCCAAAACTGCTACAAATATGTGTACTACTTCTATACAACTTAATTTAAGCTTATATAAAACTGCAGCGAGTCTCGGTGTTAAAATATCTTTACGTGCTCTTTTTTCTTTTGGAGATCCTATTTCCTCTCTTTCATCATTAGCCTCCAATTCAGATTCGGAATCTGAGATAGCATCAAAACTATTAACACCTTTGAGGAACTCGATTTTTATATCATTATTGTGCTTTACTCAAGAGATTTAAACCAATCGAAGTTTAAAACAATTAAAAATATAATACTTTACCTGTTGACGTGGTTGGAGCTTCCATATTTCTTAATTTTCTGAAATTCTCAGCCTCTTTTCGCTTTTGAATTCTTTCATTGTTTTTCACTAGCTTAACATCTACTACTTCCCGGGCACCCTTTTAATTTTTGATTTAAAAAGAATTTTTTATCTTATTCAATTTTAATGAGAAATATCAAACTAATTATTCAAGCCATCTTTCCATGCAAGTCTTTTATGTTATACGCTTCACCACTCCTATTTTAAGTTTTGCCAAAATATTTCCATTCACCATAGAGATCTAAAAGTTTCTTGACAGCTCGATGAAATTGCCTGACAGGAATGCTAGCCTTTTCCCAAAATATTGAGCATTCTTTTACACTAAACGAGCACTTTCTTCTACACTGAGATTTGTGAATCTTATATTAAAAAATAAAACTTTGAGGCAGTCTGCTTTTGACGGTAGCTTAGAGCCTGTTATCTGCAGATTTTTAAATCGAATCAGATAAATTTCCTCCCATAATAAATCACTTAAAATCAAAAGGTACAAGCTCTACTGAGTTTGTATGGAAAATCGTGTTAATCGATAAAAAGACAAATGCTGAATATTAAAGGAGCATATAGACGACATGTATTTGTCATCTGACATGTCAAATTTCCCACTGCAAAATACATACATGTCGTGTGTGACCTTTTTAACTTTGCTTCTGTAAAAGTCAGACGCAAAGTCATCTGACAAAATTTCAATTAGAGCGTGCTCTATTTTCTTCTGACAAACCATCTGACATCAGCTGTTTTAAATATGAAACAAAAAGTTGTCATAAATCCATGCCGTGAGAAAACAAACAGCGGCGGTCCCCTATTGACGGAATCATTAGCCGGCTAAAGTTAACATTTTACAATACCAATAAATGTATATACATTTTCCCATTTAATAAAATTATGTACATATATATGTTTATAAAAAAGTTTCATAATTATATCCCAAATTGGTATGTCCGCATTAAAAGAAAAATTATTTAAGATGGCTGAACTATTTTGCGGTGCAAAAAAAATTTTTGCTGCGGCAGCATGCCATGTTGAAACCCAGATCGACTTTGGTGTGTGCTAAAACTATAGCAAATTTTGCTTGATTCTGCTTCCTCTTTTCTTTTTTTTTTAATTTCGATTTCATTGCAGTTATAATTGAAATTAACACTGCACACTGCAATTGCATTATCCTTTGATTCCATTTGACTATCACTTTTAAAAAAAAATTATTTTAATAAAATTTTCGCACTGATCAGCTGGTTGAAGAAAAAAACAAAGACTGTGTCAGAAGCAAAAAACATGTACGTTTGTGACCAAATATTATAAACCTTATGTAAAACAGCAATTTTGACAGACATGCACAATTACATGTGACTTGAAAATTTGACATGTCAGATGACAAATACATGTCGTCTATATGCTCCTTAAGTAATAAACATAAATGCACAAAACGGGGAATTCCCTTTTTAATGTTGTTGTTTATGTTACCAGATCAATAAACTTGTGTGTTTAGTTCCGTTATTTTAAAAAATCAAAAAAAAAAAATAAAAAAGTATATAGACATAAAAAAATCGTTACAAAAGCGAAATCGTATAAAAAATGGATCGGGTAAATCGAGGGATTGGTGTGTTTGCAATATAGCAGGTACTCTCAGATTGTTTTTTCAATTTCGTTGATTTTAAACATATTTTGTTCAAAAATCAAGAACTATAAAATTGTTTTATTTAATTTGCTTCTTTGAAATTTTACAATTTATTTATAGAAGAAATTTATTAATTACACATTACTTACTTATCTGAAAAGTTGAAATCAGTCTTTTGTGGTATGAATTTATGACCGCAGATGTGTTGTTTATATTAATTTAAATCATTGTCTAATTCTAAAAAAAATGTCAATAATTTAGGTCTCTTTGTATGATTAATTAACAAAATTTTATATATGGGGTCATTTTTGACCCCTGGAATATAAGAGGGTTAATTGTTTTGAAACAAAAATTATCATTATAGAAAAAACAAACATAATAGAACTTAATAACAAATTTTCATTAAATTATTCGGTCAAATATGGCTTTTAGAAGCAGTTTTTTGAATAAAAAGTGAAATTTTCCGAAATTTGACCTTTGACCTCTGTGTGCCGGTTTAAAATTGTCCAATTCGGCTCAAATTTTCAACCACATGCTTTTAAGGTCAACTGTAAAAAATAGGGGTGTGCACTTCTCGAAATTCCACATTTTGTAAAATACCTGCCACCCTAATGTATATAATATATAGCAATATATTATTTTATATTGTCTTATATGTAATTGTACTTAACATACCTAATTATATATTACTATATACACAACATACATATAAGTTAAATAAAATAACGTTTTGGTTTTTTGAGTGCTACTTTAGAAATGACTTTATTATTTCAAAATTTTTGTTTTTTGGTTTTTCGTTTTGCTTAATCAACTAAATACAAAAGTGTTAACGTTATTAATAATGTTGTGACACATTTGGTAATATGAATCGCATTATAAAATAATTGTGAAATCGTTCTAAGTTAAATAAACTGCAATAAATCAACATACGGACGTCGCGTACAATGAAAGACGCAACTCAGCAAAAAGACAAAGTTAACATAAAATAATATTAGGGAGTCCCGTAAAGTATTAGGGCGTCCCATGAATTAATGCTCTCGTGTTAACTCTCCCCCTTTAGATTGATTGTCCTCAATCAAAAAATAAGGTATCTGGTTAATTCTCTCTATGGAGTGGCCCGCCACCTCATTTGCACCTGCGCTAACGTTCTGTGGTGGTACCGGATTATTTGAGGTATTAATATTAATTATTTTTGGACACCTGCAACATCTTTTATTGTATTTTTTCCTTAAAACGGACGGACAATATTATGATTATGATAGAAATCGCTAAGATGTATGCAATAGCATCGCCTAATTAGTTTCAACGTTCAGAAGTTCTATTGCCTCTGTGTTGTTGACGTGCATTTCCTTGATCAACTCCAGCGAGAGGGATTTCCTCCAGATAAGGATTTTGACCATCGATAGCACTATGGCCGGTAGTGGATTGGAGAAGCTGATTTCAAGAAAATGAAAGGTAGTGCCATTCACCGAGACTGTTTCATTATGATATTTAATGATAAAAGTACCGATTAAGTCATAAGGTTCCTGGCCTATGAGAATTGTACCATTAAATTGGTTTAATAATAATGTTCCGGGAAGTATTTCCTGAACAGTGGGGAATATGAGAGTTACTTATAAAAGTACAATTAGGGGGTTTGATGTGGATCAATCTGGGTAGGCATTTGGAACCACTGATATCCTCGATTTCATTATGTCCGCATATTGTCAATTTATTAAAGGTTTTACATTTGTCTCTCAAACCAAATATTTTTTCATCACATATCAAAATTTCATCAAACCGGATCTTACTAACAAGTCTACCGATTTTCACAGGTTTTACCAAGATTTTATTGCAAGATTTATTACTAGCTGTAGGGATGTTTACAATGTAAATTAAAGAACTTCTATTGGAAGCTATTCTTATTTCAGTAAATTCTACAATTTCTTCTAAATTTTGATAAGGAATACTTTCATTTTCGAACAAATTTTTTATCATCTCCATTTCATCATGGGACAGAATGAATGAATTCACAACGCCCACCTTTGCCCAATGGATGGCATATTGTAGGTTTACTATTTCGTCTTTTATAATTTCCAATTTATATTTTAGTTTTGTTAGCTCCAAGTTGTCGGAGGTCTGTTCGTTCCTTTGAACGACTTTAATTATCTGGTTCATTTTCGTCGTTAGTTCATTCATTCTATCCAACGATAATTTATTTATAACAACTTGTTTATTATTATTCCCAAGAACATTGTTCATTTAGGATTACCAGCAATCCATTTCCATGCCGAACCAATAAAATTCAGAGATCTTTTAGACCTAGGTTTCAAAGCGTTCAACTTATCTTGTAATTGGGATATTTCATGGATAAGGAAAGGATGTAGGGGATGGGATGTTACGGCTTGCCCTCAATTTTCCCTGATATCGTCAATGAACCCCTGGTAATTGTCGAGTTCCACGACATGTACCAATTTCACCGAACCCGTTTGGAGTCTAGCAATACCAATATCGATTGCCACTGTTCGCGAGTTGGTGTAGTCCAGAATCCTTACTTCGCCGTAAGCAAGAGATGATAATGCAATGCTAGAAAAAAAAATTTTAAAAATTTACATTCCGCTAGTTCCGAATATTGTTCTTATGAATGACCCTTCCACTATTCGTCAATACAGTGGAATGTCTATTCTCCTTGACTATTTCCTGTTCATAATTCCTAGAAAGCTTGTCCCTAATCTTTTATTCCGCTTCACGAAGATCGTGTCCCCAATATTGTATGTCTTGGGTTTCGTTCTCCGTCGTTATGGTAATCCAGATCGGACAATTGTTTTCTCCTGAGATCGTCGATCATCTGACCCTGTCCCTTTCTCGTTCGACGGCACTGCAGTAGTGTTTTTTATTTCCGAAAAATGCTTCAAACGGTTTTTCCTTAGAGTCGAATGGACGGTGTTGTTATATTCGTAGATGGATTTGTCCAAAAGTTCGGGCAAGTCCTTCTGAGTTCCCTCTGATTTTAGGCATCTCATGATTTCCGATAGGGTGGAATGGAATCCTCAATTTGCCCATTGACCGTGCTAGAGTATGGGGGAATGCGGAAGATTTTCACGTTAAATAGATTCTCCAACATAAATGTTATGGCTTTCGAGTTGAAGGATTTTTCATTATCCATGACCACCGTTTCGGGCATACCAAATTCAGAAGTATTTCGCTAAGTGGTTGCTTGATATCCTCTGCTGCTCTTGATTTTAGTATCTTCGCCTGTGCGTATTTCGTTAGTTTATCTATCGCCGTTAAAATCGATGTCCCTTCAGTTATATAAATATCAATATATATTATTTGACCCGGAAATTGCGGGATCGGAGTTTCCTGTAAGAAAATGTTATTAAGGTGACGGTCGTACTTATTTTCTTTGCAGATTTTGCATGATTTGGTAATCCTCTTAATTTTTGCCGCCATTTGTGGAAATAACATCTCTCAAGAAGTTGGATTTTGTTTTCCTCGTCACTCCTATGAGCCCCATTTATTATCTCCACCTCCTGTTCCGATTCGCTACAAATAGTGTAAAGAACTTTGTATTTATGGAAGTGTCTGGAAAATATTCCCTGCGCCTTCCCGAGTATCTCATCCGTTGTCTTAACGCAATTAGAGACTGAGGGATTCAAATATTTACGGAGGATATGTTCTAGTCTCTCTTCGGAAATATCCGGTTCCAGAATTGTATGCCTGTGATGTGTTGGGAAGATGATCCTGAATTCGTATGATTGGGTTTGATGCGGTTCTATGATGATCTGATTTTTAAACGCGTTTATTGGCGCTTCCGTGTATTGTATAAGGCTTTCAGGAGAACTTTGATTACTGTGTTGGGTAGCGGCTGTCGAGTTCATATTGAAGACCTCCTGGGGAGGTCTAGATAGTGCATCTGCCACCACGTTCGCACTCCCAGGTTTATATTGGAGTTCGTAATTATATTCCTCCAATATCGCCTTCCATCGCCTTAGTTTACTATTCGTATTTCCGCTGGTTAAGGCATATGTTAACGGTTGATGGTCTGTAGATATCCTTATTTTCGCGCTGCCCCATAGAGGTAGTTTCTCAGACTCTTGAGGGCCCATACAATTGCCAGCATCTCCTTCTCATTTGTGGCATAATGTTCTTCCGCCTTGTTAAGGTCCTTGAAATGAAAGTAATTGGTCTTCCGTCCTGTTCCAGCACAGCCCCGATTGCGTAGTTTGACGCGTCCGTTGTCAATTGGAACTCCCTCTCGAAATTGGGGTATGTGAGTAGGGCATCTTCCGATGTTAGTGTTCTCTTTATTTTGTTGAATGCTTCCAATGCCGTATCGTCCAATTTAATCATTACCTTTGTTAGAAATGGATTTAGACATACGCCCTTCCTCCCCTCTCATAGAGCCGTTAGGGGCTTTGCCAGTTTAGCATAGTCCCTTATAAATCGGCGATAGAACCCCCGACATGCCCAAAAATGACCTTAAGTCCTTTATGGTCCCCGGGATGGGAAGTTATTAATAGCTTCTACTTTCTTGGAATTGGCTCGTATTCCCCCGTAGATATTATAAAGCCCAAAAATTCCACCTCCGGCTTCAAGAATTCGCACTTGTCGAGTTGTACTTTCATATTTGCCGATTCTAGAGTGCGAAATATTTCCTAATGTTCCGGAAGTGGGATTCTTCATCGTTCCCAAATATGATAATATCGTCTATGTAGACGTACATATTTTCCCGATGTGTTCCTTAAGGATATCATCTAAGGCCCTTTGAAAGATTGATGGTGCGGTTCTTAAACCAATGGGAGTCGAGTAAATTCGAACTTTCCATTGTTGATGGAGAATGCGGTCTTCTCAATGTCTTTTTCTCTAAGGAGAATTTGATGAAAGCCGCTTTTT
>CM037851.1:111737175-111794720 GCA_021234595.1 Delia radicum | reverse complement strand
TTTTAAAACGTTTTTCTTTTTTTTTTATCTATTTTTTTAATTTTAAAACTAATAACACAGATATTATTGTGGAATGCTGGTTTGATTGCTGTAAAAACCATACGATTTCAGTGCAAATTTTTCTGATAAAATAAATAATAAATAAATAAAAAAAAGTTTTTCCACTCAACATCCCACATATTCATTAAATATTTTAATTTCAAATGCTGTAAAAAAATATATATTTATACGAAATATAAACAAACATGCATAAATTTATGTAGCTTGTTATCAAAACTTCTCAGTGTATCAAACAAAAATGTAGCTTTCGTTAAAAACGTTAAAACATAAAAAGATCCGCTATACTCCTACTCTGTTGAAAGCTAACTAGCTACTGAATGAAATAATTATCTCACACACATATTTATTGTTGTAATTATGGTTGCCGTTCAGTACGATGCAAACAAAGAGTACGTATTTTTTTATGAAAGATATTGTAGCGTTGTTAATTTATTACAATTAGTTAAGTTTTTGATAGGAAAATAAAACAAAAAAAAGCTTTCTGAGAGTTATAAAAGCAATATTAATACGATAATAAAATTTAAAGATATTGTAATAAAGATTAGCGATACAGGTAGTTTTGGTACATTTCAAGAAGCTGTCTTGTAGGAGTTTTTTTACTTTGAGCAACCCTGGTTATAATATTCACGAAGAGAATAAATAAATACCCGAAAAACTTCGTCCCCTGGGTGATATGGATGAAGACCACTGCTTCAAACTCATATGTATATTAGTTCTCATTTAGTGAGTAAACTAGTTCATATGTATGTTTGATGTTTGGCATGGGATTGTTACCGCTTTCAAAACGTGTTCTGATGATGGGAACCTAGAAAATTCCCGAAATAGATCTATCAACACATTCCTGAAAGGGTCAAATAATAAATTTGAAACAAAAAACTCTATAGATTATTTGTTAGGACAATATCCTAATGAAGAAATATAGATTATGGCCTCGAACTTGAATAATTTTCATTTTCATTGCACAATTAAAGGTCGAAAAAAACATAATTTTTATTTTTAATAAAAATTATAACAAACTTATATTTTTTTCTATTATATTTTTTTATAAACTTCCCTTCACAATTTAAAAGGTGGAGCCAGTTATTCTTCAAATTTGGTCCTTTCTCAATTACAATTATGTAGATATTAAATTAAATTACTAATTCACAATATATTTATTATTTCTAAAACTATATTTTTCTTATTACTGTCCCTTTAAACCTATCCCTTTATAACTTAATAGATGGCGCTATTGACATTTTTCCCAATTGGACGTTTCCATCAATTGCAATTGGATTCTTAAAAGAATATTAATTGGATTTTAAATCTCAATTCAAATATATATTTAATATCATAGAAATTAAACATAGCGATTTCAGCGCCTGAATATCGACGATTTTTTAATAGTAAAGACACAAACCATATGTATTGAATTGTGTAAATATTTATCTGTATTTATATACAGTGCAATTCGCTTTTAACGATAATTGATACAACATTTTTTTCTTCACCCCCAAATACATTATTGTTATTTTTACAAAGAATATAGATATATATATATATATATTGTTTGCACTTTCACTGGCTAATTCAAACAATGAGATGGAGGGTATCCAAAAATTCGGCACAGCCGAATTTAATCTTTTTTATACCAAATTCGGCACATCGGACTTTAATGCTTCCACTTGTTGTTTGTTCACTGCTTCAATGTTTCAACTAGAGCAGGGATTACCATTTCATTGCACAATTGTGCAAACGAAAATTTATCTACCTCACACACATTCTTGTACTCTTTCATTTAGTCGTCGATGAGAATGCGACAAGTGTACATGTTCAGCGGATGCCTTAACATTTTTTTCATGTTTACACTCAAAAAATATTGTATGATCAAAAATGCTTTTGGTGACATACAATGCCTTTTATGTCATAAAACATTTAAGGAATGTACGGAATATGTTTTTTAAAAGACATTGCGATTGTTTTGATACTAATATAAATAATTTAGTTAGTAGTTTAATAGTTAGTTATTTACTTATTCATTTATTTATTTTTTTATTTAGTTGGCTAGTTATTTATTAATTTACTTATTTCTTTATATATATTTATTTCTTTATTTTTTATTTATTTAAAAACAAGAACAATTTTTGGTAAATACTTTTTATGGACAAGTTGTTTTGTGCCATCGAAATAAAGTGAAATATGTATAAATGAAATGTAAAAATTTTATGCATTTTTTTAAACATATTTCGAAAGTTTGTTGGAATTTTTTTTTGTTTGATAACTTTTTAATTATATGTTTGTGTCATTAGATATATCTAAAAAAAATTGTTTCCAAAGTTGTATGTTCTCTATAATATATTTTAGTTTCATTAGAATCTAACGGTCCGCAGAAAGATACTTGTAATTTGTATAATTTTATTTAAGTTGATGAAATTATATATAAAAACATACATATATTTGTGTGACCTTAACCGCACAAAATAACATATAATTATATAATATCATACACTGTTATATTTTAACCATTTTTAATCAGATGTATTTGATTATCTTATTTTGTATGAATGTCAGAATGGTGTCAGTTACTAACATTTTTCTATGACTATAATTCTTTTAATTTTTTCCTCTCTCTTACTCACTAACACACTACAGAAATTTTTTTTGGTAATGCCTGAACCACGGATGTTAAAGTTGGTACAATTGTACTTTTTTTGGTACATTTTGACCTTCTAAAGTACCGTGGTACTACCGCGACTCATTTGGTACAATTTAAAAATTTTTTAATTTTTCCCCTTTTTAAATTTTTAGTATAGCAAACAAATTGTTATTGTGTCCTTTTTCATAGCATTTATTCGTTTTATGTAATGAGCGCTTAAAATATATGCGACCATATCCGACAGATTTGACGATTTATCATCATTTTGAGGATTTTGTAGATTTTTTTTTTTTAAATATCGGAAATTTGACGATTTTTCACAAAATTTATCTGGCAGCTCTGTATGCGAGTGGTATTATGTTGTATAGAGCTCTTACATATATTGAAATTGGTGCAGCCAACTTCACTTTTATTTTGAATTTATTAAAATTCTGAAGAAGTGAAAATTAAATTAAATTATTGTTAAAGAAATGAAAGAAACAATCTTATATAACATTTTGCGAAGTTTTGACAACCAACGTCAACTTTAATAACGAAGTATTAATGTGGTTCCATAAATTTACTCCTGAAAGTGTTATTTCAGGTAAAACAAGTAGTATTGTAAATCTTCTAGTAAAACTGTTCCCGAATGAAATTTCAAATATTGATTCAATAAATAATCACTTTAGAGCTTTAGCTGATGTTGAACAACTGAAGCCGTTAAATAATTAAAAAATTTGTAGTTTTTGGTCGTTAGTAGCTAATTTTCAAAATGAACTGAATGTCAATATGTTTCCTGACATTTCTAGAGTCGTTGCTGGAATTTAAGCCATTCCACACTCGCCTGCAAATGTGGAAACAGTTTTTTCTTTTCAAAATATAATAAAAACTAAGGAAAGAAACAGACTACAGATCAAGTCTCTTACAGACAAAGGATTGGTTAAGATCGACAAGTTCATGCTGCTTTGATGTAAAAATTCCAAATACATAGTGTATTACCTAAACAAATAAATCCATATGTTATTGTTAAGTTTTGTTTTTTTTTTGTGTATAAATTAATTTTTATGTACTTTTTTGTTGTTTTAATAAATAAAAAAAAATGGTACCGTGAAGGTCCAAAAAGTACAATTTTTTTTGGAGGTTGGTACAAAATTAAAAACCCCATTTAACATCCCTGGCCTGAACTAGAGTGAATTTACAGAAACAACTAAAACTAAAAGCTTAGTTAACAAAAAAATGAGTATAAGAGAACTCTGTACATAAAGAATAAAAATATATGACCTGTACCGTTATGGTACAGGGAATGAGGCAGTTCTGAACACTATTCTTGTGCTAATCTATTAGAATTACAAAAAAATCTGTATAACTTTTAAAGTATACCTAGTTTGTTCTTTTTTTGTCACACAATGATATCAAAATATAAGGAAGTTAACAAGGATGCATTTACTTAAATTTTTACAGTGATTGATGATTTCGAAAGCTGACTTATATACCTTTCTAATGTCACCAAGATCTTTGAAATCGGTTGAGCCATTCCGAAGTAATCGCTGCTTAAAAGTACCTATTGCCGTCATTTTTCAAAAACTTCGATACCTTGCCACGCCCACATATTTTCAAAATGCAATTTCTAAAAATGAAGTTGAGTTTATATATGCAAAATGTAGCTGTATGCAAAATTTCATCAAAATCTGAGAGGGTCGGGTTCATTGCATATCGGTTTTGATATGAAATTCTTCATATGAATAATTATAGGTAGCCAATGGTTCATATTTAAGATTACAAGTTTTTTCTTACAGGAGTGACTCTTGATAGCTCCCTTACCTGGAACGAACATCTTGACCAGGTCTCCAAGAAGGCCACCAGGGCATATTATGCCTGCCAGAGGCTTTTCGGGAGAACATGGGGCCAAATCCACAAATGGTCTACTGGTCGTTCAATACTATTGTTAAACCGATGATCACCTATGCTGCCCTTGCATGGTGGCCAAAAGTTGAACAGAGTAAGGCAAGGGATGCTCTTAAGAGAATCTACCGTCTTGCGTGTGTTGGCATTACAGGGGCCGGCGGAATGCCTTTGGGGGTTATGCTGGGGATCCCGCCATTGCATATTTCTGTAATGGAGGTTGCCAGTATGGGTTCCTCTAGACTTAGTGAATTCGGTAGCATGAGGGGGGGGGCGACCTAAGGGGTCACATGAGGATCGCGCGAATCCTAATAGATGACCCGATTTCTAAGGTTGCGGACAAAGTGTCACCGGAGTGGATCTTTGAGAGATATTTTGATGTGTTATTGTTTGACAGAGACATGTGGGCCAATCAATCCTGGGAACCGGAAGATGGTTTTCAGGTGTGGTTCACTGATGGCTCTAAGCAGTCGAATGGGAACATGTGTGTGGGCGTCTTTGGACCAGGCTTCCAGCTTGCCTTACCTATGGGAAAATATCCGTCCATTTTTCAGGCGGAGATTTGGGCCATCTGTGTCTGTGCAGGGGAATGCCTGCGAAGGGGAATTCGCAGATCTCGCATCTACATTCTTTCTGACAGTCAGGCTGCACTGAGGGCCTTAATGGCTTATAAGGTGTCGTCCGGGTTGGTCATGGAATGCATTCAGACTCTCAATAGGCTCGGTAGAGGCAACTCTCTAACCTTTGGGTGGATTCCTGGACATGAGGGGCATGAGGGCAACGAGAGGGCAGATTGTCTTGCCAACCGCGGTGCCCGAAAGCCCTTTATTGGTCCTGAACCATTCTGTGGAATACCTGCGGGGTATGTTAGGGAAAGACTCAGGGCATGGAGAGAGTCTGAATTCTCTGGTTACTGGGAAAACTCTCCTGGTCAGCGCCAGGCTAAAATATTGATCTCTTTTTCCAGTAGGGGGTCGAGGCGACTCTTGTCGCTTGAGAGGGGGGGGGGGGTTTGAGGACCCTGGCGTAGTACTTAACTGGACACTGTAATCTCAGATACCATCTGCACAAGAAGGGTCAATCGGAGACGGATTTGTGTAGGTTTTGCGAGATGGTGTCTGAGACCTCGGAGCATGTTCTCTGCGAATGTCCCAGGCTTTGTGTTAGGAGACTTAGGTTTCTAGGTGATCGCTTCATTTCGCCTTCCGACATCGCGAACATTTTGCCTAATAGGATAATTGGCTTATAGGTAGCTTTAATCTGTAGGTAACCTTAGGCAGCACAAAAGACCTACATTGGTTGCGGTGCATAGTGTCTTCTGATATAATCCAATTTTTCAGGAAATATGAAATACTCAAAACGTTCACTTAGTATGGATTGTTGAACTGTAAGTTTACCCAGCCAAAAATTGCCAATGGTCAGAAAACTCAAGCACTGGTAAAGCATCTTATTTTTGGTACCATTGGCAGAAATTCAAATTAAAGCACTGGCAAAGCCCTTGTATACAACGCTTTCCCAACGTTGGCAAAATGTACTTTGCCAGTACTTGATTTATTAAATTTACAACCGTCAAAAAATTAAAGCACTGGCAAAGTCGTGATTTATAACACTTTGCCAACGTTAGTAAAACGTGCTTTTAAAACATGGATTTAAAAAAAATTACTACACTTTGTTAAAAAAATATTAAAATCGTGCTTTATTATGTTTGTGAAAACTTTTTTAGACCAACTTTTTCCAGCGTTAGCAAGTTATTTCCAACAAACGTTATGCCAGTGCTGGCAAACTAGCACAACCAACAGTTAGCCACCTGTTATTACTTGTTTACGTTTTAAGCTATCAAGTATTATGTGTCTCGTTAGTTCAGTCGGTACAGCTCTCTGCTGGCAATCTGGCGGCCAGGGTTCGAGTCCCGGCAGGACCAAAACATTTTTAAATTAACTTTTTTTTTATTTTGGAAAATCTATTTTTAGATCACATATTATTAGGTTTTGCCAGTGATTCGCCAACGTTGGCTATTTCGTTTACCCAGTACTTTGCCAACGCTAACACCTGCCCGGTGTTATCATTTTGGGGTTGGCAAAACACTAAATCTCCAGAAATCAACGCTAGTACCACCGTTAAAAGCACTGGGCCAACGCTTTGCCGTTCGTATTTTTCTGGCTGGGTATATTTTCATTTAAAATTTTTAAGGTATAAGATCATAATTAAATCTTACTATTAAATAAAAAAGTAAAAGTATTTTTAATTGTAAAAGAAAAATTAATTTTTTGAGAAATTCGTATTTTTATCTGTAAAATCCTGTTTAAAAAACCATTGTTCACAATGTGTTAATTTAACGCGGTCGTATTATACTTTATTTTAAAGTTGTTTAAAATGTCGTTTTATCGGCAAATATTTCATTGTGATGCGACAATTTTTTTTTATTTTATTTTATTTAAGTCTATGGAAATTCAATCCTTACAGACTAACATGATAACAAAAATAATAATAATTAATGTAAAACAGAAACAAATTTGAATTAATATATTTACAAAAATTTGATTGACAACAAGATTTTAATTATTAAGGAAAAGAATAGTGTCTCTTTTTACTGTCTCCAGACTCTTTTGAAAATCGATGATATGATAAAATTGATTAAATTCAGTACAGATGCGGCGAAATGGATCGGAGTTAGCATAGTTTGTGCGAAAATATTTAACGGCAAGGAATTGATAATATCTTGATGAACGATGAGGAGTATTAATATTGATTTTACTTATAAGGAAATCAGAATGCAAATCACCTCTAATCAAGTTTAGCAAAAATGTTACATTTAGCATTTTACGACGACTTTGAAGTGTAGGAAGCTTTATAAGAGCAAGACGACTTTTATAAGAGGGTAGTTGTATAGCAGGATTCCAGCCAAGTCCACGAAGGCAAAATATAAGAAATTGCTTTTGAACGGATTCAATGGAATTAGAATGCACATTGTAGAAAGGATCCCATACAACAGATCCATATTCAAGGATTGGCCTGACTAGTGTAGTAAATAGCTGCTTAGTTGTGTAAGGATCGGAAAACTCTTTTGCCCATCGTTTGATAAATCCCAGCACACCTGTTGCTTTATTGATTGTCTTTGAAATATGATTTCGAAAATCTAAGCGTCTGTCCAACAAAACACCAAGATCATTAAATGTATTAACCATCTCCAGTCGTATGTCATTCATCACGTAATCACCATTAATCGGCAGAGATCTTGTAAATACCATATATTTGCACTTTTTTACATTGAGTTCCATTAAATTAAAATTGCACCATGTAGTAAAGTTGTTAATATCTGTTTGCAATAAATATTGGTCACATCGATCATTAAAGGAAAGTAGTATTTTAACATCGTCTGCATACATTAAAGATTTTGAGTATTTAAATACAGATGGAAGATCATTAATGAAGAGCGTAAATAAAAGAGGTCCTAAATGACTGCCTTGAGGAACACCTGATGATACGTTGATAAGATTAGATTGCACATTACGAAACTTAACACATTGTTTTCTGCCTCTTAAGTAGGAATCGATCCATTTAAGAAGAGTCATGCTAAAGCCAATACGATCTAGTTTATAAAGGAGTAGGTCGTGGTTCACACGGTCAAACGCTTTACTAAAGTCAGTGTAAATAGCATCAGTTTGTTTTCCCTTAACAAGGCCGTCGTTAACAATGGTAGTTAGTTCTAGTAGGTTTGTAACAGTTGAGCAGGATTTTCGAAAACCGTGTTGTTGAGGCGAGAGAATAGAGGATACTTGATGTGATAAAGTGTCAGTGATAATTTTCTCAAATAATTTTGGAATTGAGCTTAATTTAGCAATCCCTCTATAGTTTGAGACCACGGATTTACTACCCGATTTAAAAATTGGGGTAATAAATGATTTTTTCCAAACATCGGGAAAACGAGCCAATTGAATTGATTTATTGTAGAGCAATGTCAAAGGAATATAGAGAAGTTCCGCGCAGCGTTTTAACACACAACTTGGGACTCCATCAGGCCCAGCAGCATACGAACATTTAAGTTTTAACAGATTGTTTAGAACGGTCTGAGTGTTTATCATTGGAATATTAATAGATGACTCCGGGATTGCGTATGGATAGCGTGCAGTATTATTAAAATTACTTTCACCGTATGTTGACTCAAAAAATCGGCAAACAAGTTACTGATAGAAATGTCATCTGATGCTACAGAATCATTTAATTTCATTGAGGATGGAAACTCAGTGCAACGTCTTTTAGAGTTAACAAATGAGTAAAAAGACTTAGGGTCGTTTTTTAAATTGTTTTTCATCCTATTTAAGTAGTCATTATAAGCCGAACGATTAGCCATGTTGTATTTAGATCTTACTGTTGAATAATTTGTGTAATTGACGGATGAGCCATGCTCTTTATATTTCTTAAACAGCTTGTTTTTTTATTTTTTAGGCGAGAAAGAAAATTAGTATTCCAAGGAGGACCATTCGATTTAGGAGGATAGGTTTTTGGAACTGATTTGGAAAAACAGTCAAATATTAAATTGTAGAATGCATTCAACATCTGATCCAAGTTATCATTGTATAAAGAAAAGAGCTCAATCCAGTTTATTTGGGATAAGGCAGAATGAAGTATGTTGTAGTTTTTTCGCTTAAAGCAAAAGGTTTTTGTTTGTTTTCGATTGTTATTACAAACTGAATAAATGGTGGAACAACTGATTTCTATAGTTGGATGATAAATATCTTCAGGATTTATTATCGGAGATCTTCTCGAAATGCTGTATTCAGATGGCTCACTGACAAACACAAGATCCAATAATTTACCTTGGGTATTAATAACATTATTAATTTGGAAAAGGCAATTGGAAGACAATCCACTTATAAATTCTGCAATATGATCAGTAGAAGTCACAGGAATCAAATAATTAGAATCACATTCAATATGCCATGAAATTTTAGGGATATTGAAATCACCAATTAATACAAAAGAATCTCGAGGTATTAATATTTTTAAAATTGAGTCAGCAGCTTTTCGTGTTTTTGATAAATTTCTGTTGGGGACCTTGGAGGAATATACGAACACATGATATATAGAGATTTATTTTGTAGCTTTACCAGTACGCAAATAGCCTCAACATCACATAATTCATTAATCTGTATCTCTTCAGCAGATAAATCGTTTACCACGGCAATCAAAACTCCACCACCCTTTTTTTCTTTATTCCTTTTATCACCATCATTATCATTGTTTCTATTACCATCGTTTTCATAATCTTTATCACCATTGTACCTATCGCGTCTAAAAACTTGATAGTTAGGACACATGACTTCGGAATTATGAACACCTTTGTTGAGCCAGGTTTCAGTAAATACAAAAATTTGCTTGTTGAAATTAAAACTATCTGCATAGAGTATAGGTAATTTTGTATTAAGGCCTCTAACATTTTGGTAAATAATTGAAAGTGGTTTGAACGGGTAAGCTTGTTAGTTTTTTGGAGCAGGAATAGTGGTTTTGGGTAAAAAAGCAATATCACTTTGCGGTTTTTCTTTAAAGATATATTCGCGTATAACAGTTGGTAGGCCAAAAACGTTTATTAAGAACAGTGTCAAATACATCATAGGGAACAATAACTTTAAATGAAGCTTTGCTACGTGGTTCAGCATAATTGAATTTAAATACATTAATCTGGCAATCACGACCCAATTTTGACTTAATATAGTTAGAGACATCATCAGCGGTTGTATCAGATGATAAACGTGCAACAAAAATTGTATCTTTTTTTTTTGGTATATTCTGGCTTGTTGTGGCTATAGATTCATCTGTATTTGAAATTATTGGAAGATTTGAACTTACATTTGTCTGAGTAGGGATAATGTTAGGCTGATTGTAAACTCTATTGGTGGAATTATATTCAAAATGTTGATTCATTGTACTTGAGCTTGGGTTTTTTCGGTAAAAGGATAACTTCAGTTTGATTTTGAGTTGTATTGGAGGAGCCAGCATCAGAATGTTGGAATATGGAATTTGGTTGAATAATGGGAATTATTGGGGAATTCGAATTCAAGTTAGAGTTTAAGTTGTTAATGACCAAATTATTAGCACTACGGTCAATTGCATTTGCACGATTGTTGTTAGCAGTATTTGGAGCATGCCGTTTTGATGATTGTTTACGTTTTGGGGATTTACCGTTTACAGATTGGCATAGATTGTCTAAGGAAGCCGAAGTATCAAAAACCTCTTCATAATTGTTAAACATAGATGAAAAAGTCAAGAATTCCTTTTTTAGATTATTAAATTTATCGCGGTTTGATTTAACAAACTTAAAAAAGTCAATATCAATTTGTTTACAGTTAATGCAGCACCAACGTAAGCCAAAATTATCACTAAGGTCATCAGAAACATGAGTAGGAATATATAGGCACTTCGCATGATAAATCTTATGACAAATCCAACAAGCTAACATTTTTTCATTATTATCGGAGTTGGTACAATATGAATGCGCACAAATCATTTTAATTTTAATTGTTTATAATTTATTTTTTATTTATGGGAGTTTTTTTTTGAAAATAGTGGGCAAACCAATTAATGGTATCTGGCAGCACAGTTTGAGAGTTTTTTTTTTGTTTTAGTTGCAAGTAATGTTGTTTATGAGTTAAAGAACTATTTTTGTTGTTGTTGGTAGTTTTGATGCACTATGTTATTGTTGGGTTTAAGAGTGTATTAATTGTTTTTAATTTTGTCTTTCTTTATGCTTTTTTGCAGAGTTTTTTTTTTGTTTAAAGTAATTTATGTATCAGTATGATTTTTTTTTTGCTTTATTTATTAGAAAAACGGAAATATTTAAACATTTAATAGAACATTTGTGATTATTGACACAGTATTATTAGTAGATAAAAATAAATAATAAAAACCAAGAATTGATACAAAAGAATATAAAAATTACAAGGAGCTTTTAAAAAACACGTCTGACTCTCACGACAGTAAACAGATATGGTTGCGCTGTCATAAATACATAATGTACATGATTTCCCGATTGAAACCGCTTTTTGTATTGCAATTAGGCCTTCTAAATAATATTGTTTTTTATTAAAACAATTTTTTAAAATACAAACTTTTCAAAAAAAAAAATTACAAAAAATATATAACCCAATTAAAAAAAGTATATATATATTCATTAGGGTAGTCTTTCGTTGTATGGGCGAAAAATAAAAATGAGATTTTCACTGTACCCCCCCCCCCCCCCCACCCTTTTAAAATATTTGTTAGGGTGTCAAAATACGCCACGCAAAAAATTAGAGTTCTAGCATAACGGAAAGATGTCCCGCATCGCCCTTGGAAAAATGGTCATAATTTAAAAAAAATTCAAATTTTTTTTTTTTCAAAATTAAAAAAATATAAAATAATTTTTGTGTTGGATTTAATACTAACTACTCCGATAAAAAATATTACTTTCCCAGAAAATCGCTAACTTACCCTAACTTTGTATCAAAAAAAAATAATAAATATTTTGGGGGTACCTCAAATTGACTTTTTTTTGCATTTTTGAAAATTTTATTCAACAAAAATCAAGAACCTAGTGTTTGCTGTCAAGTATTTTATTAAACACATCTCAAGTATTAAATAAGCCAAGTACTGTGGATATCCGTTGGCAAATTATTTTTTTAGAGCATTTTGATTCTTGGGGATTTCAAGGTTTTTTTTTATTTTTATACATTTTTACTTTAAAACAAGGTTTTAATAATATTTCATCAATATTATTGCATATGCTCTTTTATATGATTGTAATAACTTTATTATAAAATACTATTTTTTCTGTTGATAGTTAACCCATGTTAACCTGGGTCAAATATGACCCACGTAAGAAAAATGCAGCTTTATGGCAAAATTTATAAATAAAATAAAAAAGGAATTATTCAATTTATATTTATTCTAAAAAATTTTCGTTAACCGTTTCTAGTCTTCGAGTAGATCAATTTAGTAAAAATTAGAACTTAAAACTTTTCCATAATAAAAATTTTGAGGGGAAAAAAATTTACACTATTAAATTAAAAATACGTTTTTCGAAAATACTCCTGAATATGTACAAAAAATAAAATTTTAATATGAATACAAATATCAGAATTTATACTAAATAATTAATTTTAGTTAACTTTAGAATGTAAATAAATTACAATTATAAACATAAACAAAAATTAATTTTAAGTCATCTTTGTGATTTTTGACTCTTTAAAATTCGAGGGTCAATTGTGACCCAATGAAAACACAGATTAACTATGAACAAGAAAAATTATACTTTATAATAAAGTTATTACAATTATATAAAATAGCATACACAATAACATTGATGAAATATAACAAAAATCTTTTAAAAAAAAAGTCTATACAAATTAAAAAAAAAAACGCTGAAATCCGCTAGAATCAAAATGCTCTAACAAACATTTTTGCCAACGGATATCCGTAATGCTTATATTATTTAATATTTGAGATGTGTTTAATAAAACATTTGACAGCAAGAACTAGTTTTTTGGTTTTTGTTAAATAAAATGTTCAAAATGTGAAAAAGTAACTTTTAGGTACACCCCAAATATATGTGCATTTTTTGACTCCAAGTTAGAATAAGTTAGCGATTTTCTGGGAAGGTAATATTTTTTATCTAAGTAGTTGTTATTGAACCCAACACAAAAATTATATTACATTTTTAAGTTTAGACAAAAAAAATTTTTTTTTTTTTTTTTGGTAAATTTTTCCAAGGAGGCCTGATATTCAAGGGCGATGCGAACACATTCCCGTTATACTAGCACTCTAATTTTTTGCATGGTGAATTTTTGTATCCAAACAAATATTTTAAGAGGGGGGCAGCCCCAAAAATCGCAAGTTGAAAAATAAGGACTACCCTAATATACATCAAATAAACATACATATATATAGCTTTGTGTTGTTTCAAAAATTTGTATATGTATATTAGGGTGGCAGGTATTTTACAAAATGTGGAATTTCGAGAAGTGCACACCCCTATTTTTTACAGTTAACCTTAAAAGCATGTGGTGAAAATATGAGCCGAATTAGACAATTTTATGCCGCGGCACACAGAGGTCAAAGATCAAATTTCGGAAAAATTCACTTTTTATTCAAAAACTGCTTCTAAAAGCCACATTTGACCGAATAATTTAATGAAAATTTCTTTTATGTTTGTTTTTTCTATAATGATAATTTTTGTTTCAAAACAATTAACCCTCTTATATCCCAGGGGTCAAAAATGACCCCATATATAAACTTTTGTTAATTAATCATACAAAGAGAAATAAATTATTGGCATTTTTTTTAGAATTAGACAATGATTTAAATTAATTATAAACAACACATCTGCGGTCATACATTGATACCACAAAAGACTGATTTCAACTTTTCAGATAAGTGCAATTAATAAGTTTCTTCGGGTACTTGATAGTAACTGAAGGAAATGTAAATTAAATGGTATCTATTTATGATTTTCGGCACTTTGCTAGTTATTTAAAACATTAACTTCAATTAAAATAAAAGATTAATCTCAAATCTGACCATCTCTGTTAAATTGTTTACAAGCTTGTTTTAAAAATGTATGTATATGTGGTTTCTTACAATAAGTACATTTATTATGTATATTAAGTATAAGGCACGTTAAAATTTAATTTATGAATTGAATTCTGTAAATAAATCTTTGAGAGTTGCATTTTTGGAGTATTGCTGCCTATATTGTTGAACAACCTAAAAAAAGAAAATAAATTTTGTCATTTTTTTTAGTACTTAACTTAAATGAATATGTTATTTTTTGATGGTATTCTTGAACACAGTCGTTAACAATCTTTATGTTTTCAACAATGTGTTTTCCGTCCCTGTAATCCTCTAAGTCCTTAACATTGATTATTTTCAAAGGAAGTTTTTCAATACGTCATCATTTTCATCATCTTGTGATTGTTCGGGAATGCTTATGCCCATTTTTTTCACTAATTTGGCCTTAGTTTCTGCAGCGATTCTAGAATCAAATAAAGCAAATCCAACACACTCTTCGCTTAAGTAGTACAAATGATTAACAATTTTTGAAATTGCCTTATCTGCCATATTTTTGTTTAAGCACTTATAATCTTCCAACTTACGTAAAAAAAAATCGTTTAAAGGAGCTAATTGAGCTTTTGTTGCGTCGAACCCATAAATTGTATAGTATTTTATAATGAACCCTGCAAGTTCAATTAAACCATTAGTTTCTGATTGGCCAAGTTCAGGAAACTGGTTCCGAAATAATAACATTTTTAAGCAATATATAGCTTTAGACATCCATCTTGCTAAATGATATGCTCCAGGCTTGTAAAATGATATTCCTCGAGGTGGGGTTCCACGTAACTCTCGGTAACTCTTCCATTAGTTTTTTTTAGCAAAAATAATAATATCATCGCACTCATAATATTTCTTTAACTCTTGGATCATTTATTCCAGGTTTACACTCTTTCTGCCGTATTTGATGCCAGTTGCTCTTAAATTTTTTAAATAGTACAATATCAGGGCCTGTACTTGCTCCAATGTCAAATTCTTTAAACACAGCTGCCAACACAGTTTTTAATATATGGTGACGACAACCCATATATAAAATGTCACGGACCAATTATTTTCTCTAGGAAAGTACATGCTCCTTTAAATCTTCCTGTATTTGACGATGTTGTGTCGAAAACGAATGCCTCTGTTTTTGATAAAATATTATTCTGCTCCAAAGAATCGTAAACAGCAGAAGATATTTCAAGGCCCGTTCCTAAAGGAATATCAGGCATGTTTAGGAATTGCGCAATGTTTGTAGATGTAGCTATAATCGATAAGCGATCTTCGGGTTTTCCAACAACATTAGTTAGCAGTTTAGTGTCCCAATGTATTGTCAGTGGCTGGTCTATTGATTTAAGCTTTTGCACTACGCTATTGCTGAGTTCTTTTCTTAAAACATCTCTTTGTTGGCGCACGATTAATAACATATTCAGATGGATTTAATCCTAGTGCTTCCAAAACTGCTACAAATATGTGTACTACTTCTATACAACTTAATTTAAGCTTATATAAAACTGCAGCGAGTCTCGGTGTTAAAATATCTTTACGTGCTCTTTTTTCTTTTGGAGATCCTATTTCCTCTCTTTCATCATTAGCCTCCAATTCAGATTCGGAATCTGAGATAGCATCAAAACTATTAACACCTTTGAGGAACTCGATTTTTATATCAATATTGTGCTTTACTCAAGAGATTTAAACCAATCGAAGTTTAAAACAATTAAAAATATAATACTTTACCTGTTGACGTGGTTGGAGCTTCCATATTTCTTAATTTTCTGAAATTCTCAGCCTCTTTTCGCTTTTGAATTCTTTCATTCTTTTTCACTAGCTTAACATCTACTACTTCCCGGGCACCCTTTTAATTTTTGATTTAAAAAGAATTTTTTATCTTATTCAATTTTAATGAGAAATATCAAACTAATTATTAAGCCATCTTTCCATGCAAGTCTTTTTATGTTATACGCTTCACCACTCCTATTTTAAGTTTTGCCAAAATATTTCCATTCACCATAGAGATCTAAAAGTTTCTTGACAGCTCGATGAAATTGCCTGAGGAACGCTAGCCTTTTCCCAAAATATTGAGCATTCTTTTACAACTAAACGAGCACTTTCTTCTACACTGAGATTTGTGAATCTTATATTAAAAAATAAAACTTTGAGGCAGTCTGCTTTTGACGGTAGCTTAGAGCCTGTTATCTGCAGATTTTTAAATCGAATCAGATAAATTTCCTCCCATAAATAAATCACTTAAAATCAAAAGGTACAAGCTCTACTGAGTTTGTATGGAAAATCGTGTTAATCGATAAAAAGACAAATGCTGAATATTAAAGGAGCATATAGACGACATGTATTTGTCATCTGACATGTCAAATTTCCCACTGCAAAATACATACATGTCGTGTGTGACCTTTTTAACTTTGCTTCTGTAGAAGTCATCTGACAAAATTTCAATTAGAGCGTGCTCTATTTTCTTCTGACAAACCATCTGACATCAGCTGTTTTAAATATGAAACAAAAAGTTGTCATAAATCCATGCCGTGAGAAAACAAACAGCGGCGGTCCCCTATTGACGGAATCATTAGCCGGCTAAAGTTAACATTTTACAATACCAATAAATGTATATACATTTTCCCATTTAATAAAACTATGTACATATATATGTTTATAAAAAGTTTCATAATTATATCCCAAATTGGTATGTCCGCATTTAAAGAAAAATTATTTAAGATGGCTGAACTATTTTGCGGTGCAAAAAAAATTTTGCTGCGGCAGCATGCCATGTTGAAACCCAGATCGACTTTGGTGTGTGCTAAAACTATAGCAAATTTTGCTTGATTCTGCTTCCTCTTTTCTTTTTTTTTTAATTTCGATTTCATTGCAGTTATAATTGAAATTACACTGCACACTGCAATTGCATTATCCTTTGATTCCATTTGACTATCACTTTTAAAAAAAAATTATTTTAATAAAATTTTCGCACTGATCAGCTGTTGAAGAAAAAAAACAGAGACTGTGTCAGAAGCAAAAAACATGTACGTTTGTGACCAAATATTATAAACCTTATGTAAAACAGCAATTTTGACAGACATGCACAATTACATGTGACTTGAAAATTTGACATGTCAGATGACAAATACATGTCGTCTATATGCTCCTTAAGTAATAAACATAAATGCACAAACGGGGAATTCCCTTTTTAATGTTGTTGTTTATGTTACCAGATCAATAAACTTGTGTGTTTAGTTCCGTTATTTTAAAAAATCAAAAAAAAAAAAATAAAAAAGTATATAGACATAAAAAAATCGTTACAAAGCGAAATCGTATAAAAAATGGATCGGGTAAATCGAGGGATTGGTGTGTTGCAATATAGCAGGTACTCTCAGATTTGTTTTTTCAATTTCGTTGATTTTAAACATATTTTGTTCAAAAATCAAGAACTATAAAATTGTTTTATTTTAATTTTGCTTCTTTGAAATTTTACAATTTATTTAATAGAAGAAATTTATTAATTACACATTACTTACTTATCTGAAAAGTTGAAATCAGTCTTTTGTGGTATGAATTTATGACCGCAGATGTGTTGTTTATAATTAATTTAAATCATTGTCTAATTCTAAAAAAAATGTCAATAATTTAGGTCTCTTTGTATGATTAATTAACAAAATTTTATATATGGGGTCATTTTTGACCCCTGGGATATAAGAGGGTTAATTGTTTTGAAACAAAAATTATCATTATAGAAAAAACAAACATAATAGAACTTAATAACAAATTTTCATTAAATTATTCGGTCAAATATGGCTTTTAGAAGCAGTTTTTTGAATAAAAAGTGAAATTTTCCGAAATTTGACCTTTGACCTCTGTGTGCCGGTTTAAAATTGTCCAATTCGGCTCAAATTTTCACCACATGCTTTTAAGGTCAACTGTAAAAAATAGGGGTGTGCACTTCTCGAAATTCCACATTTTGTAAAATACCTGCCACCCTAATGTATATAATATATAGCAATATATTATTTTATATTGTCTTATATGTAATTGTACTTAACATACCTAATTATATATTACTATATACACAACATACATATAAGTTAAATAAAATAACGTTTTGGTTTTTTGAGTGCTACTTTAGAAATGACTTTATTATTTCAAAATTTTTGTTTTTTGGTTTTTCGTTTTGCTTAATCAACTAAATACAAAAGTGTTAACGTTATTAATAATGTTGTGACACATTTGGTAATATGAATCGCATTATAAAATAATTGTGAAATCGTTCTAAGTTAAATAAACTGCAATAAATCAACATACGGACGTCGCGTACAATGAAAGACGCAACTCAGCAAAAAGACAAAGTTAACATAAAATAATATTAGGGAGTCCCGTAAAGTATTAGGGCGTCCCATGAATTAATGCTCTCGTGTTAACTCTTCCCCCTTTAGATTGATTGTCCTCAATCAAAAAATAAGGTATCTGGTTAATTCTCTCTATGGAGTGGCCCGCCACCTCATTTGCACCTGCGCTAACGTTTTGTGGTGGTACCGGATTATTTGAGGTATTAATATTAATTATTTTTGGACACTGCAACTTCTTTTTATTGTATTTTTTCCTTAAACGGACGGACAATATTATGATTATGATAGAAATCGCTAAGATGTATGCAATAGCATCGCCTAATTTAGTTTCAACGTTCAGAAGTTCTATTGCCTCTGTGTTGTTGACGTGCATTTCCTTGATCAACTCCAGCGAGAGGATTTCCTCCAGATAAGGATTTTTGACCATCGATAGCACTATGGCCGGTAGTGGATTGGAGAAGCTGATTTCAGAAAATGAAAGGTAGTGCCATTCACCGAGACTGTTTCATTATGATATTTAATGATAAAAGTACCGATTAAGTCATAAGGTTCCTGGCCTATGAGAATTGTACCATTAAATTGGTTTAATAATAATGTTCCGGGAAGTATTTCCTGAACAGTGGGAATATGAGAGTTACTTATAAAAGTACAATTAGGGGGTTTGATGTGGATCAATCTGGGTAGGCATTTGGAACCACTGATATCCTCGATTTCATTATGTCCGCATATTGTCAATTTATTAAAGGTTTTACATTTGTCTCTCAAACCAAATATTTTTTCATCACATATCAAAATTTCATCAAACCGGATCTTACTAACAAGTCTACCGATTTTCACAGGTTTTACCAAGATTTTATTGCAAGATTTATTACTAGCTGTAGGGATGTTTACAATGTAAATTAAAGAACTTCTATTGGAAGCTATTCTTATTTCAGTAAATTCTACAATTTCTTCTAAATTTTGATAAGGAATACTTTCATTTTCGAACAAATTTTTTATCATCTCCATTTCATCATGGGACAGAATGAATGAATTCACAACGCCCACCTTTGCCCAATGGATGGCATATTGTAGGTTTACTATTTCGTCTTTTATAATTTCCAATTTATATTTTAGTTTTGTTAGCTCCAAGTTGTCGGAGGTCTGTTCGTTCCTTTGAACGACTTCAATTATCTGGTTCATTTTCGTCGTTATTTCATTCATTCTATCCAACGATAATTTATTTATAACAACTTGTTTATTATTATTCCCAAGAACATTGTTCATTTTACTCTGTATTATCTCGAAATCGTCATGGTCAGGATTACCAGCAATCCATTTCCATGCCGAACCAATAAAATTCAGAGATCTTTTAGACCTAGGTTTCAAAGCGTTCAACTTATCTTGTAATTGGGATATTTCATGGATAAGGAAAGGATGTAGGGGATGGGATGTTACGGCTCTTGCCCTCAATGTTTCCCTGATATCGTCAATGAACCCCTGGTAATTGTCGAGTTCCACGACATGTACCAATTTCACCGAACCCGTTTGGAGTCTAGCAATACCAATATCGATTGCCACTGTTCGCGAGTTGGTGTAGTCCAGAATCCTTACTTCGCCGTAAGCAAGAGATGATAATGCAATGCTAGAAAAAAAAATTTTAAAAATTTACATTCCGCTAGTTCCGAATATTGTTCTTATGAATGACCCTTCCACTATTCGTCAGTACAGTGGAATGTCTATTCTCCTTGACTATTTCCTGTTCATAATTCCTAGAAAGCTTGGTCCCTAATCTTTTATTCCGCTTCACGAAGATCGTGTCCCCAATATTGTATGTCTTGGGTTTCGTTCTTCCGTCGTTATGGTAATCCAGATCGGACAATTGTTTTCTCCTGAGATCGTCGATCATCTGGACCCTGTCCCTTTCTCGTTCGACGGCACTGCAGTAGTGTTTCATTCCGAAAAATGCTTCAAACGGTTTTCTCCTTAGAGTCGAATGGACGGTGTTGTTATATTCGTAGATGGATTTGTCCAAAAGTTCGGGCAAGTCCTTCTGAGTTCCCTCTGATTTTAGGCATCTCATGATTTCCGATAGGGTGGAATGGAATCTCTCAATTTGCCCATTGACCGTGCTAGAGTATGGGGGAATGCGGAAGATTTTCACGTTAAATAGATTCTCCAACATAAATGTTATGGCTTTCGAGTTGAAGGATTTTTCATTATCCATGACCACCGTTTCGGGCATACCAAAATTCAGAAGTATTTCGCTAAGTGGTTGCTTGATATCCTCTGCTGCTCTTGATTTCAGTATCTTCGCCTGTGCGTATTTCGTTAGTTTATCTATCGCCGTTAAAATCGATGTCCCTTCAGTTATATAAATATCAATATATATTATTTGACCCGGAAATTGCGGGATCGGAGTTTCCTGTAAGAAAATGTTATTAAGGTGACGGTCGTACTTATTTTCTTTGCAGATATTGCATGATTTGGTAATCCTCTTAATTTTTGCCGCCATTTGTGGGAAATAACATCTCTCAAGAAGTTGGATTTTGTTTTCCTCGTCACTCCTATGAGCCCCATTTATTATCTCCACCTCCTGTTCCGATTCGCTACAAATATCATGTACATCTCTAGTGTAAAGAACTTTGTATTTATGGAAGTGTCTGGAAAATATTCCCTGCGCCTTCCCGAGTATCTCATCCGTTGTCTTAACGCAATTAGTGACTGAGGGATTCAAATATTTACGGAGGATATGTTCTAGTCTTCTCTTCGGAAATATCCGGTTCCATAATTGTATGCCTGTGATGTGTTGGGAAGATGATCCTGAATTCGTATGATTGGGTTTGATGCGGTTCTATGATGATCTGATTTTTAAACGCGTTTATTGGCGCTTCCGTGTATTGTATAAGGCTTTCAGGAGAACTTTGATTACTGTGTTGGGTAGCGGCTGTCGAGTTCATATTGAAGACCTCCTGGGGAGGTCTAGATAGTGCATCTGCCACCACGTTCGCACTCCCAGGTTTATATTGGAGTTCGTAATTATATTCCTCCAATATCGCCTTCCATCGCCTTAGTTTACTATTCGTATTTCCGCTGGTTAAGGCATATGTTAACGGTTGATGGTCTGTAGATATCCTTATTTTCGCTGCCCCATAGAGGTAGTTTCTCAGACTCTTGAGGGCCCATACAATTGCCAGCATCTCCTTCTCATTTGTGGCATAATGTTCTTCCGCCTTGTTAAGGGTCCTTGAAATGAAAGTAATTGGTCTTCCGTCCTGTTCCAGCACAGCCCCGATTGCGTAGTTTGACGCGTCCGTTGTCAATTGGAACTCCCTCTCGAAATTGGGGTATGTGAGTAGGGCATCTTCCGATGTTAGTGTTCTCTTTATTTTGTTGAATGCTTCCAATGCCGTATCGTCCAATTTAATCATTACCTTGTTAGAAATGGATTTAGACATACGCCCTTCCTCCCCTCTCATAAGAGCCGTTAGGGGCTTTGCCAGTTTAGCATAGTCCCTTATAAATCGGCGATAGAACCCCGACATGCCCAAAAATGACCTTAAGTCCTTTATGGTCCCCGGGATAGGGAAGTTATTAATAGCTTCTACTTTCTTGGGAATTGGCTCGTATTCCCCCCGTAGATATTATAAAGCCCAAAAATTCCACCTCCGGCTTCAAGAATTCGCACTTGTCGAGTTGTACTTTCATATTTGCCGATTCTAGAGTGCGAAATATTTCCCTAATGTTCCGGAAGTGGGATTCTTCATCGTTCCCAAATATGATAATATCGTCTATGTAGACGTAACATATTTTCCCGATGTGTTCCTTAAGGATATCATCTAAGGCCCTTTGAAAGATTGATGGTGCGTTTCTTAAACCAAATGGGAGTCGAGTAAATTCGAACTTTCCATTGTTGATGGAGAATGCGGTCTTCTCAATGTCTTTTTCTCTAAGGAGAATTTGATGAAAGCCGCTTTTTAAGTCCAAAACGGTAAAGTATTTGTTTTGCCCTAGTTGTGCGAGGACTTCGTTAATCTCCGGGATTGGATACCGATCTGGCACAGTAACAGCGTTCAGCTTCCTGTAGTCGATAACCACTCGATATTTTTTTACTTTCGAGGCATCCATTTTCTTTGGTACTACCCAAACTGGTGATTTGTACGGAGACTTCGAAGGTCTTATAATACCCTGTTCCAGCAGTTCCCCGATCTGGTGTTCCACTTCGTCTTTAAGGTGTGCTGGATAGGGATAACATCTCGAGTAAATGGGGTTGTCGGTCGTTGTCCTTATTTCCCCCTTTACTGTGGTTGTATAGGTTAATCGTTCATTCGGCTCGGCGAACAGATTTGGGAATTCCATCACCAGTTTGTCCAGCTTCCGTTTCTGATCTGCTGTCATATGGTCTGTTCTGATAGAAATGTTGTTCACGCCCTGTGATATCTGTTATTTCAACTTAATTCTAATGCTGTTCATCACGATCATTAAACTCTCTGCTGTGTAAATAACGGATGAGAGTTCCTTCAGGCTATCGTTCCCTAAGATTGCATGAAAGGATGTGAGGGTAGGTAGTGCAAAAAATTTAAATTTATGAGATTCCAGCCCAAAAAGGTTATGGAAAGTATGGTGTGTTATCAGAGTTTCCCCCCCCCCCCCCCCCGCAGAATTTGCATAAAAATTCTGTTCGTTGGGTATAGTGGATTTTATGAGTGCGGGCTGGATGTAGTTTTTGTTGGATCCTGTGTCCACCAAAATTCTAAGGATCTCCCCGCTTTTCGTCCTTGCCTCAAAATATGGCAGGGACGAATCTGTTATTCTAAAAAATGAATATCGGAAAATTCTTGTTGATCGATATATTGTTGAATCGGTTGTAAATCTTCTTTGGCTTCGTACGATGCCATTTCCTTATAGTATTCTGTTTCGATTTCATTGTCGTTTTCCTCGCATTCCGTTTCGATGTTGAAGTTCCTTTGAGCCTTTGGGTTCTGGGATGTATGTTGATCCGTCGGTCTTTTTCCCATGAACCGATCGTTGGGTCTTGGGCGATTCATGTAATTGACGTTTCTAGACTGAATGGACTGGTCAATTTCCATTGGCATAGGTCCCGGTTGTGGTTTTGGGGCAAAGGGTCTAGGTGGAGGTGTCGGGTTAATATTCCGAAGTTGTCCAGGGAAATTTTGGACGTTGTTACGAGGCTGATACTGGTTTATGTTTTGGGGAGGGTGTTGCGTTGGATATTGGGTTGGATAATGGGTTGGGTATTGGGCTGGGTATTGGGTTGGGTATTGGGTTGGGTATTGGGTTGGGTATTGGGTTGGGTATTGGGTTGGGTATTGGGCTGGGTATTGGGTTGGGGGTTGGGCTGGGTATTGGAACTTTGGCTTTCCGGATGTTCCATGAATTGTCTGGGTTTTAACATTCCGATTTCGGGGAATGGTTCGTGGATATCCGATGTTCCTGTTCAAGGCATGATCCGTTCTGTAATTCTGGTTTTGCAGCTTGAGACAGAGATGTAGAGCCTGAGGTAAGTTGTTCGGTTCCCGGATGCATAAGAGTTTTGATAGATCGCCCCTCAATCCTCTTATGAAAGTATCCAATGCCTTGTCTCGATAAGTTTGGATCAATGTGTCCATGGCTTCCCTTCCTATGGTCATACATGAAATGTTGTTAATGATTAAGGATAAATGAGAGTACACTTCCTGGTAGAAATCCTGGACTGTATGGTTCCCTTGGATAAGGGTCGTCATCTGGTACTCCAGAGTACCCAGGTCTCTCTTATCCGCGTAGTGCAATGTTAAGCATCGTGATATAGCCTCCCAACTTAGAGGTGTGTTGTAGGACTCAAGTACTGAGTCCGCGTTTCCGACGATCTTATTCCTTATTCCATTTAGAATCCCAAAGTATTTCGGTGTCCCTTTTTGTGCCTCGTAGAGATTCAAAACCCGTTGCACACTTTTCCTCCAGGAACTGAATTCTGATGGATTACCGGAGAATTCCCTGAGATAACGTACCACGTCAGGTACTTTGTCCCCCCTATACCGCTCATCTATTCCCTGATCCCTAGTTATCATATCCGCATTCGGATTTAATATATTCCCGACTAAATTTCCACACTGTTCCCTACACAAACGAGAAACGAGATCTGTAATCGCCGCTTCCATTTGAGCATTCTGGGCACTTTGGGCAGGATTTGGGGGAGTAGGAATGTTACCGAGGTTTTGAGGTACATTTAGGATTGGATGTCTAATCATTGGATTTGACATTTTGTCAAAGTAAAAATTTTATTCCAGGGACTAATAAAAGAAAAATCCGATAAGGATACCAAAATGTAATATTCTATAATTGTAAATTATTCTCTTTTTTTTTTTTTTTTATTCTTTCTTTTTTAATTAATAAATCTGGAGGGTCCCGTAGGAATCGCAGATTATTATTTATTTATAAAGTTTTTATCTTAGTTGTTTCCCCCTTAAATTATCTTTCAATTGATAAATCTGGAGTACTTTGGGCAGGATTTGGTTGATTAATCTTAAGGATTTTGGGATTTTATATTCTTCTCTTTCTTTTTTGACAGATATTTCTAAATTCTGAAATTCTTTTTAATTATATTTTTGGGAAAAAATTTGTTCGAAAAATATATGAAGAATAAAATATTTTAATAATTTCTTGTATTACTAATTTTTGTGTTATAAAAACAATTCACTTTGTGTTGTATTTTTGAGCTTTTAAATATTTCTTCACTGGCTCTGATTAAAAAATATTTTAAATTGTCTTTTCTGTTGTTTAGTTATTTAGTAAAGCAAAATTTTTAGAAATCAACTTGAAAAGTATAATATTTTCAGGAATTTTCATTATAAAAATTAATGGTTTGACTTACAAAAAATGTATTATGTTGATTGTTGTTGCTGTTATTCTGTTCTTCTTATTTTTATTTCAGTTGGTAGTTTTATGTTATTCGCTTGTTGAAGATATTCGCAATTGTAGTCCTCTATAGATGAAGTTGCTTCTGGTTTGTTATCTCTGTTGTAATTTTTCTGTAGGTGTTGTACGTCTATTATTTGTTGCCTTAAATGACACTTGTTAAAATTGTAGTATTTGTAATTGCAATAATTGTTGTTGAGCCGCCAATTGTAATAATTTTAAATTTAATTTTTAATGTTCTGTTGGACACTACTTGAGGGTATTTTTTTTTTCTTAATTGTAATAATTTTAAATTTAATTTAGAATATTCTGTTTGACACTACTTGAGGATCTTTTTTCATTGTAATAATTTTAAATTTAACTTTTGATGTTCTGTTTGACACTACTTGAGGGTTTTTTTTTTTGCTGTAATAATTTTAAATTTAACTTTTAATGTTCTGTTTGACACTACTTGAGGGTCTTTTTTAAATTTAACTTTAATGTTCTGTTTGACACTACTTGAGGGTATTTTTTGTTGGGCGCCAGTTAAATAAAATAACGTTTTGTTTTTTTGAGTGCTACTTTAGAACTGACTTTATTATTTCAAAATTTTTGTTTTTTGGTTTTTCGTTTTGCTTAATCAACTAAATACAAAAGTGTTAACGTTATTAATAATGTTGTGACACATGTGGTAATATGAATCGCATTATAAAATAATTGTGAAATCGTTCTTATTACTAAGTTAAATAAACTGCAATAAATCAACATACGGACGTCGCGTACAATGAAAGACGCAACTCAGCAAAAAGACAAAGTTAACATAAAATAATATTAGGGAGTCCCGTAAAGTATTAGGGCGTCCCATGAATTAATGCTCTCGTGTTAACTTATACAATTATATAAAACTTCATGTGAAGCAACATTAACAAAAATTTTTATAAGTTTTTATAAAGGCATTTATTACTTCATACAAAATTATATAAAAATATATGAGGGAAAATGCTTTATTTATTTTTTAATTGAATTCGGATATGATTATATATAGTCCAATACAAAGCTCTTTTGCATTATATGTAGTGCCATATAAACAGGCGAGGATCCAGGAAAAGGTTTTGGGTAGGGAACTTAGAGTATTTTTAATTAATTTTTTAGATTTTTGTATTGGAAAATATTACTTTGGGGGAGGAAATTTCCCAAATTTCACAAGAACGACTCTAGCTCTTGCATTTGAGCAAAAGTATTAGCTATATTGTTGTAGAGGAAATTAAAAAAGGTTAAGCCTCTCTCGCAACATACCTCATTTTAATATGAACAAATCCGAGAACACCAAATTTTCTAAACACATTCCTGTTGGAAGTCACATTTTTAAAATAGAGAAATGATTTTTTTGGCTCCACAGTTTCACCTTCGTAAGAAAACTGTAGAAATAATAATAGTCACATATATTATTATCACATATATTAATTGTTGAGAACAACTAGGAAATGTCTGTATCAACTTTTATCTAATAATATCGAATTATGTCTAATTTGATAGAATTATATTTAATACACACTAATGTATATGGCGACTAAATTCGGATGAAGTTGCTTCTAATATATATATATATATATGTATGCACAGCGCATAGTTTAGGGACACGCCCAAAATTGTCGCCGAAATATGCGGTGTATAGACAAAATTGTCCTCATCTTAAACGCTAGATGTATGAAAAGGCGCGAAAACTTTGGGGACAGTCTCCAAAGTAAGCAAATGTCCCTAAACTATGCGGGGGAATGAATAAATGTCTCTAGACTATGCGCTGTGCATACATATATATATATATATATATATATATATATATATATATATGTATGCACAGCGCATAGTCCAGAGACATTTATTCGTTCCCCCGCATAGTTTAGGGACATTTCCTTACTTTGGGGACTGTCCCCAAAATTTTCGCGCCTTTTCATACATCTAGCGTTTAAGATGAGGACAATTTTTTCTATACACCGCATATTCCGGCGACAATTTTGGCCATGTCCCTAAAGTATGCGCTACGCATACATATATATATATATATATATATATATATTATATCTAATTCGAAACAATTATATCGAATTCGGTGCAATTCGATGTATATTAGATACAATTAATTACATGCTCTCATTTTTCGGATCAAATTTGATCTCATCGCGTATCTAGTTTAAATATAATTTGATGATGCCCAAATAATATATGAACATATATGACCATATTTGTCCATATATGGAAATGTATTTTAATTTTTGTAGTATGTACGAATATGGATGAAAATATATGATAATATAAAAAATTTATATTATCATATATGAACTTTTTTAACCGGGTAGCTTAAACATTTTATATTTTCAATATTAGAACTATGGGCTAATTCTCGGAGTCGATAGCGATCGAAATTCTACTCGAACGTGCGAAATTTTTTCTTTTGGGATGCTCTCAGCCGTTGTCGAGTAAAACGTATCGAAATTTCGAATGATGTTACTCGATAACGTGCGAGTACTCAAACGCAACCATACGAAATAGTACTCGATAGCAAATTATCTATCGAGTTAACGTTTCTGAAAAGTATAAATTTGGAAAAAAAAGAAAATGTAAGTCAATATTTTTTTTTGAATTTTCTGTAAATTTTATTAATTGAATATGTATAAATAAATAATTTTAGGTCAAATATACCAAAAATAAATGCAACGCAGGCACTTGCTAATATTTACATAAGAGCCAAAATTTCTTAATTGATTGTTATACTCTTCTTCCAGATTATCTCTTTCTCTTGATTCCTTCCATACAAACGAATCATCTTTAAAGAAACGTTTTTTAATCAAATTACGCATTGTATAGGTATAATAATTATTTTTACTTACAATCATAGAGTTAAGGCTATGGAAACACTTCCGGTTTAAAAATGTGTGTTCATTTGCATACCAAAATGTGTACCGTCCACGCACCCTATTACTAATAATAAAAGCCATAAAAAAGAATTATAAAAGCATTTATATAAGTGGATTTATTTCACAAACCTCCTGGCAGTTTGTATTTTCTCATGAAGTATTATTTACATTCATCACTATATCGGGGAGAAAAGTTTATGAATTTTCCACATAGCTTACGTTCCATTTCCTTCAAAACTCGGTTTACTATTTTACTTAAGAAGTCGTTTCCAACATTGTGTTGAAAACAGCTTGTTGCCAAAAGGGATAATGTTGCAGCCAACTGAATTTTTGGTGGAAACCCAGTAGACAAATGTCCTTCAAAATCCAACTCCTCAAGGAGATAATTGAATGCTACTTTTGATAATCAAAAGCGTTTTTGAATCTTAAAAAAAAATTACATAATTTTAACATTTGTAATATGCCCTGGTGGCCACGTCTCCAAGAAGGCCACCAGGGCATATTATGCCTGCCAGAGGCTTTTCGGGAGAACATGGGGCCTTAGGCCACAAATGGTCTACTGGTCGTTCAATACTATTGTTAAACAGATGATCACCTATGCTGCCCTTGCATGGTGGCCAAAAGTTGAACAGAGTAAGTCTAAGGTTGCGGACAAAGTGTCACCGGAGTGGATCTTTGACAGATATTTTGATGTGTTATTGTTTGACAGAGACATGTGGGCCAATCAATCCTGGGAACCGGAAGATGGTTCTCAGGTGTGGTTCACTGATGGCTCTAAGCAGTCGAATGGGAACACGGGTGCGGGCGTCTTTGGACCAGGCTTCCAGCGTGCCTTACCTATGGGAAAATATCCGTCCATTTTTCAGGCGGAGATTTGGGAAATCTGTGTCTGTGCAGGGGAATGCCTGCGAAGGGGAAATCGCAGATCTCGCATCTACATTCTTTCTGACAGTCAGGTTGCACTGAGGGCCTTAATGGCTTATAAGGTGTCGTCCGGGTTGGTCATGGAATGCATTCAGACTCTCAATAGGCTCGGTAGAGGCAACTCTCTAACCTTGGGGTGGATTCCTGGTCATGAGGGGCATGAGGGCAACGAGAGGGCAGATTGTCTTGAAAACAGGGGGGCCCGAAAGCCCTATATTGGTCCTGAACCATTCTGTGGAATACCTGCGGGGTATGTTTGGGGAAGGCTCAGGGCATGGAGAGAGTCTGAATTCTCTGGTTACTGGGAAAACTCTCCTGGTCAGCGCCAGGCTAAAAGATTGATCTCTTTTTCCAGTAGGGGGTCGAGGCGACTCTTGTCGCTTGAAAGGGGGGGGGGGGGGGTTTGAGGACCCTGGCGTAGTACTTAACTGGACACTGTAATCTCAGATACCATCTGCACAAGAAGGGTCAATCGGACACGGATTTGTGTAGGTTTTGCGAGATGGTGTCTGAGACCTCGGAGCATGTTCTCTGCGAATGTCCCAGGCTTTGTGATAGGAGACTTAGGTTTCTAGGTGATCGCTTCATTTCGCCTTCCGATATCGCGAACATTTTGCCTAATAGGATAATTGGCTTTATAGGTAGCTTGAATCTGTAGGTAACCTTAGGCAGCACAAAAGACCTACCTCATTTTAATATGAACAAATCCGAGAACACCAAAATTTTCTAAACACATTCCTGTTGGAAGTCACATTTTTAAAATAGAGAAATGATTTTTTTGGCTCCACAGTTTCACCTTCGTAAGAAAACTGTAGAAATAATAATAGTCACATATATTATTATCACATATATTAATTGTTGAGAACAACTAGGAAATGTCTGTATCAACTTTTATCTAATAATATCGAATTATGTCTAATTTGATAGAATTATATTTAATACACACTAATGTATATGGCGACTAAATTCGGATGAAGTTGCTTCTAATATATATATATATATATGTATGCACAGCGCATAGTTTAGGGACACGCCCAAAATTGTCGCCGAAATATGCGGTGTATAGACAAAATTGTCCTCATCTTAAACGCTAGATGTATGAAAAGGCGCGAAAACTTTGGGGACAGTCTCCAAAGTAAGCAAATGTCCCTAAACTATGCGGGGGAATGAATAAATGTCTCTAGACTATGCGCTGTGCATACATATATATATATATATATATATATATATATATATATATATATATATGTATGCACAGCGCATAGTCCAGAGACATTTATTCGTTCCCCCCGCATAGTTTAGGGACATTTCCTTACTTTGGGGACTGTCCCCAAAATTTTCGCGCCTTTTCATACATCTAGCGTTTAAGATGAGGACAATTTTTTCTATACACCGCATATTCCGGCGACAATTTTGGCCATGTCCCTAAAGTATGCGCTACGCATACATATATATATATATATATATATATTATATCTAATTCGAAACAATTATATCGAATTCGGTGCAATTCGATGTATATTAGATACAATTAATTACATGCTCTCATTTTTCGGATCAAATTTGATCTCATCGCGTATCTAATTTAAATATAATTTGATGATGCCCAAATAATATATGAACATATATGACCATATTTGTCCATATATGGAAATGTATTTTAATTTTTGTAGTATGTACGAATATGGATGAAAATATATGATAATATAAAAAATTTATATTATCATATATGAACTTTTTAACCGGGTAGCTTAAACATTTTATATTTTCAATATTAGAACTATGGGCTAATTCTCGGAGTCGATAGCGATCGAAATTCTACTCGAACGTGCGAAATTTTTTCTTTTGGGATGCTCTCAGCCGTTGTCGAGTAAAACGTATCGAAATTTCGAATGATGTTACTCGATAACGTGCGAGTACTCAAACGCAACCATACGAAATAGTACTCGATAGCAAATTATCTATCGAGTTAACGTTTCTGAAAAGTATAAATTTGGAAAAAAAAGAAAATGTAAGTCAATATTTTTTTTTGAATTTTCTGTAAATTTTATTAATTGAATATGTATAAATAAATAATTTTAGGTCAAATATACCAAAAATAAATGCAACGCAGGCACTTGCTAATATTTACATAAGAGCCAAAATTTCTTAATTGATTGTTATACTCTTCTTCCAGATTATCTCTTTCTCTTGATTCCTTCCATACAAACGAATCATCTTTAAAGAAACGTTTTTAATCAAATTACGCATTGTATAGGTATAATAATTATTTTTACTTACAATCATAGAGTTAAGGCTATGGAAACACTTCCGGTTTAAAAATGTGTGTTCATTTGCATACCAAAATGTGTACCGTCCACGCACCCTATTACTAATAATAAAAGCCATAAAAAAGAATTATAAAAGCATTTATATAAGTGGATTTATTTCACAAACCTCCTGGCAGTTTGTATTTTCTCATGAAGTATTATTTACATTCATCACTATATCGGGGAGAAAAGTTTATGAATTTTCCACATAGCTTACGTTCCATTTCCTTCAAAACTCGGTTTACTATTTTACTTAAGAAGTCGTTTCCAACATTGTGTTGAAAACAGCTTGTTGCCAAAAGGGATAATGTTGCAGCCAACTGAATTTTTGGTGGAAACCCAGTAGACAAATGTCCTTCAAAATCCAACTCCTCAAGGAGATAATTGAATGCTACTTTTGATAATCAAAAGCGTTTTTGAATCTTAAAAAAAAATTACATAATTTTAACATTTGTAATATGCCCTGGTGGCCACGTCTCCAAGAAGGCCACCAGGGCATATTATGCCTGCCAGAGGCTTTTCGGGAGAACATGGGGCCTTAGGCCACAAATGGTCTACTGGTCGTTCAATACTATTGTTAAACAGATGATCACCTATGCTGCCCTTGCATGGTGGCCAAAAGTTGAACAGAGTAAGTCTAAGGTTGCGGACAAAGTGTCACCGGAGTGGATCTTTGACAGATATTTTGATGTGTTATTGTTTGACAGAGACATGTGGGCCAATCAATCCTGGGAACCGGAAGATGGTTCTCAGGTGTGGTTCACTGATGGCTCTAAGCAGTCGAATGGGAACACGGGTGCGGGCGTCTTTGGACCAGGCTTCCAGCGTGCCTTACCTATGGGAAAATATCCGTCCATTTTTCAGGCGGAGATTTGGGAAATCTGTGTCTGTGCAGGGGAATGCCTGCGAAGGGGAAATCGCAGATCTCGCATCTACATTCTTTCTGACAGTCAGGTTGCACTGAGGGCCTTAATGGCTTATAAGGTGTCGTCCGGGTTGGTCATGGAATGCATTCAGACTCTCAATAGGCTCGGTAGAGGCAACTCTCTAACCTTGGGGTGGATTCCTGGTCATGAGGGGCATGAGGGCAACGAGAGGGCAGATTGTCTTGAAAACAGGGGGGCCCGAAAGCCCTATATTGGTCCTGAACCATTCTGTGGAATACCTGCGGGGTATGTTTGGGGAAGGCTCAGGGCATGGAGAGAGTCTGAATTCTCTGGTTACTGGGAAAACTCTCCTGGTCAGCGCCAGGCTAAAAGATTGATCTCTTTTTCCAGTAGGGGGTCGAGGCGACTCTTGTCGCTTGAAAGGGGGGGGGGGGGGGGGGGTTTTGAGGACCCTGGCGTAGTACTTAACTGGACACTGTAATCTCAGATACCATCTGCACAAGAAGGGTCAATCGGACACGGATTTGTGTAGGTTTTGCGAGATGGTGTCTGAGACCTCGGAGCATGTTCTCTGCGAATGTCCCAGGCTTTGTGATAGGAGACTTAGGTTTCTAGGTGATCGCTTCATTTCGCCTTCCGATATCGCGAACATTTTGCCTAATAGGATAATTGGCTTTATAGGTAGCTTGAATCTGTAGGTAACCTTAGGCAGCACAAAAGACCTACATTGGTCGAGGTGCATAGTGCCTTCTGATCTAATCTAATAACATTTGTATCAAATTAAAAAAAAAATTATTTACTTTCTCAAAATTTGAGAATTTTAATGGGTCGCTGGAATCACGAATTTTCTTTCTAATTTTATTCAAATCTTGATCTTCGTCAGAGTCGGATGATGATGAATAGAAAAAGAAACTTGAATCAATTTGTTTTGTTTAAATTAGTTTTTAAAATATTTTTCCTCTTTGAAATTTTTTTTGTGGTTATTGAAAAATTAAACATATGTTTTTTGTTTACCATTTTTTCATTAGTCTTTTATATTTTTACAGTGTTGTAAAACTTCTTAAGATTTTCCTTTTATAACACTGAAACATAAAATCGTTTCGATTCTTAACGAGTGCCATCATCAGAAAATTTCGAACTATCGAAATTAATTCCGATACGAAATTATTTCGATCACGACTGCGGTAATTAGAGCCCTGTGGTATTCAATCTAACTAGTTTTATGCGTTAAAAAAAAAAAAACAATATGAACATAAAACTATATGAAGAAAATGAAAAAAAATAATGCATGTAAGTAAATCTCCCATTTTTCATCCGTTTTTTTATTTCAAGTCATATTTAGAAAGTGTTGACATCCGCTAATAATTTCAATATAATAATCAGGATTCTCCGAGGGACTAGAAAATTCTTATTTTTAGGATTATTGCGCCTAGTTTTTATCGCAGCTTGTGAATTTTATTTAAGTAACGCATAAACTAGAGACTGACAAATATTGAATATTTCCAGAAATATTTGCAAACAAATCAAAATTTTGAAAAAAATAATAACATTTTCTTAAATATGAAACATTGGGTTTTATTTAATAAAAAATAAAGCAATGTTTGTAATAAAAACTGAATTGTATGCATACAAATTGTATGCAAAAAATGAGTACCACAGTGCAAGTAATGGCTAATCAGTTACCAAAATTATTAGAGGATTTTGAAAATATTTCGACGATGTATTAAAAATTGAAAAACTGTAGAGTTCTTTAATTTGTTAAAAAAATCTTGTTGAAAATATAAAAATCTTATTATCTCAAGCCAAAAGGCCGAATTTTATGATTTTTTAATGCACGAACTACGATAGAATTTTTTAATCTTTTTATATTTGACTAAATTTTTGACAAAAGTTGAAGTAACAAATTTTTAATTAATAAAAAATAGTGTTTTTGGAGATTTTTTAAAAGCCTACGGTATGTTATCGCTTCAGCCGAATTTTGGGAATCATCATAAAACATGTTAATCCTTATTTTCAGGTGCCACTTACTATCCATTAATTTTTTTGAGGAACTCTAATAAGCATTTCTTAGATTACACAAACAAATATTTTTTATAAGACATTATTATAAATTAACAGAATTTAGTGGTTAAAGAATATTATAAAATCGGGGCACACTTATATCTGAGTGGTAACGGCTGTCTGTGAATTTTGGTCGCGGTAGCTCCTGGGTGTGGGTAATGATTAAGATAATGAATCGGAGAAAAAATCGGTATCTCTTAAGTCTTAAGGTATACAAAAAAAATGTTTTAAATATGTGTTGTTTTGAAAGTATTTGAGCATATATTGCACCATATATGAATGATTAAATATGAGTTTCAATAAAATCCGTTGAAAAGTTAAAATGGGTATAGCAACCACATAAAGCCTACATATTTTTTTTAACAGTGGGCGTAACAAATAAAAATATATGGCGACCTTGACTGGGATATGGGATTCATGTGCAACAAATTTGAGCAAAATCCGTAAAAGCAGGTACGGTCGATGAAAATTATCTGGCTTTCATTCTTGAGGCTCACGTGTGCCAGTTTTAAACAAGTTTCAGTGAGAAAAAAATTATTTATCTAAAGTGAAATAATGCATCTAAAAATTTAAAAAAAATGAGAGCAAAAGTAGGCGTGGCCAATGAAAAGTGTGTAATGACCTCGGCAGAGCTATAGGGAACATGTGTACCTAGTTTTAGCGAAATCCGTTGGAAAATAAAATTTTACTTATTATACAACAAATTCGATTTTTTTGGAAAAAGTGGAAGTAAAAGTGTTCGTGGCTGTAAACAAGTATATGGCGAGTATACGAAATTTCAGAGAATTCCGTTGAAAAATAAAAATTTGTATAGCGAACAAACAAATATACAAACAGAAAATGAAGTTTATATATATAGACTAGCTGTTAGTACCCGGTCCTGACCGGGACTCAAATACTTTCAAAGCGGCGCATATTTAAAACAAATTTTTGTTGCATACCTTAAGACTTAAGAGATACCTATTTTTTCTCCGATTCGTTATCTTAATCATTACACTGAATGAAAGAGCGGTGAAAAAAGAGCGGTGAAACCAACTAAATCCCCTGTTAAATTGATGAATGGGTGATCACTATACATAGCAATATACCAAACGCGACTTTTTTTATTTTTATTTATTTAAGTCTATGGAGATAATCCGTGCAGACTATGAACAATTAGTAAATATCCCTATGCGCTTGGTGCTCATTTGTTTTTGTAAAAGCACTTAGCTATAGGCTAGCACTCAGCACTAGCAATAGGAAATACACAAACAACTTTGTCTTATTAGTTTTTTTTGTCGTTCTTCACTGTATACACGCAAGTGGAAAGCAACAACACTTTCGTATGCTTTACTTGTAAACAGTGACGACAGCGATCATCAATGCAGATTTTGTTTTTGTTTAACGTATCATATCGTTTAAAAAAGTGTGTTTTGAAAAGCACTTGGAAAAAATTGGTGTTAGTTTTAAATTTCAAACTTATATTATTCAAAGAAAAATTATTCCATGATCATGACATGTAGCATATACAATCAAAAGCCTGAGCTACAAATGGAGCTATGTGATCTGCAATGCGACTCTGAACTTCCAATTTCTAATTTAAGTGGCATTGATTTTTGGAAATCTTTAAAGCCAAATAAATACCCTTTACTCCGCAAGGAAATTTTAAATTTGTATTCCATGTTTGGTAGTACATAAGTATATACGTGAAAGTGCATTTTCAAATTGAAAATTAATAAAAAAAACAACAATAGAAGTAGAATGAGCAACGAAAATTTGAAGGCCTTATTAAAATTATCTACAACTGACATTGACATAAATTTGCATAATTTATTGGAAAGATCATGGAAGACTTAAAGGAAATTTCGATTGGTAAGTACGGGTTTGAAATAAAATTGACACGCACTAACCTATATTTTTTTTCATTTCAGATAATTTTTACAAAAAATGCAAATCAATTTTTTTTTTCCGTGTACGTATATGAAATAAATATATTAAATATGTTTTTTCTTTTTATGTATTGGTTTTTACAACAAAAAATATTGAATAAAAATTAGTTTTTCTTTAAATGAATTGGTGTTTGCTCTTCCATAAGGAACTTTTGGGCACCCCTGGTCTACGGCTTTTCAGCGTAGGTAATTTTATAAGTGCGTAGGTAATTTTATAAGTGCTACACTGAATCTCCCATTGAAACCTGTGAACTCCTACTTGATACGCACTTCCCAGGATGCGTTGACAACTTCGGGTCTGTCGTGATTCAACGAATTCCAGACCTAACAGGCAGAAATGTACGCCTATCAAGTGCTGTATTTCAGGAGAACAGGGTAAAATGGGCGATAGGTGAATTCTCTTCATTCAAATCTCCAAGTCCGGATGGGATCTATCCTTGTCTGTTGCAGAAAGGGATGGATTTAATTGTCCCACAACTGGTTAGGATATTAAGATCTAGTCTGTTATTCGGTCATGTACCGACGCCGTGGAGGGAGGTTAGAGTGGTCTTTATACCGAAAGCGGGGAAGAAGTCTGAACAACTGCCCAAATCCTTTAGACCAATTAGCCTGGGTTCGTTTCTCCTTAAAACAACGGAGAAAGTCTTGGACCAGTACATTAGGGATACTTACCTAAGGCGAAAGCCGATACACAAATTACAGTTTGCGTATCAACGAGGTAAATCTACCGAGACTGCTGTCCATCATGTTGTCACTACAATAGAACGGGCACTAGAGGCAAAGAATATTGCTCTTTGTGCCTTTATTGATATACAGGGCGCCTTTGACAACACGTCCTACGAGGCAATTAGTGTGTCCATGGTTAGAAAGGACATCTCTCCAATTATCATCAATTGGACTTTGGAGATGCTTCGCTCTAGAATAATCACGTTCGGCATAGGGACTACTAGTAGGACCGTAAATGCGACTAGGGGCTGTCCACAGGGGGGTGTTTTGTCGCCGTTACTCAGGACGCTGGTTATTGATGAACTACTCGAAGGTTTGAACGACCTGGGTTTCAGGAGTTATGGATACGCGGATGATCTTGTCATTTCTGTAGTGGGATTTGATGATAGGACCATATCCAAACGTATGCAGCAGGCTCTGAACTATACTCTTTCTTGTCTGTCAACCCGTCGAAGACAATCCTGGTACCATTTACGAATAGGAGGAAACTTAACCTGACAATGCATGTCCTTGATGGGGCCACGGTGGGCTTTTCCAGTAGTGTTAAGTACCTCGGCGTGACTCTTGACAGATCCCTTACCTGGAGTGAACATCTTGACTATGTCTCCAAGAAGGCCACAAGGGCATATTATGCCTGCCAAAGGCTTTTTGGTAAGACATGGGGTCTAAGGCCGCAGATGGTCTACTGGTCGTTTAACACCATTGTTAAACCTATGATCACCTATGCTGCCCTGGCATAATGGCCAAAGGTTGAACAAGTAGGGGCAAGGGATGCTCTCAAGATGATCTACCGTCTTATGTGTATTGGCATAACGGGGGCAGGCGGAACCTGCCCGACGGATGCCATGGGGGTTATGCTGGGGATACCACCATTGCATATTTCTGTAATGGTGGCTGCCTGCATAGGATTCTCCAGACTTAGAGAATTCGGTGACATGAGGGGAGGTGATCTAAGGGGTCACATGAGGATCGCTAGAATCCTAATTGATGACCCGATTACAAAGGTTACGGATAGGAGGTCACCGGAGTACATCTTTCATAGGAACTTTAAAGTGATGCTGTTCGTCAGGGCCATGTGGACCAACATATCCTGGGAGCCAGAGCGGGTTTCTCAGATATGGTTCACAGATGGCTCAAAGCAAGCGAATGGTGACACTGGTGCGGGTGCCTATGGACCAGGTTTCCAACGGGCCTTACCCATGGGTAGATACCCCTCCATTTTTAGGCAGAGATTTTTGCTGTCTGTGTCTGCGCGGAGGAGTGTCTACGAAGGGACACTATTAGATCTCGCATCTACTTTCTTTCTGACAGTCAGGCGGCATTAAGGGCTTTAATGTCCTATGAGGTGTCATCTGGTCTGGTCTGGTCATGGAATGCATTCTGGCTCTTAACCGACTTGGCGGGCGCAACTCGCTTACCTTAGGGTGGGTTCCTGGTCACGAGGGGCATGAGGGCAACGAGAGGGCAGATTGTCTTGTTAATTGCGGGGCCCGAAGGCCCTTTATTGGCCCTGAACTATTCTGTGGTATACCTTTGAGGTATGTTAGGGAGAAGCTCGGGTCGTGGAGGGAATCAGAATTCTCTCTCTATTGGGAAAACTCTCTTGGCCAACGACAGGCTAAGAGATTAATCTCTTTTTCCAGTGCAGGATCGAGGAGACTCTTGTCCCTCGGGAGGTGTGACTTGAGTACCCTGGTGTCTTACCTGACTGGACACTGCAATCTCAGATACCACCTGCGCAAAAGGGGTCTTTCGGACACGGATGATTGTAGGTTTTGCGAACTGGTAGCTGAAACATCGGAGCATGTTCTTTGCGAATGTCCGAGGCTTTGTGAAAGGCGTGCCAAGTTTCTTGGCGATCGCTTTGTCTCCCCTTCGGACATTATGAAGATTTTGCCTAATAGGATTATTGGCTTCATAGGTAGCTTGAATCTTTAGGGTAACTTTAGGCAGCTCAAAAGACCTAAGTTGGTCGCGGTGCATAGTGCCATATAATCTAAGTGCTAGGCGATGTTGATATGAGGGCAGATTAATATTTGGATTCCAATCCAAGCCGCGAAGGCAGAATAATAAAAATTGTTTTTGAACGGATTCAATAGAATTTGAATGGATAAGGTACTGAAGGTCCCACACGACAGAACCATATTCTAAAATCGGTCTGACAAGCGTTGTAAATAATTGTTTTGTAGTATATGGATCACAAAATTCTTTGCTCCAGCGTTTGATGAATCCAAGTACTCCTGTAGCTTTATTTATTGTTAAAGATATGTGAGATCTAAAGTCTAAATTTCTATCTAAATGAATGCCAAGATCGTTAAATGACTCCACTAACTCAATAGTAGCATCATTCATCACGTAGCGACCATTAATAGGAGAGGATCTAGAAAATATCACGTACTTGCATTTTTTAACATTAAGGCTCATTAAGTTTATTTTTCACCAAGTAGTAAAACGATTTGTAGCATTCTGTAGTAGCATTTGATCGTTGCAATTGTTGAATGAAAGATAAATTGTTACATCATCTGCATACATTAAAGTATTATAATGCATAATAACTGAAGGAAGATCATTTATAAATAATGTGAATAATAGAGGTCCAAGATGACTACCTTGTGGGACACCAGATAAAACATCAATATATTTGGAAAACGAATTTTGAACTTTAACACGCTGCTTCCTGTTGTATAAATATGAAGCAATCCATTTAAGAAATAATATACTAAAGCCAATCTTATCGAGTTTGTACAACAAAAGTTCGTGATTAACTTGGTCGAACGCTTTACTGAAATCAGTATAAATTACATCGGCTTGTTTTTTATTGATAAAGCCTTCATTGACATAAGTAGTAAGTTCCAGTAAATTTGTAACTGTAGAACAAGATTTGCGGAAACCATGTTGACTCGGAGATAAAATAGATGAAACTTGATGTGCTATAGAATCATAAACGATTTTTTCAAATAATTTTGGTATAGTACTTAGTTTTGCTATTCCTTTATAATTAGAAACAACCGCTTTAGATCCAGACTTGGACAGCGGGATAATAAATGATTCCTTCCAAACTGATGGAAAATAACCCAATTGAAGCGATTTATTGAAAATAAATTCCAGCGGAATATATAATAGATGAGAACACTGCTTTAAGATGCAACTAGGAATATCATCCGGACCCGCAGCATAGGACCATTATAACTTATTTAAATAACTTAGCACAGCTTGTTCATTAATAGGAGGCATATTAATTCGCGTTGATTCATAAATTTTATAATAATACCGATGAGAGTTGTATATCGATGATGAGTAAATAGATGAAAAAAAATCCCCAAACATATTACTGATATTTAAGTCATCTCATGACTCGCAATCCCATTCTTCATTATTGATGGATAATCAGCGGCACGCCTTTTAGAGTTAACAAATTTATAAAATGATTTAGGATCGTGTTTCAAGCTATCCTTAACTCGTATTAAACAATTTTTATAGGCTGTTTGGTTCGCCATAGTATATGAGTATTTCATATTGAGTATTTCATATAGTATAAAGATGAATTGGATTGCTTATATTTTTTATACTGTTGAAGCGACTTCAACAGTTTTTAATTAATTTTTGCTAAATTTTCTATTTTCAATGAATTTACTCTTTTAAATCTTATTTATGAGGTAGACGGCCTTTTGCGCCAACTTCTCCTCTCTTCTTTAAAGAATTTGTCTCTAAATCATAACTGTAAATTTATATTTTATTAGTATACCCATTTTGATACACTCATTGGTCTCAAACTATAAGAGAACATGAAGTTCTGTATTATTCTCTCTCTCTTGAGTTGATCTCATTATAAAACAACCACCATGGTTGTGTAGATTTAAGCTTGTAGATAAGAATTTATTATACTATTGATAATCAAGAAAGCCAGAGGCTTTCTAATAAAACCTCCCCATTTGTTTAAATTTAAAATATTAAATTTAAAAGTTTTTTTTATTTCTAAAAAAAACACCCTAAAGTTGGCTTAAGAAGATAAGCCTCCTTTACATTTTGGTCCTTCGAAGAGTCTTAGTGGAGCTAAGGCTAAAAGAACCCGTGGAATTTGTCCACTAATTGGCTGCAAACCCGATAGCAGCATCAACAACAATTGCAACAGCAGGCAAGAAGTCTGCAAAGGAAGTTTGGAAAAATTCAGTACACCCCGTACTACTAAAGAGACGTCTACCGGACTTACTAAAGTGCATCCCGGCACAAGAAAGAAGATAACCCTCCTTTACTTTACATTTTTGGAAGGAAGATACCCCAACATCTCCAAAGTGAAACATCCCAACATCTCAAGGGCAAACCGGTCAACATCATCATCATTAACAGCATCAACATCATCCATTTGGGTCATCAAGGAAAGGAAAAGATTGGTATGTACAGTGTTTTAATTATATTTAGTGCGAATAGGTAGAATTTTCTAGAAAAAAGTGCAAAAAAAATTAATTAAAATTACTTCACAATCATATCCAATCGAAATTTCAACCATAACCTCACTTTTCAAAAAATCCCCCTAAAAGTGCAAAACGTACCACACATACCAACACTGGTTTGAAAGTACCAACACTGGTAAAGAAGAGAAAAAACGCGGTATTTTTCTGACATGCGCAGTAGCATGTATGTATGTAAAGTTTACAATACGACATAACAACGTTTCAATTTTGTCAATTCCACCCGTTTCCCTATACATTTTCAATGCAAATAAGTGTTGTTAGTTTCACTACGAAGGAAAAAAAAGCTAGTAAACGTTTAACACACATAATTGCCGATAGATGATCGTGGAAAAAAATAGATGCTAAAAACAGTCAAATTAAAGCAAAATAAATAATTGTGTAAATTAAATAAAATAAATCGTGTAAATTTAATAAAATAATTTATTGAAATAAATTTTAAATAATAAAAAAAGATAGTGACTTTAAAAATAAAAAAGGAAAGATAGTGACTTTTAAGGTAAAAAATTAAAGTGTACGTGCTGTGTCGAAAAAATTTAATAAGGAAAAAAAAATCATATTCTTTTCAACCACTTCTGAAGAAAAAAGTGCCACAGCCACATAAAAAAAACCTGCTGTAAAAGTGCCACAGCCACAAAAGCAGCAAAATCTAAAACTTTAATTTACAATTTTTTGCAAATTAAATAGCTGTAAAAATTACAACAGCAACAACAACAGCAATAGAAAAAAAAAGAAGTCACCTTGAAGAAAGTGCCGGTAGTCAACAAGTACCAACAACAAAACAAGAAGGGTACCCGGTGAAGATTTTTTTGCGGGGAAACGGTGAGTTTGGGAATTTTTATATTTTAATTAAAAAATTGTGATAATTTGGTGGAAGCAATTAAGAAAATTTTTGCAGTTCCAAAATTTTAAAAAGTGTTTGGTATTGTGTGTGTCATTAGGGTGGCAAATTTTTTTTTATCTCGATTTTTTTTTACAAAAAAAATAAATATTGAAAAGTGTTTAAACCGAAATTTCTACGAAATAAAATCGTGACGCGAGACAAGTTAGTGATAAATTTTATACAGGGTGCTACAACAGGCTCTTGATAATTTTCAAAAAAAAATTTTATATATTTTTTTTACTACAAAATTTTGAAACGGAAGTTTATTTCGAAAGCAAAAATAAATTTTATTAAAATTTCTACTACAGAGTGCTATAAAAAGCTGTAGTCAAAAAAAATTTTTTGTGCGTCAAACCAGATTTTATTTAAAGTCAAACCGTGAATCTTGAGGAGATTACAACATTTTACAAAATTTTATTTTTTGTAAATCTTTGATGATAAAGGGTGGTGCAACGAGAAACCCTCAATATAAGAAAAACCTGTTTATTATCCTACCACGTAAAGTGGCCCGAGGAAAATTTTTATAAATTGTTAAATTTGGTGAAATTATCGTTGTATAACCAGAATTTTATTTTCCCCTTTTTATAAAAGGGTGACCCAGGAAAGCGACTACATATTTTGAAAATATTTTTGAAAGCTGAACTACACGTTAGCCAAAATTGTTGGTTAACTAAAAATTTTTCTATATTGAATAAAGGGTGATCCCATAAAAAAAAAAAATCTTATTTTTTCTCGCTTTTTCGGAAAGGGTGATACACAAAGCCCGCATATATTTTGAAATTTTTTACAATACTGATTGGAGAAAAGAGTGGGTAATTTTTTTGTGAATTTTAAGCACATATTCAATTGTTTTTAAAAATTTTTTTATTGTTTACGAAAAAATCTTGAATTTTTTTTTGGTGAAGAATTAGTTGGTTTTTTTTTATTTTTTTAAGAAAAAAAGCGGTTTAATTTTAAAACAGTATTACACTGAGAAAAATTATTTGATAATTTTTATGAAAATTTATAGTGGTTGGAAAATTTTTGATTGAAATTTTATAATTTTGCTTGGCAAATTTAATCCCAACTGAAAAAAAAAACGTACTTCGAGTACGAGGTCCTACCGGAAAAAGTTATTTGAAGTTTTATCTCAAACATTTTGAAAATTTTGAGAGATTGATAACTTAAAGTAAAAGTTAAAACCCCACGGGACAAATTTATTTGGAATCCTTAAAACAAAGTCTACTAATTTCAAAAAGTTTTTATTTGAAGTAGTCGTCGAGATAATGAAAGACCATCCGGGTCCGGCACTCAGAATAAAACGAGCTCGTCAAATTCACAAGCATATACTGCAAATGTAAATCAAAAGGAAACCGTTCACGTTAACTTATCTCAGCATAACGGGACTACTATTTTGCCCACAGTGCTAGTTCATGTGGAGCATTTAGGCGAAAAATATACTATTAGAGCGATGATAGATTCAGGTTCTACAAGGAGTTTTATATTAAAGAGTGTTCAACAAAGACTCTCTATACCATTGGAAAACCATCGCAGTGAAATATCAGGCTTTGGTGAGACAGTTGTAGGAAATTCTAAAGGAAGATGCAACGTCATAGTGAAATCAGAATTTCAGATTTCTCGATAAAAATCAGAGCAATTGTGGTACCAACATTGGCTCATTTTATGCCTTCACGGCCTATTCCCATCCATAATCTAAGCGAAATCAAGGATTTAGTACTCGCAGACCCATACTTTTATAAACCTGCTTCAATTGATATGATAATCGGAAGCGATTATTTGCCTTTCATCAACTTAAAGGGCGTTAAAATGAACATTGGAAATTGCCTTGAAGCTAGAGAATCCCACTTTGGTTGGTATTTGTTAGGTCCTGAACCTGTTAACGACGTCCAAACTTTTCACACAATGATTTCGCCATCCCGCGATCAGATTCTCCATGAAGATTTGAAAAAGTTTTGGGAATTAGAAGAGCCCGAAAAAAGCAATATTGAGTCCGACAGCGACATTATTTGCGAAAATTACTTTCAACGTACCACAAGCCGACAACCTGACGGCAAATACTTAGTTCGCCTCCCATTTAAAGAGCAGTTTTCCGACTGAAATTTTTTTGGGTCCCTCCAGAAATATGGCACTCGCGCAGTACCACAGAATGGAGAAAACTTTAGAAAAAACTCCTGATTTAAAGTCCCAGTACACAGAAGTTCTCCAAGAATATTTAGACTTGGATCACATGGAACAAGTTGTACACTTTGAGCCCAAAGCTGAAAAATATTCGTCATTTTTTCTTCCACATCACGCAGTAATCAAACCAGAAAGCAAAACCACAAAAGTACGAGTGGTATTCAACGCCTCAAAAAAGACGGCAAGTGGTTTCTCGCTTAATGATGTTTTGTATCAAGGTCCAACTCTTCAAAATGATTTGATGCAGCTTGTGCTAAGATGGCGCAACTATAGGTTTGTTTTCACCGGAGATATACAGAAAATGTATCGCCAAATCTTGGTCCATGAAGCGGACCGTCCCTATCAACGGATTTTGTTTCGCAGCGAAGCTGATGGTAACGTGAACACGTTTCAACTAAAAACTGTCACGTTTGGCATAAATTGTGCCCCCTTTTTGGCGATAAGAACCCTATTGCAGTTAAGTAGTGATTGTAAAAATTTGTACCCCCAAGGCATCCGCCATTTTAAAAAATGAAGTCTACGTTGATGACATTCTGTCTGGTGGACACACACTTGAAGAAGCCAAGCTCAAACAAAGTGAGCTTACAACGGCCCCTAAAATCTGCTGGTTTCCCTCTGAAAAAGCTGACAGCAAATAATAAGTTGCTGCTCGAAAATTTGCCCCGGGAGGATCTTCTAGATGAAGATTTTTTGAAATTTGACGATTCCAGTACGATTAAAACTCTTGGAATTCGATGGAATGCTTTATCGGATTCATTCTACTATGTTGTGGGACCCATTGAAATTGCTGCATCTACTACAAAAAGAAGAATTTTGTCAGTGATAGCAAGATTGTTTGACCCTCTAGGTTGGTTAGGCCCAGTCGTGATAGTTGCAAAAACTCTTATGCAAGAATTATGGGAAGGAAAGTCTGACTGGGACGAAGGGGTGCCTACACCCATACTGATAAAATGGAATTCATTTATAAAGAACTTGCCATTTATCTCCAGCATTAAAATTCCTAGATGGGTAGATTTCTCACCACAGTATCGCATCCAGATACACGGCTTCTGTGACGCCTCAGAGAAGGCATACTGCGGTTCTGTATATATCAGAACAGAAAGTCCAGAAGGCCAATTTAATAGTCATTTGCTAGTTGCAAAAACTAAAGTAGCTCCTATAAAGCGGACTACTATACCCAAGCTCGAACTTTGCGGAGCTTATTACTTGCTAAGCTGACCCGAAGCTTAGTCGCGAACTGCCAGTTCAACTATGAATTGTTCTTGTGGACAGATTCATCAATAGTACTGGGTTGGTTACAGAAACCCCCAAATACCCTAAAGACATTTGTCGCAAATCGTGTGACGCAAATTATTAGCATCGCCAGCACATCTCGCTGGAAGCATGTGAGAACTGAAGAAAATCCTGCAGATATGGGCACAAGAGGCTGCTCCCCGCAGGAACTGGCAGAAAACCAACTTTGGTGGCACGGGCCATCCTGGCTGAAACGTCCCACAGCACAATGGCCGATCCCGCGGACTTTTGATCCAATAGACTTGGAGACCAAAAAGTCTGCAAACTTCCACCTGGAAGTACAAAGTACAGATGTACTAGAAGAATTCTCTTCATTTGAAAGGGCGTTACGGGTACTCAGCTACCGACTTCGCTTTATAAACCGCGTCCTTAAAAAACCCTTTTCAACCGAAAAGTTCATCACGGCTCAAGAAATCAGCTCTATGAAAAACCGACTCATTTCGTTGGCTCAAAAATCATATTTCAACAAAGAGTACGAATGCTTAAAGGAAAAGAAACCTTTAAGTCGAAGAAGCAGACTGCTCACCTTGACTCCATTTATTGATAAAAACGACCTTCTACGGGTTGGTGGCAGATTAAACAACTCAGGTTTAAGCTACGAAGAACGTCATCCAATTATCATCCCAGAAGGTTCTCGACTGGCAAAACTTCTCGTCGATTTTACACATCGCATTCTGTTGCACTCTGAGCATCATATCATGTTGCGAGCAATTCGACAAGGATTCTACATCCCAAGATTACGAAACTTGGTACGTAAATGTATTCGTGAATGTAAGGCGTGTACGGTCTACAAACATAAGTTCCAGCACCAAATCATGGCCGCCCTCCCGCCAGAACGAGTAAACTTTTCCCTACCATTCACGTACACCGGAGTCGATTTTGCGGGCCCTTTCAACATAAAGTCTTCGACTTTGCGAAATGCCAAAATTCTAAAAGGATATGCAGCTGTTTTCGTTTGCTTTTCTACCCGAGCCGTCCATTTAGAAACTTGTTCCGACCTCTCAACCGATGCCTTTTTAGCCTGCTTCGACAGATTTATTGGCCGCAGAGGTCTCCCGAAGACCATGTTCTCCGACAACGGTCGAAATTTCCTTGGCGCAAGTTACGCGCTACTAAAAAGTCACAACGCTTTCCTCCAATCAGCAGAAAAGGCGCTGATCGAAAAATATACCCACTCTGGGTTTCACCTGGTCCTTCATACCGCCATATGCACCCCATATGGGCGGCCTCTGGGAAGCCGCCGTAAAAAGTATGAAGTCCCATCTCAAAAGGTAACTTGTAATTTGTCTTTTACCTTTGAAGAATTCACCACTCTTCTTGTTCGAATTGAGGCAGTACTTAATTCGAGACCACTGTCACCTCTTTCCGAAACCCCGAACGAGATTTTACCTCTAACTCCTGGTCATCTGATTCGAGGAGCTGCGATCACCGCTCTCCCAGAAGCCCCTGCGGAACCTCCACTTGAAGATGTGCCATATTTGAAACGTTGGGAAAGATTAAAGGGCACTACAACATATTTTTTGCACGAAGGTGGAAAACCGAGTATATAACCGAGCTACAACGCCGATTCAAATGGCAAAAGGAACGTGACAACCTCAAACAAAATGACATCGTCATCGACAAAGAAGACTTTTTACCACCCACCGAGTGGCTCCTTGGTCGCGTTACTAAAGTCATATACGGACGCGATAGCAAAATCAGAGTTGCAGAAGTACGCACAAAAAATGGTAATATCCTGCGACCTGTTGTCAAACTATGTTTGCTACCCACTAATGATACTCAAAACCAAAACCCACCAATTGATCTACCAAATCCCCAATAATTAAGTAAACAAATAGATAAAATTCGCACTAGGTATTTTTTCTAACACTGTATATATTTCGTTCTTTTCTTTTCTTGTTTTCTTCTCTGTATATTTAGATGAGAGAACGCCCACTATGCCACATATGCCAACGTCAACGCCGCCAGCTCGTTCATAATCAGAAAGGTGGCTCAAGAGTTGCCGGAATTAACACCAGTTACAAGCCATGATGGAAAGTTATGTGGTCGATTCATTATGGAACCATGGTTTACCCACAACGAGCAAGAGTCCTTCATGATGGACTTACTTCTCTGCGAGCGTCTGGGGTTCGTGGCACCCCCCTCATTGAAAGATGAAGCCCTAAGCTGCCACTTTGCCAATTATTCCCCGTTGGCTCATCCTCTCTTCCATGCATATCGGGAAATTGAAAAAAACGGTAGCGGACAGAATCCTATTGCCAAACATCCAACAACCAGCTGCTGACCTGCCCCGTATCCAGCAGTCCACATTTGGCTGGATAATATCCGGGCCTTGGAAGAGATGTTCTTGCCATTTTCCGGCGGGAGCATGTTGAAGCGACTTCAACAGTTTTTAATTAATTTTTGCTAAATTTTCTATTTTCAATGAATTTACTCTTTTAAATCTTATTTATGAGGTAGACGGCCTTTTGCGCCAACTTCTCCTCTCTTCTTTAAAGAATTTGTCTCTAAATCATAACTGTAAATTTATATTTTATTAGTATACCCATTTTGATACACTCATTGGTCTCAAACTATAAGAGAACATGAAGTTCTGTATTATTCTCTCTCTCTTGAGTTGATCTCATTATAAAACAACCACCATGGTTGTGTAGATTTAAGCTTGTAGATAAGAATTTATTATACTATTGATAATCAAGAAAGCCAGAGGCTTTCTAATAAAACCTCCCCATTTGTTTAAATTTAAAATATTAAATTTAAAAGTTTTTTTTATTTCTAAAAAAAACACCCTAAAGTTGGCTTAAGAAGATAAGCCTCCTTTACATATACAAATTATTTTTTTTTATTTTTCAAGCGCGAAAGATACTTAGAGTTCCAAGGAGGACCAATTACAGCATTTGGAACCTTCATAGGTATAGAAGCCGAAAAAACATTTACTGAGACGACAAAAAAAGTTGTTAAGCATTGATCAAGATCGTTGATAGCGGATAATTCTTATAACCAATTTATACTAGAAATATGTTGTTTTAAGATGTCATAATTTGTGCGTTTAAAACAATAAATTTTAATTGTGTTGTGTTGTTTCTTTTTATGCTGAGAAGGATAAAAGCACGAGCAAGTTAATTCAATAGTTGGATGATATATATCCTCAGGATTAGATATTGATGTATGACGTTCTATAGAAAAAATCCGTTGGTTCATTGACGAATACTAAATCAAGCATTTGACCGCAGGCATTTGTTATCGAATTAATTTGGAAAGACAATTAGACAAAAGATTATGTATAAATTCTGTAAAAGAATCTGAGGAACGAGAAGGGGTCAGATAATTTGTATATACAGCATGTTCCCAAATAACCGATGGCATATTAAAATCTCCAATAAACATTACCAAGTCAGATGATTTTAGATTTTTCGATACTACGTTGACAGCACTAATATGATCCATGTAAACAGAATGAGGTGAATTTGGCGGAATGTATGACCAAATTATATAGATGTTTTTATACCCTCCATCCCATAGCGCAGGAGGGTATATATCACTTTGTCAAATGTTTGTAATTCTTTTAAAAAAAATCTGGGACCCCATAAACTATATATATTCTTGATCAGCATGAATAGAGAAGTCGATATAGCCATGTCCGTCTGTCCGTCTGTCCGTCTGTCTGTGTTAATACAAAATACTCCGCTAATACAGAAGAGGTGTTTGCTAAGTTTCAGTCCAATTGTTTGTTGATATCATGAGCAGTTTGCTAGTGAAAATGATCAAAATCGGTTAACGCGTTCAAAAGTTATGAGTGAAAATGTGGGAATACTTCTTAAAATTTTGAATCAAATTTTAAAATATTCTATTTATTTCATCATACATACGTACATTCAATGCTTATACACAAGAATATACGCAATCAGGGATGGCAGTCAATATCGCTAAATTACTGTAACCGATTCAAACCCCTTCCAACTGACCATCGTTAACCCAAAAATACCGTTGCCGAAATAATTGAAATACCGTTATCCGTAAAATACCGTTACCGATATAAATAAAATATCAATATCTTAAAATACCGTTACCGAAATAATTGAAACACCGTTATCCGTAAAATACCGTTACCGATATAATTAAAATTTCAATACCATAAAAATACCGTTACCGAAATAATCTACCAAGATCTGAAAAACTTCTTTAAATATATATATTTTAACAAAGTATGATCATAAGCAAGAAAGTAATCAAAACTCGGGCATAATGGGGCTAAAAATTGTGGTGTGCATTAACATTACCTGAATATCTAAAATAACGTTACCCTTAAAATGCCGTTACCAAAATAATTGAAAAATCTTTTTCCCTAAAATAACGTTACCGAAATATCTAAAATGTAACGTTATTTTATATCTAAAATACCACTAGCGAAATAAATAAAATACCGTTAACGCTAAAAGCCCGCAACCGAAATAACTTAAATATAGTTACCCCTAAAATAACGTTACCGAAATAAAAGAAAATAGCATTCACGAAGCCAATAACCACATAGAATCGGTTACCATCCGTGGTCATAATCAACACGTACAATAACAAAAAAACCCACAAAATATTGTTGTTTATAACTGGTATGCATGTATGTTGTTTAGTAGCAATCGCATTCAGTGTTGCCAGGTTTGACGATTTATCGTCATTTTGACTATATTTAATACCCAAAATAACTAAATGATGATTTTATGGGTTTTGCTGCCAACAAAATTACGAATTTTTGCCAAAAGTTTAATATATCAGCAAAACATATTTATTTGTCACTGGATCAATTTTTCGATTTATATTATTTGAAAAAATACCAGTTTCATTAATTTTCTGTGTCTCGAAAACACTCAAAACACATAAACTATTTTCTTTTTTAATTTTTTGACAAACTTAATTTTATTACACTTTTTGTTTGATTTATGTGATGTATAGTATAAACATATGTGTCGTAATGTAAATGGGTATTTAATAATTATTTCATTATGTATGTCTCGGCAAGCGTGTTTGTAAAAATAATTCTCCATCCCATAGTGCGGAGGGTATACACACTTTGTAAAAGTAGTTGTAGTTCTTTTTAAAAAAAATCTGGGAAAAACCCACAAAATATTGTTGTTGTTTTTTTGTTTTGTTTGTAATACAGGGTGGCTGATAAATGTCACTACAAAAGAAAACGTAATAACTTTTTTTCTGAGTTATTAATCGGTTCGATTTTTTTTTTTTTTTTTTGGTTTCATTGATTCGTCTTTCAATTTAAGGAAATGAACGAATGGGGTAATGAAACTAACATTTTGATTGCGCGCCACTACAATGCCTTGGGGGCTGGCATTTCCGCATAAACAAACTTAACGGGCACATTAGGCGGCACTCATCCGAGCAGATTGGGCTCGTAAATTATTTTGTCAATCGTGGAGCAATCATTAGGACGCCTTTTAATCAAAATTGCTCAGTTCGAATGTAAGAAAACAATTGTTGCCATAGTTGCTGCAATACAAGTAAATTCTAGAGTTTCGACATGGAATATTTTTGCTCATATATTTATCACCAGACAGTCAATACGGACGATTTTCATTTCTCTCCTTTAAAAAAATCAAACAACAAGCAATTGAACGCAGTAGACTTGCCCCTTAGCTTGGAATTTTCTCTGTAATTTGCATGGAATTTCGCTTGCATTTGATGTCATCAGGCGTGTTAGTCATTTTAAATAAATTGTTTCTTAAAGCCATTAAAAATACTTATTAAAAATGTATGGCTTTTCAAATGTAAAAACAAAGAAATAAAAATAAAAAAAAGTTATTTAAATTTCTTATTGTAACAATATGCATCAGCCACCCTGTATGTATGTATGTATGAAGGTTTTTCTAACTGGTATGTATGCAGGCACGTAGCTAGAGGGTGGGGGGGCTTGGGGCTAGAGCCCCCCCGAAATGATTTGACAAATTTAAAAACTTAATACAATTCGTTAGAAAGTAACAATGTTATTGATAAATTTAATATGAAAATAATTATTTTTGACTTGGATCAAATAGGAAATAGTTTTATATGATTCGAATCTTAAAATTTCGTTAGAAAACATCGCCTGCAAATGGGCGGCTATCATTGTTAGAGTTGATTTTCGACAAAAAGCAATAAATAAAATCTTTTCATAAGAGATTTCGAAGTCTTTGACTTAAAATATAATCAAAAATTGTTTGAGACAATGCAAACTAAACAGAAAAAACTTAAATTGAGTTTTAATTAAAATATTTGTTGATTCAGCAAAAGTTTAACTAAATTCGGTCGTGTTGATGCAATTGTAGTAACAACTAAAATAATTTGTATCTATTTAATTAATATTATTTTCAATTACATATAGTTTTATTCACATCTATTAAAAATTTAATTGAATATTGTTTACTATTGGGAAAAATTAGACCATTTGAAAAATCGCAAAATTTGAAAAAAAATTGCCAACACGATCCTCAAAATTGCAGAAATTTTAAAAACTAACAAAATAAACGCCAAAATTAAAAAAAAAATCTAAAAAAAATTACCAAAATTAAAGAAACGCGAATTTTCAACTTTAAACGATTTTTTTTAATTTTGGCGACTTTTTAAAATTTTTGCATTTGTTTCAATGTTGTTCAACGTTATAAAAACTGAGATTTTTTTTATACCAAATTCATTTTCAATTAACAGTTAATTGAAAGTAAGTTTGAAATCGAACAAAAGTTTAATTGAATTTTTTTTTTTGACAATGATTTTTTCTGTGTATTTTGACATAATCTTTTAAAATGGAGCTACCACTAAGACTCAAATTAAGTTTACTTGTGCCGTAAATTTGGTTTGCTACGCACGCATCTGGTAACATAGTTTTCAGTATTTTTTTTACGATATATATTTCGATATCTCATATTTTTTTAATTTTTTGAAACAAATTTAAGCCTCAAACTTTGATCGATATGCATAACATGTTAACGTGGTCCAATGGGACTCAAATTTTCTCAATTTCTTTTTAGACTAAATGTAAACAAATTTCTATCGGGCGCTCCTTGAAATGCGACATTTTAAAATCAAGCAGCTAAACCAGTAATAACGATGTAGTTTTTTTTAGACATTTTAAAGGGTTTTTATTTAAAAAATTGATTAAAGACAATTTGAAATGCGTTTGAAATTGTCCAAAATATAAATCAAAGTGAATTGGAAATACGAAATAAATAAGACCTAGGCGATGGAAATAAGACCTAGGCGATGTCAGGTATATTTTTAAATTTTCCAATTTTATATTTTTCTTTATTATTTCTTTCAGACTACAATCACGCTTGCTTGTAAAATTTACGATTTTTTTAATACAATACATGAAGTCGGATATGTGAAAAAGGGGAAAAAATAGTGAATAATTTGTTAAAATAATTCAAATAAGTGGCAGCCGGGGTCCACGACATAGTGTCAAAATGGTTTTCAAAATGTGTGTTTTCTCGAGCATTTGAACGCTTGTTTTTAAATAAGTCTAAATTTCCTAAACTTTAAACATATTTTCATACAAAAATGTGTTAATTTTCATCACCAATTTTAAAAATAGATACGTTTTTCATATATTTTTGCTGCTTTATCACCTATCCGAATTTAATTTCAAAGGAAACCCATCGGAAAAGCTTCCTTATAAGTGGCAGGCAAATTATATAGGGTATTTGCTTTTAATTTGTTTTTTGGACGGTTATAATTCTTTAATTTCCCGAGTTAAAACGTTTGCATAAAAGGTTTTGTCTGCCAGTGCATTTAACCGGACATAATTATATAAATTCATATATAAAATTAATTTCGTAGACAAAATTTAATATGATGTCATATATAGTTGCGTATAATTGTATATTGCATTTAGAATACGCTAAAACTAATCCAATTAATAATTACGTTATATTTATATACCTAGACATTGCAAAATAATATATATTTTGATATTATATCATATTTTAAAAAACACAATATTATTTTAGATAAAATTGTATATTACCCCATGCAGAGTCACACTAGAAATTTGTCAATTATATTTTGGATGTAAATGTGTATTACATCAATACAATACAATTATTTGCATCATTTTGTGTATAATTTTATACACAAAATTTACCCCAATTTTTTGTCTTTTGAATTGATTTCTTTCTGGTTCTTAACCCTAAAAAAAGAATTTGTTTCATTTGTAACATTATGAGTTCTTAATTTAGTCTAAGATTTTTTTCAATCTAAAACTCTAAATTTAGTTTCAACGTTTTTTCCGTCTTTGTTATTCAATGGTGTAAGTTAATAAATACCACAAAATCTTCATTTATATTTTTTTATTTTGAATATAATAAAATTTCCAAATGCTATGGAATTTGTTACAAATTATAAAGTTGTAACCTTTTGCAAGTGGCTAAAGTCTAAAAGGATTAATAGATATTTTGGATTTTCATGAAGTTTTAAAATCAAAAACCGGACACAACTATAGCTTATTTTGTATATTTCACTATCAGTTCACATATAAATTTATACCGCTGTATAAAATCGTATTAAATTGTATCGCGTCATTATTCGGATGTTATTTAATCTGATATTATCAAATTAAAACTAAACTAATGCAAATATAATTATTATGCCCATTTCTCGGATAAAACTTTATTAAGACTCATATTAAATTTCGTATGATTATATAAAGCATCATATTAATTTTAATCGGGTTATTAGAAGTTGAAACTTTTTTACTTTTTTTTACATTTATCAAGTTTTAGCTACCCTAGACGTATATTAGCACATAAAAATATAAAGTAACGCAATTTTATTTTTCGTGGTTTTCAAAAAGTTTTCCGCATAATCCTTTTTTTATTAATTAAACTAAAATTAATATTTAGCTAAAAATTTAACGTAATTAGACAATAACGATGCATATCCAACTTAAAGTACACAAACATTTTCAAATTTGTGATCAAACAGATTAAAGCGTTGTTTCGCAATATAGACATCAAAATTCGCAAAATAATGAACACAATAAGTAATAAATGAAAAAATGCATTTTAAGGAAATGAACTTTATGCGGGAGGTTTTTGTTTCAAAATAAAATCAGAAAGCTATTTCTATTATTAATACATGATTGCCCATTACGTGTAGGTAAAATTTAGCAAAAATTTAGCAAACACAAGAAAAAGCTGTTACTTTAGTGTGCAAAAAAAAAAATATATAATCAAAAAAAAAAAATCGAAAAGCTCCCCCCGAAACAAATTCCTAGCTACGTGCCTGTATGTATGTATGTATGCATTAGAAGCAATCACATGCAGTGTTGCCAGGTTTGACGATTTATAGTCATTTTGACGATGTTTAATACCCAAAATAACTAAATGACAATTGGGCGATTTTTGCTTCCAAAAAATTTACGAATTTTTGACAAAAGTTTAATATGTCAGCAAAACATGTTAATTTGTCACCGGATCAATTTTTTAATTTATATAATTTGAAAAAATACCAGTTTCTTTAATTTTTTGTGTCACGAAAACACTCTAAACACACACAGTATTTTCTTTTTTAATTTTTTGACAAACTTAATATTATCACACTTTCCGTTTGACTTATGTGATGTATAGTATAAACACGTGTGTTGTAATGTAAACGGGTATTTAATAATTATTTCATTATGTATGTCTCAGCAAGCGCATTTTTTTTTAAATCTTTTTTTTAATTCGCGTATGCTTTTTAAACCCTAAATTCACTAAAACTAATTCACTAAAACACTAATTTCCCTCTGAAATTCAATAACAATAAAAATTGCAAAATGGATCTTTGTTATAAAGAATTCATTTTATTTAAATTGTTTGTCTCGTCAACAAGACTCCGTACAAATGATGTCTGATATAACGGACTTTTTATATCCACAGATTTCATAAATACTTCAATTTGCATTTCCCTTTAATTCTGTCCAATTCGACTGAATATATATAAAACTGAAACGATTGCCACTTAAACTATGTTAATGTAGTATTTACAAAACAGTTCAAAAGTAATCTACGTAATCACCTTCTTCGACCCCTAAATGCTTTTTTAAAAGTCCATGTGAAAAAAGCATAACTTTGCTTAAAATGTAATATTAAATTCCTGTCAGGGCATGCAAACGATTTCTCAATCTTTCCACAGTTTTTATCAATTCTGTAAATTGTCACTACTGATTTTAAAACCAACTATTATTTCAAAAAAAAAAATTGCTTCATTGAGAACAAACCTGCAGAATAAACTTTGAACATTAATTTGTGGTTTCAGTGAAAATAAGATGAAAAACATTTAAAGTTTTATTAATATTATTAAAATATAATATTCCTAGCATGTTTAGATCAAATCGGTATGTTTTTCGCTAAAATTAAAGTGTTTTTGTATTTAATACAATTCATTTTTCCTTACATTGCTAAAAGCCTATTTTGTGGCTTTTTTCTACTAAAATCACGGGTTTTGTTTTTATAGAAAAATAATTATTTCAGTGCTACATTATATGTAAATATTTCATGTACGGATAATATTATTTCTACAAATATTGATTACTTTGAGACATCGATTTGTGATTTTCCCCTATTCAAGTGTTATAAGCAAACTGCATTTAATTATTGCAATATAACTGAGTTATTTTTGACCTCATAACCCTCGTTAATCGAGTGTTAGATTTTTTTCTACTAAATTCGTTTCATTTACAAAACAAAAGTTTTTTTTCCTAAGAATATTTGTTTTCTATTTTTTTTTTTTTTTTATAAACTTCCCTTCACAATTTAAATGGGGGAGCCAGTTATTCTTCCAATTAGGTCCTTTCTCAATTACAATTAGATATTAAATTAAATTACTAATTCACAATATTTATTTTATTTATTAATTAATAATCACATAATTACAAATTATATAAATATTACCCTAACCGAGCACTAGCTACTATGGCCTTCGGAGCGTTGTAGCGAAAACAGACCAGTGCCTCTGGTGGAAATCGAACCCACGACCCCCGCACTGATAAGCCAGCACGCTACCAACTAGCCTACCGGGGCGCACAATTCACAATATATTATTATTTTTTAAAACAATTTTTTTCTTATTACTGTCCCTTTAAAGCTATCCCTTTATAACTTAATAGATGGCGCTATTGACAATTTTCCCCAATTGGACGTTTCCATCAATTGCAATTGGATTCTTAAAAGAATATTAATTGGATTTTAACTCCCAATTCAAATATATATTTAATATCATAGAAATTAAACATAGCGATTTCAGCGCCTGAATATCGACGATTTTTTTTATAGCAAAGACACAAACCATATATATTGAATTGTGTAAATCTTTATCTGTATTTATATACAGTGCAGTTCGCTTTTAACGATAATTGATACAACATTTTTTTCTTCACCCCAAATACATTACTTAATCATATTTTATTTTACTTATAAAAACAACATTGTTATTGTTATTTTTACAAGGAATATAGATCTATATATATATATTATTTGCACTTGCACTGGTTTAATTCAAACAATGAGATGGAGGGTATCCAAAAATTCGGCACAGCCGAATTTAATCTTTTTTATACCAAATTCGGCACATCGGACTTTAATGCTTCCACTTGTT
>CM037851.1:111707928-111737075 GCA_021234595.1 Delia radicum | reverse complement strand
TTGCTTAAATGAAAATTTTCACTATTCAATAAAATAATGAAAATGAAAATTATTCAAGTTCGAGGCCATATACTCTATATTTCTTCATTAGGATATTGTCCTAACAATAATCTATAGAGTTTTTGTTTTCAAATTTATTATTTGACCCTTTCAGGAATGTGTTGATAGATCTATTTCGGGAATTTTCTAGGTTCCCATCATCAGAACACGTTTTGAAAGCGGTAACAATCTCATGCCAAACCTCAAGCATTCATATGAACTAGTTTACTCACTACATGAGAACTAATATACATATGAGTTTGAAATTAAAGATTATAACCATTGATCAAAAAATAAATTGAAAACTTGTTTGATGTGCAAGATCCACCTCTGGTGGATATTCAATACACGTTTTTTTTTTTTGTTTCTCTCTCCTTTTTTATATTTTGTTAAGTTAGTTAACAAAACAGGGAAAGTAAACTAGGCGGGTACTTTGCCTTTTTCACAAGTTTGTTATAATTTTTATTAAAAATAAAAATTATGTTTTTTCGACCTTTAATTGTGCAATGAAAATGAAAATTATTCAAGTTCGAGGCCATATACTCTATATTTCTTCATTAGGATATTGTCCTAACAAATAATCTATAGAGTTTTTGTTTTCAAATTTATTATTTGACCCTTTCAGGAATGTGTTGATAGATCTATTTCGGGAATTTTCTAGGTTCCCATCATCAGAACACGTTTTGAAAGCGGTAACAATCCCATGCCAAACCTCAAGCATTCATATGAACTAGTTTACTCACTACATGAGAACTAATATACATATGAGTTTGAAATTAAAGATTATAACCATTGATCAAAAAATAAATTGAAAACTTGTTTGATGTGCAAGATCCACCTCTGGTGGATATTCAATACACGTTTTTTTTTTGTTTCTCTCTCCTTTTTTATATTTTGTTAAGTTAGTTAACAAAACAGGGAAAGTAAACTAGGCGGTACTTTGCCTTTTTTCACAAGTTTGTTATAATTTTTATTAAAAATAAAAATTATGTTTTTTCGACCTTTAATTGTGCAATGAAAATGAAAATTATTCAAGTTCGAGGCCATATACTCTATATTTCTTCATTAGGATATTGTCCTAACAAATAATCTATAGAGTTTTTGTTTTCAAATTTATTATTTGACCCTTTCAGGAATGTGTTGATAGATCTATTTCGGGAATTTTCTAGGTTCCCATCATCAGAACACGTTTTGAAAGCGGTAACAATCCCATGCCAAACCTCAAGCATTCATATGAACTAGTTTACTCACTACATGAGAACTAATATACATATGAGTTTGAAATTAAAGATTATAACCATTGATCAAAAAATAAATTGAAAACTTGTTTGATGTGCAAGATCCACCTCTGGTGGATATTCAATACACGTTTTTTTTTTTGTTTCTCTCTCCTTTTTTATATTTTGTTAAGTTAGTAACAAAACAGGGAAAGTAAACTAGGCGGGTACTTTGCCTTTTTTCACAAGTTTGTTATAATTTTTATTAAAAATAAAAATTATGTTTTTTCGACCTTTAATTGTGCAATGAAAATGAAAATTATTCAAGTTCGAGGCCATATACTCTATATTTCTTCATTAGGATATTGTCCTAACAAATAATCTATAGAGTTTTTGTTTTCAAATTTATTATTTGACCCTTTCAGGAATGTGTTGATAGATCTATTTCGGGAATTTTCTAGGTTCCCATCATCAGAACACGTTTTGAAAGCGGTTACAATCCCATGCCAAACCTCGAAAAACATAATTTTTATTTTTAATAAAAATTATAACAAACTTGTGAAAAAGGCAAAGTACCGCCTAGTTTACTTTCCCTGTTTTGTTAACTAACTTAACAAAATATAAAAAAGGAGAGAGAGAAACAAAAAAAAAACGTGTATTGAATATCCACCAGAGGTGGATCTTGCACATCAAACAAGTTTTCAATTTATTTTTTGATCAATGGTTATAATCTTTAATTTCAAACTCATATGTATATTAGTTCTCATGTAGTGAGTAAACTAGTTCATATGAATGCTTGAGGTTTGGCATGGGATTGTTACCGCTTTCAAAACGTGTTCTGATGATGGGAACCTAGAAAATTCCCGAAATAGATCTATCAACACATTCCTGAAAGGGTCAAATAATAAATTTGAAAACAAAAACTCTATAGATTATTTGTTTAGGACAATATCCTAATGAAGAATATAGAGTATATGGCCTCAAACTTGAATAATTTTCATTTTCATTGCACAATTAAAGGTCGAAAAAAACATAATTTTTATTTTTAATAAAATTATAACAAACTTGATTCAATAAAATATTTATTAATAGACATAATCGAATGAATTTTTGGATTTAACTAGACTTTAAGGTCAACAAATCGAAACAAATTTCATTATGATTTTCTGAAAACAATCCCACAATTCCTACCAATAAAAAAAAAAATTTCCAAAATGGGATTTTTTTCGTTTTTTGCTTGCCATGTCGTCATTTAAAGCGGGGGATTGGAAATGACTTACGCACAACATTATGTAGCTGTTGGAGTATCAAAAACCGGTTTCCACTACCCAATTGGAGGCGTGCACAAATTTTAACTGTGAGTTAAAGTTGATATTTACCTCAAAATATGGCAACTTTGGAAGCGGATGGGGGGAAAAGTATTTACAAATCAAATTTTTTTTTACCACAACTCACATTTATATAAAAAGACCTTCCAGAAAAGTATACATACTTTATATGTTCAGAAGAAAATATTTCTCTGGAGCGATAAAAAGTTTGGTGCTTTTTGGGGAAAATATCGCCAAAATTAACTTTTTTTTTTTAATTTCTACTTTAAACTAATGTAATTTTTGACTGAAACAAGATATTGAACTAATTTTTTTTTATTCAATCAAGAATTTTATTGGCTAAATAACCGTTATTTTAAAACGAAAATTGGTCCCAATTTTCTCCCGATATTTGGAAAACTTTGGAACTGAGTCGGACAAAATTTGGAATTTCACATTTTCAAATCGGAATATCTCGGAAACTATTGGAGGTAACCCACACATTAAAGCATGTTTTTTGTTCATCTTTACAAGAAGATTACTAATATGTTAATTTTTTGAAAATCGGATGAGAAACAAAAAAATGGCAAACAATCAAAATTTTTTATGAAAAAAGTACCCAACTTTGGGCAGCATTTTATGTCGTTTATGCATGTTCCAAATTTCATTGCAATCGGACCACAAGTTAACAAATGGCCGAATTATTTCCACAAATTTTGTGATTTATCCCACTGTGCAGTGTGTGTAAACCAGTGATGTGCTTCCTCTCAATTTCCAACCACACGGGGTTACAGAAGAAAATGCTGCTTACGCTGCGTCAACACACGTACACTATAAACATCTTCGTATGGCTTTCGATGTGCATATTCGGCTTTTGCTTTGTTCTCACTGAGTTTAAAAGAAAACAAATCAATTGTAGTTGAACCATTGTTGAAGCAACACCACGCTGCGGAACACAAATAAAAATACACGTAGAAATATGTTTGATGATGAATGGGAAAATACTTTTTTTTTTTATAGAGAATATGGATGACGATGCACAATGCTTAATTTGTAATAAATTATAAGTGAAAAATTTTTATTTATTTATTTTTTTATTTAAAAACCCTAAACAAACACCAGTGAAATATTCGTATTTTAAATAAAAATATTAATTGACCCAGCAATATCTTTACTTATAGAAATAAGTCTGTAGAAAAAGCATAAAAAGTAACTAAAAACTAGTTAAAAATGACCCCGCAGAAAAAAACCAGTTGAATTAACAGATTTTTAAACTAAATATTTGTAGACTTAAAATAGCAAAAATAAACCTGATGAATAGTAACAAAGTAACAAAAACACCTGCTAACATTAGCAAAACTAATTACTAAATATCTGTACCCAAATAAAATCATAAACATTTTGAAAATTTTAAGTTTTTTTTAATGCAATTAAAAATTTTCCGTTATTAAATCAGAAATTTACAATTATTTAGCAAAAATTTCAGTTGGTTTAACAATTTAACCTGTTATTTGCATTTTACAAAATTCGGGCTAAATTTAGCAAAAAAAAAATGTTAACACAACAGTTTTTGTTTGATATTTTAAGTCTGCAAATATTTAGTTAAAAAATCTCTTAATTCAACTGGTTTTTTCTGCAGAGTCACTTTTATCTAATTTTTAGTACCTTTTTTTTGCTATTTCTACAGACTTATTTCTAGGAGTGTACCAAAATTATATTTGAAATTAATTCTTGTACAGTCATAGAAATGAAAGCTATACTCATAGAAATAAGTCTGTAGAAATAGCAAAAAAAAGTTACTAAAAATTAGTTAAAAATGCCCTTCTAAATTTAGCCCGAATTATGTAAAATTTCTATGAGCGCATTTGTACAGCTTTATTTCTATGAGTGTAGCTTTCTTTCTATGCAAAAAATCTATTTTTTTAAATTGTAACAAAATTTTTTTCACTTGAGTACACACACTAATATGATACAACGCTAAACTGTTTCTGAGCCATGGTGGTTCCCAGGAGCCCTTGTCCGCTTAAGCCGAAATAGAAAAAAATATATATTTTTTAGTTTCAAAGGGGTTCATATATTAAAAAATATATTTTTATGAAATTCACTTTTTTCAAAAAAAATCTTTTTTCTGCAATTGAAATTTATTATCAGTGTACCGTAGAATAAACTTCGTTTTTTCGCTGCTACACACACAAGTATAAATGCAATAGTGTGCGTAAAGAACATCACTGGTGTAAACTGTAAAGGTAGCCACTCTCAACAAGGTTAATCAAAGGCTTAAAGAACAGAGTCGTATTAATGAAATGTTATTCAATAGTCTAAAGACACTTGAGCCTAGACTACAACACCCCAACTAAAAAAAAAATACAATGCCTAAAAATCTAAATATTGTAACGTGGAATGCCAATGGTTTACAAAACCACCAACTTGAGCTTAATTTATTTTAAATGAACAAAAGTTGATCTATGTCTTATATCTGAAAGCCCATAACACGAAACAAACGTATATTTAAATTAAAGGATATAAATGTTACAATGCAATACATCCACTAAATAAAGCAAAAGCAGGTGCATCAATATTTATAAAAAAAAAGCATTAAACATTATGTAACAGAAAAAATTGAAAATATGCAAGTCGTCGCAGTTAAGATAGAAATAAAAAATAATAAATTGAATATAGCAGCAATATATTGTCCTCCAAAATACAACCTAAAATCATCTGTATATGTTGACCTTTTTCAAAACATTAGGAACCTGTTTTATCTTAGGAGGCGATTTTATGCAAAAAATTTATATTGGGGTTCACGGCTTACAACAACTAAAGGAAAGGAGTTATATCATGCTGGTAAGATAATGAATTGTTTTTTTTCACTTTGGGTGTAAGCCTACTTACTGGCCAGCAGATCCAAATAAAATCCCTGACGTCATGGATTTCTTTGTAACGAGAGGTATCGCAGGAAACTACATACAAGTTGAAAATGCAGAGGACCTGTCATCAGATCACTCGCCAATCAAGTTACTGGTAAATGAAACTGTAAATGATTTTCCACAACCACCATGTCTGGTAAACAACAAAACCAACTGGCAAAATTTTCGCTCTAATATAAATGCAAATATAAAACTAAATGTGTCTCTTCAGTCTCCTTATGAAGTACACTCAAAAAAAAAAGTTTGTAAAGTCAGCAAAAAATTTTGCAAAATTTTAGTCAGCAAAGTTTTAATCAAATTTTAGTCAGGAGGGTTCTTGCAAAAAAATTGCTAATGTCAGCAAAATCTCTTACTGAAAGTTTTGCTAACACTTAGTGGATTAGAAATAAAAAAGCCTTGGTAAAAATTAATAAATTTTTTGCTGAATTTTAGTAGACTGAAAAAAACGCAAAAAATTTGTAGAAAAATTGTAATTTAGTTAATTTATTTGCAGAAAATCATAAAACATATTTTTGTGATTCTTTTAAAAATAATTACAATAATTACGAAATATAAAAATTTTCATTTTCCAACATTGACGACATGAATTAATTTAATATCTGAAAATATATAGAAATAAATATACATATATAACATAACAAAAATTGTCTTTCAACTACTTACATCAATGGTTGTCTAAATGATGGTATCTTTTAAAGGACGCAACTGCCGAGATAATTATAGAAACGAAATGAAAAAAATAAACAAAAACAAACGAAACGAAAAAACTAGAGACCGAAAATAACATTTATCCCGATAACTTTAACTTAACAATTCTCTATGTTAGAGTCAACGGAGACATATACTATTATATACCTAACGATTTGTATTGAAGTGCTCTTTAAGAATATGTTGTGATCTTAAGGAAACGATCTCAACTCCACAGTTAAGAGTTATTTTCAACGAAAAAATAAAAGATCGGATGAAACTCTTAAGAAGAGAGTTTTATTTCGCCTTCATTAAATAAAACTCTTTTGAGTAGTTTTATTTTTTCCGTCTGAAATAAAACTCTTTTGAGGAGTTTTATTTTTCACGTCAGAAAATAAAGCTCATTTGAGGAGTTTTATTTTGAAAGTCATTTATGGAGTTTTATTTTTCCGTCTAAAATAAAACTCATGTTGTTTATTTTATTGACTTTATTTGCTATAATGTGTGTAGTAATTTATTTATTTAATTTAACGAACATAACTTTTTCTAAATTTTCTGCAAAAAGATTCAAATCGCAGTTCGCTCAATACCAATTTAAGAGCAGAGAATGCTCTTTCCACGCTTACCTGGGTTGCAGGTACACACTGTATAGTTTTTGCCAATGCATACAAGTACGGATAGTCTCTCTGAACTCAATAAGAGGTTTATCAATCGATAAGGGCCTTGGAGAAAAATTGCCGAGTTCTTAGAAAGCCTTTTTTTTCATCCTCATTATCACATCCTTCCCTTTCTTGTTCCCTATCTACATTAGAGTGGCCATAGTGGAAATTTTTTTGAAAAGTTCAATTTTTCGCACTGAAAAATGTGAGGTTGGGGATAAAAATAATTATGCATATTTAAAATTTTTTTATTTTTTTAGTTCCGAGTACCTCCGGGTTGAGCTCAAACATTTATTACATTACCCATTCATCACTATTTTGTTCCTGTTTATATTTGAATAACAACAAAATCTGACTGTTTGTTCCCATCTGAATTTCTTTGATACCTATAATAATTACCTTTCCAACGAGCCGCAATAGTCTGCAGATAAACTGCGGATAAACTTGCCCGGAATACCCTAAACCAAAGTTCCAAAAATAGATGAATTTTTTAATTTTTTTTATTGTTGTTAATATTATACTAATGAAGATTTTTTGTGGGATGAAAAGTTTTTTTCTGTAGTGCTCCACAACTTGAAGCAAATACTGTTTATCCTCTTCGTCGTATGCCCGATTGAAATCTGTAATAAGTTTTATTGCTCTTTCTGCCGGGTCATTTACAACAGTTAAGTGTTGGCATATTCGTTTTGCGGTGCAGTATTCTACTTGATCCTTCCAAATTAATGGATCCAATTCAAAAAATGTCACATCGATTTGCAAACGATGGAAAAAAACGCTTGGTGCGAGGAGTGAAAAAGAACTTACATCCTTATTTTCAAACGATTTCACTTGTTCCAGCGTTTAAGATTAATCTTTTTCGGAATAACTTCGTCATTTTCGTCATCATGATTGCCAAGAGCTTCAACCATTTTCCGTTTCACTTCAATAGATATCATTTCATCGAAAAACCCAAGAGCAACCGCGTCTTCGGATAAATACCATGAATGGTTTTTGATTTTTGACAATAAGGCGTTTGAAACATTTAGATCGAAATATGAAATAGCGTCTTTAATGAATTGGAAATCTTGGCGCGGTGCAGATACAGCGTTAACGCATCCGAACCAATAAGAAACATAAATACGCGTCAAGAAAATGCAAATGTTTCGAATGTTTTTCAGTTCGGAGGATGTCATCTTGAATTGTTCGCGAAGCAAAAAAATGTTATAGCAGTATATAGCTTTGGACATAAACCATAAAATTTTACGCAACTGCGTAAAATTTGGTAGTTCCTTACCAAGAAAAATGAGCGAAAGTTGCAACAACTCCTTATAATCGGCTCGTACATAATGAGATTTCAACGCCTCAAGGCAAAAGTTCTTGTGCGTCTCTATTTCGTCTGCTGTTAAGTTTTTTTGCACTGCTTCATCCAATACTCCACTCTTGCAAATAAGTATATACCCAACCAACTCAAATAGCTGGTGCGTATTTTGTTTGGGTGCCTGTCACACTTATACTTATGCTATACACAATAATGCTATACACAATAAATACATAATAAAAAAAAAAAAACATCGGAAGGATATTTTTGCGCCACCTTATACTTGTTCATACTCAACACAACTTTACTTGAGTATGCGATCACTTATCAACATACTTGTAGTTGTTTCACTTGCAATTGGTATGAATATGTTGGGTATGAGAATGGTTTTAAATTAAAACATGTCTTATTCATACATGTTTTAACACTAATACTTAAAGAGTACTCATTATAATAATTTTGTCATTCTCTGGTCGCTAATAGCACAAAGTTTTTCGAAAGGGTGATCAATGCGTAATATAATAAAACTTTGGGCTCAACCCGGAGGTATACGGAACTAAAAAAAAAAAAATTTTAAATATGCATAATTATTGTTGTCCCCAACCTCATATTTTTCAGTGCGAAAACTTTTGGATTTAACATTTTTTAATTTTTCTATATAACGCTATGGCCAGTCTAATCTACATATATAAGAAATAAAACAGCAACCATTAGGAATCAAACAATAACAAATTATAAACCCACATGTTTTCATTTTAATGACGATTTTTACAATTGCAATGCAAGTGATTAGATTACACTGCCTTACAATTGTAATGCTCTGGCAAGCGGCAAGCTTTGAGTGTCAATTTACATAAAATGAGTTTTATTCTCTGACGGAAAAAATAAAACTCCTCAAATAAGTTTTAAAATAAAACTCCTCAAATGAGTTTTATTTTATACGGAAAATATAAAACTCCTCAAAAGAGTTTTATTTAATGAGAGCGAAATAAAACTCTCTTCTTAAGAGTTTCATCCGATCTTTTATTTTTACGTTGAAAATAACTGGTTTTTTATGTTTTTTTTCTTTTTAAGCCACAAAATAACTGTTATAAAGGAACTTTTTTGATATCACTTATAACCGTTACGGTCCCTGGAAAAAACAACCCTTTTTTGCAATACAAAAGGAACCATAAAAATCTACCTAAGATGTGTGTCTTTGTCTTTCGCTTTACTCTGTCTACATGTCTGTATATGTTTGTTTGCAATTTGACCACACTAGATTATTAATCTATAAACATTTAGGTTATAAATACATATTAAATTTAAATATTTTATTTTGTCTTTTATTTAATTAATAGACAATTATTTTCACAAGCCGGGTGACAACGCAAAATTTAAGTTGTTTTAGCAAAAATTAATTAGTAAAACATTAGTATAATATTAGTAAAGCATTAGTATAAAACAGTTAAGTGCTGAATAAGTATAACAAAAATTTTAGCTGAAAACACGATTTTATCAAAAAAATTTGCTGAAAAATATTATACCTGATTTACAGGACGTTTTACTAACTTTTCTACTAACTTATTTTTTTGAGTGTGTAATCTGAATTAGACAATTTGATAGAAGTCATACAGGCATCAACCTTGAACAGCAGCCCAAATATACAAAGAAAGCTTACCTAAATATCCTCAAGAAATAAAAAATCTACCGACTGAAAAACGTTAAGCAAGAAAAACCTGGCAACAACAAAGAAGTCCAGAAAACAAAAAACAACCTTTCTAATAGATTAAAAAAATGCTTTCCAAAATTAAAAATAATAATATGACAGAACAGTTAAAAAGTTTATCTTCTACAAAAGATACCGATTACTCATTATAGAAGATAACAAAACAGTTTAAAATACACCCAAGATTATTCCACATATAAAAAAATGTGATGGTACATGGGCAAAAAGTCCCCAAGACAAAGCTGACCTCTTCGCTAAACACCTTGAAGATACCTTTCAACCGCTGCCTAGACTAACATCAGACGAAAATATTGAAATCGTATATACAGCTGATTTTACTTTTTTGTAAGGAAATCCTTGTTTGCTTAACTATAATTAGCTTTTTAGGCTTTTCTGTAATTTCATTAGCATTAGTAAGACAAATGATAATACCAAAAAATTTCATTACAATTAAATGGTAATGAAATTTTTTTGACTTTAGTGAACTAATGCTAATGAAATTTCAACGCTAATGAAAAAAACCCCAAGTATCAAGGGGGGTCAAAAAATTACATTATTTTTAATTTTTTCATATTATATTTAAAAGTAACTATGGACAATTTGATATCAAATGAAAGCCTTTTTGGTGTTGTAAACGTTATTTATTTATTTTTATTTTATTTTATTTATTATTGATTTCCTGCACAACAAGACTAAGCTTTTAATTATAGTACAGGATTTTATATGTGTATATAAATATTTGCCAGATTAAATTGAATTAAATTAAACTAAAGATTAATATTTAATACATATACATAATTAACATTTATAATAAGAATACAAATTTAAAGATGAAAAAATAAATAAATATATATAAAATTTAAATAAACAAATAAAATGAATTAAATTAAGCAAAATATTTGAAAAGATCATTCCTAAAAGACATTGCGTTGCTGTTTGTTTGTTGGTTATATGGAAGAGCATTCCAAAGACGAATAGCGTTAATGAAAAATTGCCATTCAGAAACCAGGCTTCGAAATTTCGGAATAATGATCCTTTTACCCCTTGAAGATCTAGCAAATCTTATTTTCTCAAATAGGTATTTCGGCGTTTCGGTAAAATTACTTTATGCAAAAACAAAAGAACCCTTATCTTAAGAAGGCTTTCAAAAGAAACACCATAGAGTGTCTTCGAAAATGTTGAAACTTGGTCACGCTTTTTGAGTCCATGAATATATCTTATAATGTTATTATATAAGACTTTAAGTTTTTGCGTACTAGCGGAATCACAATAAGAAAACAACTCGCATCCGTATGTAAGGCTTGGAATCAAGTAAGCTTTAGCAAGAAGTATTCTTACATTCAACGGTGTAAAGTATTGGATGGACCACAGAGTTCTGAGTTTTACATAAATTTGTCCCACCAGTGTATTAATATGGCTTGACCAAGTTAGGTTGCTGTTGAAAACTAATCCTAGATTTTTTGCTGTTTGTACGATATCAATTTTCTCGTTGTTTATTACGATATCCTTTTCGATTAGAGGTGTTACAGTTTTTTTGTGAATCACCAGACATTTTGATTTTCGTGGATTTAAGCACAGACCATTTTGAGATGCCCAGCGATGAATGTTGCTTAGGTCGTAATTGAGTTTGTCAACATTTCATTGATTGATTTTGATGGACTACTAGGTACAATTGTACGTCATCTGCATACATGTGGACACTGCAGTGAGATAAATGCTGAGGGAGGTCATTAGCGTAAATTGAAAAAAGTAGTGGCCCTAAAATTGATCCTTGTGGTACACCTCTAGATAGTGATAATGGATTAGACATTTTGTTGTTTATGAATACTGATTGAATTCGACCAGTGAGGTATGATGATATTAGTTGTGTTGATGTAGACGAAAAGTTAAACAGAGATCTTAGCTTTGAACATAAAATTTGGTGGTTAACTGTATCAAAAGCTTTGGAGTGATCAAGTAGGACTAAAAAGTTAATTTTACCGTTATCAAGTTCTCGCCGTATATTCTCCGAAACATCAATGAGAGCAGTTACGCAGCTGTGATTGGACGAAAACCTGACTGTTTGTCACATAATAATTGATTTTCATAAATGTAAGTACTTATTTGGCGGTGCAAGATCTTTTCCAATACTTTTGACAGAAAGCTAAGAATAGCAATTGGTCGATACTCGGTGTTCGATTTTGGAATTGGGATTATTTTTGCGTGCTTCCATTTTGCAGGAAAATAACTTGTAGTGATGATAGTGTTGAATAGATGGGTTATATAAGGCAAAAGAACTGGTAAAATTACTTTAATGAATTTGGGATGAAGATTATCATATCCAACAGAATTGGTTTTTATTTGTATACTGCTAGTGAAAACATCAAGCTGGGTAACACAGGAAAATTCGAACATATTGTTGTTGTTAGGGTGAGTTGTATTGTTGACGAGTGGTATATTGTTAGTTGTTACAATGGGAATATTGGTAAAAATTTTGTTGAGGTCATCAGCATCAATAGAGGAGGTTGTATTTTTAACAGGATCACCAATTCCAATGTCCTTAATCGTTTTCCAAGTCCGTTTTGAATCAAGAGCAGAACCAAAACGCTTGGAGTAATACTCAGACTTTGCGATTCTTATTTGATTATTGACTTCCTTCCTCGCAGAGCGAAACTCAGCTTTTAGAACTGCTGTCTTAAAACGTTTCCACCGGGAGTACGCTAAATCCCTACGTTTAATTGCATGGTGAATAGTAGAATTGAACCACGGGTTATTTTTTGGTCTAATAGTTTTTGTTTTCAATGGTACTGTTTCATCATACAGTTGTAGAATATTATGTTCAAGAAAGGATAGTTGCTCATCTACAGTTGTCATGTTGTAGATATTATTCCAATTTATCTGTAATACATTTTCATTTAAAAGGTTGTAATTTAGGTTTTTGAAGTCACGAAAGGAAAAGGAATGATCCTTTTGTTCTAACAAAAAGTCGTATGCTGCAAATACCAAATCATGCTTGGAAAAACATGAAGCGGAAATTTGATCATAAAGCAGAACCTTCGATGTGTCTCCCACGAAAATAAGATCTAGAAGTGTGCTATTGGTTTTAGTAAAGTGAGTAGCTGCGGTAGTATTAGTCGGTGTGAGTCCTATCGATTCCATACTATCTCTAAACGAAGTTTCCGTTAAGAGGTTAGAATTAAAGTCTCCTGCTATTAAAATATCATTGTATGGCATAATTAAGGTTTCAGTTTTCATAACAAAATTTGTATAAACAATAGAGCTGTTTGGTCTATATATACAACCAACTAACATTTTTCTTCCAAAAGATGAGATTTCAAGAAAGATATGTTCGATTATATCATTGTCATCCGTTTTACTGAAGAATTTACAAGTAATATTGTCTTTGACATATATGGCAACACCACCACCACCTCCAACCAGTCTATCAGATCTAATATTTTATATCCATGTAAATATACAAGACCATCTGGTATTGACTCATTGAGCCATGTCTCAGAAACACATATAACATCCACGTTCGAATTTTCAAAAATCCATCTAAATTCATCAATTTTTGGCTTTAAACTTTGAGCATTTATGTGACAAATTTGTAAACCTTGCTTCTGTTTGGCAAGGATTTTCACCATACTAATTGTTACATCTTTGGAATTTACTCTAAGACTACTACGATTGGTCATTTGAAAGAATATTAAATAAAAACCAACGCAAAACGCAACGCAATTTATTTTAAAATAAGTTAAACTAATAAAAGCTTTAAAAAATATAATTTGAATTTTAAATATAAATTTTTATAAAAATGTTATTAGTAATGTGGAAATTGTAAATTTTAACATAAAAAGACGACGTGAAATTACATAGTGCCGGTAACAACACTATTAGGCTGGACAAACTCATCTTCATTTGAACGAAAAAAACTATTAAGTGCATCTAAGTTTTCAACACAGAACGGTTTATCTGTACTCAAACGCTTAACATACACAATGCCTCGAAAAGAATAAGCAGATTGTAGAACTTTCTGCTTCTTCAGGTTAACTGCTTCTCTAAATACTTTGTAGTTCCCATTTGTTAAATTCTCATGTATATAAAAATATTGATTTTTTTCATCAGGCTGGAACCCAAGCAATGTTAACATTAAATTTTTGTTTTCCTTTTTATATTCATTTAATGCTTTTAGAACAAAGTTTTTATCATATGGGGTCATTAGCCTAGCAATAATAACACCATCAGGCGAATTTTCATCACTTTTGTTGTTTTTATTTTGTAAGCGGTGAATAAACTGCGCTTGCGGAGTAGAAATTTTAAGAATTTTACAAATTTTATCGAATAATAAGTGTAAGTCTTCATCAACACTAAAAGGAACTCTATTTATACGCAAATCACACGCAACGATGGAATTCGAGTGCTTTATCGATTGAATTTTTAATTTTCTAATTTCTTCTTTTAGGTCTATAATTTCACCCGTCACTGTTTCAAGTTTTGCAACTCTTTCAGTAACATGATTTAACTCCACTCTTATTTCACAAAATCTCTTATTAATCTCATTTAAGAGACGATCCTCTGCTTCCTTAACCGTAGATTTTATATCTTCTGCCAATCGAGATTCACCTTCTCTTAAGAGTGCACAAAATTGTGAAATTTGTTGATTAATGCACTCAGTTTGTTTTGACATTTTTTTATCTAACCATTGCCATAACCTCGAAACCCCTTCATCTTCAAATACTGCAGGGAGTTCTAAGTTACTTAAATCAGCATCAACTGCAGTTCTCTTAGAAGATTGGCGCGTATTCATCATGTTGACAAGAAGAAAAAAATAGACAGTGTATTTTGTTATTGTATTATTTTATTTTAGTTGTTCTGTGTTGCTTGTTAGAAAATAAATAACAAAAATTATGTACTTTCTGTTTTGTTTATTTTGTGTTTATTAAAGTTTTTTAAGTATATTGTTGAAAATTTTGGTTTATTTAAACTACGATTGTTTGTTGTCGAATATGTTTATTATTTGGTTTAGATATTGATTATCAAACTTTTTTTTTTAAGAAAATAAATTGAATTTACAGAGCAAGTTAAAACACGACCGTATCGTTCGAACGATGATTTATGTCTGAAGACTTTCAAATATTATTGTCGTTTAAACAAATATGCTTTTAGTTCTAGCGCTTCATTGAGGAATTGTGGTTGTATTAAGCTTAAAATAATGCCTATTTAATTTAATGGAGAGAGTGTCTAAGCTTTTTCCAATGTTCGTGATCGGTTTTATACGAATTTTCCCGAAAAGCATTTTTTGACTATATTTCAAAATAGTCAACAATGTGGTCACTTTGAGTCTACGATATAGGCAATATTCTAATTTTCGAAAATTTGGGACATGTTTCCATACAAAAACAAATTAATTTTTGATACCATTTTTAACCCTTAACGTGGGATTGTGCGTTTATAAAAAAATACGTGACTATTTTTCACACAACATAACCAAAGCTTATTTAAATATTTACGAATTAATTTATACGCTGAAAGACTTACTTTTATGCATGATATTAATGAATTTTTGTATTAAATCAACGAAGTTTCTCTCGAATTCGTCCATTTAAGTTTTTCATTAGATTAATAGTTTTTTTTATTTTTCCTATTAGTTGATCTAAAGATTGTTAATGAATGTTAATTTTGTTCGGTGTAAGATCATATTATCGAATCCCAAATAGAAATTGATAATTATTTTTTATTTTTTTTTTTTTTTTTTTTATTTATTACTATCATCATTACACTTAAAATATCATAAAATATTTACATATTTACATATTTTGAGAATTTACTTAATAGTATTGCAACAAATTAAAACTTATATTTAATTAATAATAACAGATCAGAAAATGGAAAAAAATTGCAATTTAAGGTAAAAAAGATAGGAAAAACCTTTAAATTTTCAAAGAAATTTTAAACTAATCCCTTTCAGTAACTTCTGTTAAGAAGTTATGAAAGTTGGTTAATCAAGTAAACTTCTTATGGTATCAAAACTTGAAGATCTGCATCTATCTTCAAATCTAAGTATTAGTTCATTAAATACAGTGTTTAGCATTTTTTGATTAAAATTTTTATGTAGACGGATGGTGGAGTACCTTCGTGGTAAACAAAAAATAATTTTAAGATTTTTGTTTTGGATGATTTGAAGTTTTTTAAGATTAGTTTTAGCACTTTTTTGGGACCAAACCTGACAACCATATGTCATTATTGGGCGTATACACATATTATAAAGCAATAGTTTGTTATTTGTATTTAGTTGTGATTTTCTATTAAGTAATCGATATAAAGCTCTTCCACATCTTAGAGCCTTGTAACAAGTTTGTAGAATATGTTGTTTAAAGTTTAGTTTTTTGTCTAGTATAACACCTAAGTACTTTATTGAGTCTTGTAAAGGTATTTCGGTATCATTTATAGAAAGAGATAGACTAGGTATCCTTTTTGGTGATTTATTGAATGGACAAATTATCGCCTGTGTTTTATCTTGGTTGATTTTTATTTTCCATTTGTCAAAATATTTCTGAGCTACCCTTAAACCATTTTTCATTTTTTTAATGATGGCATTGGAAACCTTGCCACTGGTTATAATAGCAGAATCATCAGCATAAATGCAACAGTTTGCTCTCGTGGTATTTTAAAATCAGATGTAAAAATAGAGTATAAAGTTGGCGACAAGATCGAGCCTTGTGGAACTCCAGCGGGGATTCTTCTTTGTGTTGATGTCTCGCCATCTACATTAACCTCAAAGGATCTATCTGTAATAAAACTTTTAATAATTTTTTTCCAAATAAATAGGATAACCAAATTTGTTTAGCTTGAAGATAAGGCCGTTGTGCCAAATTGAATCGAACGCCTTTTCAATATCAAGAAAGATAATACCAGTACTTTTTCTGTTGATTTTATTTGTATGTATAATATTAACTACTCTTTTTAACTGGTGTACAGTTGAATGTTTCTTTCTGAAACCAAATTGTTCCTTGTTTAAAATTTCATGACTTTCAGTATAGTCTTTTAGTCTACAAAGTATAATTTTTTCAAAAACTTTGTCGAGTACACCCAGCATGCTAATGGGTCGGTAACTTTTGGCTAATTTTTTATCTTTTCCTGTTTTCAGGATAGGTATTACATTAGCCTCTTTAAATTGTTAAGGAAAATATCCGTTTTTCAAACACCAATTAAAAATCTTTGTAAGTAAGTTAAAAAATACATCTGGCATCTTTTTTAAAATAATTGGTTTGATTCCATCTTTTCCAGGGGCTTTTTTGTTTTGCATGGATTTAATAAAGAATTTTACCTCTTCAATGTTAGTTAAGACATAAGTGGTTATGTTAATAGGTTGTAAATCCAACCATTGAACATGTGTGTTTACATCACGATCAACAGATGAAATCATTCCAATTGTTGTTTGATGAGAGATTTCAAAAACATCTGCAATGTGGTTTGCTATTCTCTTGTTGTCATTAATTTCTCGACCATCAACTGACAAGTAATTAACGGTTTCTCTCTTTCCTTTGATTGCCTTTGTTATCTTCCAAAATTTCTTTTTGCCAGTGGGTAAACTTTGAAGAAAAGAATTCCAGTTATTATTTCTGTCTTTTGACACATTCCAATTTATCAAAATATTTAGTTGTTTTAAAATGCTTACTAAGACTGTTCTTGATGATGCCTGATTGCATCTTTGTAGTTTACGAGTAAATCTTTTTCTCTGACCTATCAAGTAAATACTTAAGTGAGACAGTTTTATTTGCCATGACTGAATATTGCCAAGAGGAACTTTTTTGGACGCGTCAATCATAATGTTTGTGATTTTTCTTAAAGTTTGTTCAATATTTGATTCAGTGATAATTACAGATTCCAAGCATCTGATTTTCGTTTCAACCCAATTGCTTATTGAATTCCAGTTTGCTAAATGATACAAAGGAACTAAAAGTGATTTCTCAATAACAGATCCGTAAATTTCACATATTATTGGGATATGATCTGAGTTCAGTAAACCAGGAAGTGTATCAATTGATGACATATCCAAACTAGAATTAGTTAGAAGGAGATCGACAACAGAAGGTTGGATAGGAGCCACTCCTTGACCAAAACGTGTAAATCCGATTGGATAATGAACATAATAATTATTTAGCATCTGATGATTATACAGGCATTTTCCTGCAGCGTTATTGTTGTAGCAGTTCCAGCTGGTGTGACGTGCGTTGAAGTCTCCGAAAATAAAGAAATCTGAAGATGAATTTGTTAATTTGTTTAAATCATTTAAAAAATCAGTTGTATATTTTGGGCTGTAAGCAGATGTTAGTCTAATTTGGCTACCATTTACTTTTATTAAAATTGACACGTTTTCTATTATTGTTGTTTTAATTTTAGGGATAAGTTGATGTGGTATTGAATTTTTAATAGCTATGAGTACGCCACCTCCATGTGTCGGCCTATCTTCTCTATAAATTATAAAATTTAATAATTTATACTTGTGATGTCGTTTTAGGAATGTTTCATTAATAAAAACTATATCGATTTGACGTTCATTTAGAACATATTCTAATTGGTTAATAGATGAAGTACTTGTTATGCCTTGAGCATTAAAGTGCATAACTCGAAGCATGTTGGTTGATTTTTGTTTATATGACATATCGTAACATATTGCCAAGAACTCGCATTTTGTCATACTTAGTTCTGCATTTTTCTAAAGCGTCAAGGGCTTCGAAGTAGATATCAATTATTTTTTCATTTGACAAATCATCCTCAGTTTGGTTATTGCGAATAGCGTCTTTAGACGTAGACGCACCAAATTGGTTATTACGACGAGCTTCTTTAGACGTAGACGCATCAAAAACGTTATTACGATGACTTGCGATCGGATTATCACCGTGAGAGCCGTGAGGCCAAATTGCACATGGTATGTGAACATTATTGTTTATCGCGGGAAAATCTTCAGCAGCCAAATACATATCGGAGCTGTTGTTATTTAAACTTACTTGTCTTCGGTTTCTCGTAACTTTTTGACGAATTTCTAAATATTCACGTCGAGATGGACAACGAGGCTCGTCGGCCCTATGATTAACATTCTTCAAATTCTTTTTTACACAATTAAAACATTTGTAAACAACTGGCCCCTCACTGGTGGTTTTACTAAGTGTACAAGTTGAGTAATCATGTGACCCACCACAACCTAGACAATTGTTTTTCATAAAGCAATTTGCCGAACCATGACCAAACATGGCACATTTCGAGCATTGGGTGGGACCCCTAGAACGGCGCAATGGATTCCTCCAGTGAACTGCAATACCATAGAAGTACCTCATTCTTATAATTTCTCGTTTGGATACTTGATTTCTATTAAATTCAATCATGAAGAGAGCATTGTCTGAGTTAGATCTTTTAGTTATAATCTCATTAACTTGAATGGGATCTATATTGAAGGTTTGCTTAAACTCATCATGAATTGTTTTAATGTCTATTTTTGGAAGACCAAATAGAATCAGCATAAATTTTTTTTTGATCTTTTACTGGATGTGTATAAAATTTTAAATCATTTTCTTTTAGAAGTTTTATTGTTTGTTCATATATTGACAAACTATTAGGCATGACTTTGGTACCAACCGACGTTCTTTTATATTTTCAATTTTTTCCAAGTAATTCCATAACGGTAGAAAACTTGTGACATGAGTCCACAACAATTGGTGGAACTTTACAGTGTATTCTTTAAACTCGCCTTCTTCTGAACTTATTTCTGTCTCGTCAAGGTCAGAAAGAGCTTGGAACATATTAGTAGATGAACCATTAGAGGTTTTAGATTGTTTGTATTTAGGGTTATTCCCCCAAAACTTTTTACGTTTCGAAGACATAGCCTATGGTACTCAAAACTAAAAAAAAAAAATGTTTTGAGGTGATTAGTTTAATTTTATTTAATACACGTGAAAATCAGCTGCTTTTTGTTTGTTGTAACGCGTCCGAATGGTTTGAATGTCATTCAACAACTGAAATTGATAATTACTTTTTTAAAACATATGGAGAAAAACTTAAAAAAAAATCATCTAGAACCAATGGTTGCACTAATGCATTTTCCTAGATACCAATATATTCATCAGGTATGGGTCCCTCTATGGTTGACTGTTTCAAGAAAAGTAAATTTTATTTATTAAAAGTTTATGCGCCTAATGAAAAAGTTAAGTTAAAAATAGCTTCATAAAAAAATAAAGCTTTTTAAATTTTCTCTTGAACATTTGTTTTCTTAAAAAACACCCAAGATTTAAAAATATTGAAGCTCTCAGATTCTAAGCACTTCTTTACGAACAAATTTTCCATTTTGTAGTGGAAATACTTGCAAATTCTAAAATTGTTTTTCTAAATGGATTAAAATTTGAGTTTTCCTATATTGATAAAATTTCTCAGTTGCTCATTTGGATGTATTTAGGAAAAAAAAGAAGATTTTGGAAGAATATGCGGTAAAATCATGGAATGTATTTAAAGTAAAATTAATAAGGCTTAAAAAGCAAACAAAAACGCGCAAGTTATAAAAAATTTAGATGTCATTGTTTTCATTTCTTTTTATATCGGTTATTATGACCTAAATACAATAATTATTTTAAACTGATTAACAAATTAGTTGTTTTAAACTGATTCCTCCTTGTTTTGTTTACTTAAAATTTTTTAGTTATTTTTAATTAATTTAAATAACTGAGCCTCAGTAAGAGGTACTCCCATCTGAGACTTATTTAAAAATTTAGTTAAAAATAACTGAGGAAATTTGTCGGTGTATGTAGAAAATATAATTTTCGAAAATTGTTAAAACTCAGTACAAATTATTACACGTGATCAGAAATCAGTAAATGTACTGATGAAATAAAAAAATGAGATTGTTCAGCGATAGAATTTTGTTTTAATCCAATATACTTTATTTTAATAAAATTTTTACTTTATAGGTTATGATAACGGATACGATGACTATGCTGCACCACCGCCACCATCGCCACATCCACATCCAGTGTCAAATTTGGCACCAGAAACTCCGTCCAAGCAGATAAAAGAAATTGGGTTAAAAGATATAACTGATATTGCACTTACAACGTTGGCATTCTTATCATTTGGAATGTTTATACTACAAGTTTTAATGTGTATTACAATGGTAAGCGAGTGTCTGTTGTGTTAGGGATCTAGACTTGGGCATTCTACACCTTTTGTACCTGTTATTCAGAAAATATCAATTGAAATTCAGAAAGTATCATTTGAAATTCGGAAAATTCTAATTGAAACTCAGAAACACATCAATTGAAATTAGTAATAAATCAGTTGAGATTTAGAAAATACCAATTTAAATTCATAAAATCTCAATTGAAAATGAGAAAATATCATTTGAAATTCAGAAAATATTAAATTAAATTGAATTGAAAATTTTCTGAATTTCAATCAATGTATTCTGAATTTCAAGTAATATTTTCTGAATTTCAATTGATATTTTCTGGTTTTTTAAATGATATTTTTTGAATTTTAATTGATATTCTCTAAATTACAATTGATGAATTTCTGAATTTTAACTGATATTTTCTGAATTTCAAATGGAAATTCTGAATTTCAATTTATATTTTCTAAATTACAATTGCAGAAGGTGTACTTTAGTTGAGTGGGCGCTCTTTCTATATCGATTGATCTGAATAAGCTATGTCGCTCTTCAATCGATCTTTGACAATTCCGTTAATATGTCAATATTTGAAATCGCTTGTTTACCGCATTTTTTCTTTGGCTGGAGAACAAAGTCAACTTAATAAATTTGCAAACAAAAATTGCTAATTTAAATTTGCAACAAAAATTGCATCGATTTGTTAATGCATATTTTTGCATATTTTATTTCTTTATTGCAATATTGTCCTAACAAATAATCTATAGAGATTTTGTTTTCAGTTTATTAATTGACCACTTTTAGGAATGTGTTGATAGATCTATTTCGGCATCCATCCTCAGAAAAAGTTTTGAAAGATGTGGCAGCCCCATGCAAACATCAAACATTCATTGGTTTGGTACTCCTTAACTTCGAGCTCATTAAACCAGAGCTGGCAAAAGTATGACACGTCATTTTGGGTGGCATTCGGAGTTTTCTTAATTATTTAAAAAAATCTATTTTATTAGAAACCCAACAACAATTCTGTTAAAGAAATTATTAGAATTTTAACCAGCAGTTGCTTTAAAGCAACACCTACTTTTAAGACCCGAAAATTTTGGATATGAGGGAAATATAATATCGCAGTAAAAAGCATTTTATAACCTTGGGTGTCTGAAAAATTTGATAACACGATTTGAATAAAGGTGTACCTTTATTTTAATGTAAACACGGTTCGTTTAATTTTTGATTTTAATAAAACTTAAACTTTTATTTCACTTGTTGATTTTTGTTTTGAAAATTTAATTTTTGTTCAAAGGGCCAATTCAATTATTTATTAGATCTAACATTTAATGATTATTTACAATGTTTAACACTTCCTTTTTTGTTTGTTCACTGCTTCAATGTTTCAACTAGAGTGAATTTACAGAAAAAACTAAAGGCTTAGTTAACAAAAAAATGAGTATAAGAGAATTCTGTACATAAAGAATAAAAAAATATAACCTGTACCGGTATGGTGCAAGGTGATGAGGCAGTTCTGAACATTCCGCCCCCCATGATAAGGTGAGACTTCTAGTAGAGTTTCTTGATTGGTCTTGAGGACACATAACCAAGGGCCGTCTTTTGGGAGATAACATCTCCCATTTCCAATTCGATAGTACCATCTCTTCTGATAGTAGAATAGATGTCACTGTCTAGTTCTAATTTAATTAGAGTGTTGGAACGAGGATCCAAATCAGCTAGCATGTCTTTAGGTAGTCTTTAATGGGGGCTGGATAAGGGCGACGAGGAAGATCCTCCGTGACTAATGCCATTACTTGTTTGTTATAAAGGGTCCGCCATCTAACGCTTTTTTTTCAACTAGTGCTTATTTCGTGAATGGTAACACTTAGCTCATGTTTGATTTGACAGATAATTAGTTTTATCCTTCCGCTGAGCGAATATGGTCCGTATGTTCGTTATCTTGTGAAAAAAGTGAAAGAAACTGGCATCCTCATCGATAAACCAAAGCGTGAAAAGCCAAAAACACCGAGAATATTGCTGCTGTGGCAGAAAGTGTGCGTCATCAACATCAATTTACCGCCGTTCTCAACAATTGAACATATCGGAGACATCATTGAGACGAATTTTGCGTAAAGACCTTGGTATGATGCCATACAAAGTCCAATTGGTTCAGGAGTTCAAAAAAAAAAGTTATTTGGCGGACCCTTTACTTATTTTTGGTGTTGCGAGATCGCATGTTGACAAGTGCAAAGCGATTACCTTCCTGCTCTTTTATCAAAATACCAAGCTTTTCTGATAATGATGATTAGATTTTTGTTGTGTTTGTAGATTGGTTTATCAGGGCTCTCGAGTATGACCAAAAGTCAGATTTTCCTTTTGATGAAATTCTAATTGTAGCCGTTGGTATAAATACGTTTGGCCACATGAATGAAGTTATTGAAGACGTTTGAGTCATTGTTGATTTAAACTTTTCGTTATGTTCTTCCGCCACTGATGTACGAATCGCGCCTGTTGATTGTGAGGTAACAAGTTTTGGTTTAGCCCCAGCATTGATTTTTTCTACATTCACTTGGTGTTGATTCTCGATGATTTTTACTACAGACTTTAATGGTTTGGCATCTGTTTGGGGGCGATTTTCAAATTTTTGAGCCCCAGACTTCAATGGTGTGGCACTAGGTTGAGGGCGATCGATCTTTTAGGTAGCACCAGTATTGTTTGATGATGGTTTATTTTGTAGCTGTGGGGCACCGTGAAGAAGTGTGTTGTGACGTTTGGAACATATACGGCAAGCTAGCACATTTTTACAATCCGGTGCACGATGAGATCTTGCTAAACAGATCGACGATTTCATAACGTTCATAATAGCTGGCTCTCAAGAACTTGTTGCAAGATCTAAGAGGGTGGTCCTCTTTGCATATACCACATGACCAGCGCCAATGTGGAGGTCTGGATTTAACGTATGCCATGGCTGTGAATGTGAAAAATAAAAGTTATTAGCGTGGTAAAGATTTTGATTAAAGAACGTGTTAGTTTGTGTATAACACAACTATTTTTGTAATAGGTCTAATACATATTCCGTTGGCTGTTCGTATGTCAACTACTCGACTATTTTGATCAGGTCCTAGGTATGTTTTAACAATACGGCCTAATTTCAATTCGTTAGGTGGAAGATTATTGTCTTTGAAGACGACCAGATCATTGACCTTAATATTTTCACGTTGATTTTTCCATTTATATCTGCGATGGAGTTGAGTTAAATATTCAGATTTCCATCTTTGGCAAAATGAATGACAGATCACCTTAAGGCGTTTCCAGCGGTTAACTAAGGTCAGATTCTCTTTGCTTAGATCAGGTTCAGCTGGGGTCATTAATGGAGCACCAATAAGGAAGTGTCCAGGGGTCAACGGAGATAGGTCATTAGGGTCGTCGCTAGCAGGACTTAAAGGTCTAGAGTTTAAACAAGGCTCTATTCGGGTCAAAATTGTAGCTAACTCTTCAAAGGTGAATTTCATGTTCGGTATACATTTTCGTAAGTGGGTCTTGAAGTATTTCATGCCTGCCTCCCAAAGTCCGCCCATAAGAAGGGCACCGGGAGGAATAAATTTCCAATCAAGATTTTGATGACTATAATGATGAAGCACCTGATTTTGAAGATTTTTTATAAACTCTAGGCGATCTTTTTTGATAAGTTCTGCTGCACCAACGAAATTGGTTCCGTTATCGGAATATACTAGAGTGGGGCACCCACGTCTTCCAATAAAACGTGCAAATGTGGCTAAGAAAGCTTGCGAAGACAGATCACTTACTGCTTCGAGATGTATGGCTTTTGTTGTAAAGCATACAAAAATGCTGACATACCCTTTGGTGATATGACATGTACGGCCAGTGAAATTTCGGATGTCAAAGGGGCCTGCGTAATCAACTCCCGTTGTTTCAAATGGTCGGGAGAGGTTTGTTCGTTCGGGCGGTAACAAAGCCATAATTTGATTTTGTGTCTGTTTTTTGTATAAGACACAAGTTTTACAATTGTGTATGACACTTTTGACTAGGGGCCTTAATCTAAATATCCAGAATTCCGTTCGTAGAACCCGAAGTCATGAGTTGGTTTCCTCCATGAAGCGTAATTTTATGGGTAAATTCGGTAATCAATCGGGTAAATTTAGATTCGTGAGGCAACAAAATCGGATGACGTTCATTATATGCAAGGGCTGGCGATTGTACAAGAAGACCATTTGCTCAGAAAAACATTGTTTTTGAGTCAAAGTTATAAGGCGATTTTTGACCTCTTTACTTTCCTCTGCTGTGATTTCTCGTGAGTAAATTCGAAGATGTGTCCGCTTCGCTCCGGTATTTCGCGAAAATCGCAAAACATAAGCGAGTACCCTATAAGCATGGGGTGGTGATGAAAAGCGAACAAGCGGGTCTTCGCTTCAACAATTGTATCTTTTGGAGAAATTGGAATGGGCCATTGATTTTTTTGTAATTTTAGCCAAGAAGGTCCAGACCACCATAGGTTATGGGTTTCCAATTCATTAGGTGTATACCCGCGGCTAGCGACATCTGCTGGGTTTTCTTAAGATTCGACATGTTGCCAATTTTCGGTTCTAAGTTTTTGAGAAATTTCGGAAACTCGATTCTCAACAAATGTGTTCCAAGAGCAAGGTGGCTTCTTTAACCAGGCTAGTACAATTGTAGAGTCCGTCCAAAAATAGGTCTTCGAATTTTGTACCTGAAGATTTGGTAGTATCCCAGAAGTCGAGCTCGATAATAAAACGGATCCACAGAGCTCTAAACGAGGTAAAACACTTTTTTGATAGGGGCAACACGGGTCTTAGCAGCCAAAAGAAAAGTGTTAATATAATGGTTTTCCAGCTGAATTCTAATGTATAAGGTCGCAGAAGAGGCTTTTTCTGAGGCGTCACAAAATCCATGGAACTCTACATCACAAGATGTGCTATATTGGATCCAACGTGGTATCTTCAGAGTATTGATTGAAGGGCAACTTTGTACAAATTTTTGCCATTTCATAAAAGTTAGGGTTTTTAAGATATCATCCCAATCGATTTTATCTGACCAGATTTGTTGCATAATTAATTTGGCATCTACAATAATTGGGGCCGGCCATCCGAAATTGTCAAAGAATTTTGCAATTGTAAATAAAACTTCGCGTTTTGTATATGTTTGTTTTATTTCGTAAAAGTGAAAGAATCTGACGAAACGTTCCATTTTATACCAAGGGTTTTCGTTCCAGCATTTTCGGATAAGTTTAACCAGTCAAGAGGTAATAGGCTCTCATGTGGCAAATCCTGGATAACTCGAGGGTCGTTTGAGGTTCATTTCATCAGGCCAAAACCGGCAGATTTAAAAACACTAGATAGTTCTTTTCGGGATTCAATGGCATCGTTTAAAGTGTGCCCACCGGCTAAGACGTCATCAACGTACATATTTTGTTCTAAAATATGTGATGCTAAGGGGTGTATAACTTTAAAACCTTCTGCTATTTGGAGCAGAGTTCTAATGGCCAGGAACGGGGCAAAATTTACTCCAAACGTCACTGTTAGGAGTTCAAAATCTTCTATTGGGTCCTTTGAAGATTTTCTGAATAATATCCTTTGATATTTTGTTTGGGTTGGGTCAATTAGTATATGCCGATACATTTTTGTAATATCGGCGTTGAAAATGAACCGGAAGAATCTCCACTTCAGAACTTGGAGCACTAAGTCCTGTTGAAGTATGGGTCCTGGATGAAGAATGTCGTTCAAATTTCTCTTATTTGATGACGGACTGGAGGCGTTGAAAACTACTCTAAGTTTCGTTGTTAGCCTATCAGGTTTTATCACTGCGTAATGCGGCAGATAATAATTTGGGGTATTGTCCAGGGGAGAAACTTTCTTCATATGTCCCAGCTCAAGGTATTCTAAAATTACCTGATCATATTGTTTTTGATGTCAGGTTTTTGATTTAGAATCCGTTCCATTCTTAAATATTGGGCCATGGTAATATTTCTTGAGTTCCCTAACTCTTTATCATTTTTAAAGTATTGTAGACTGGAAGTTGTTTTCACAAAATGTGTCCTCATCTGACCTTAAAATCTTTTTTAGGGTTTCCTCCGCCTCCCAAAAGTGTGTGAGGATTTCGTCAAGGGACGTTGTATTTACAAATGAGACAGCATTTGTTAATCGATTTGATGTATTTGATGGTCCCCCCACGACCCAGCCAAATACTATTTTTTATGCTAAAAACGGACCTACTAGGCGCATAGGTCAAAATATAAACCGGCCTATATCGAGGCCTATTAACTAGTCGACAGGTCGACACTGATAAAAGTGAGGGTCTGCAAGTTCTAATTCTGCATCCTCACTGAGATTTTGTTTGCGTTGGCAAAAGTAGCGACATGTCTTTTACTACTTGTGCTCAGACCTCTAACTTGAACTTAGGGTCAATTCTGGAGCAAAGATTAAACAAGCAGGCTTTGATAGATGTGCCCGAACCTCAGTCATACCACTAAACTGAAGGGGGTTTCGTGTTGATGGCTGCCTCAATTTGTTTCTTAATTTGTCCGATATAAACGTTGTCTGTGATCCAGGGTCGATGATAGCTCTTGCCTGGATTTTTTCGCCTCTAGTTTCAATTTCTACTATTGCAGTGAACAGTAAAGTTTCCTCGTTGTTTGGGGGTTTTGCTCGTATGGTCAAGGTCGTTGTAGTGGGAACTGCAAATGTGGATGAGGAGTGGACTGTATGTTTGATGATAGGGCTGCAGCGCTTGTACTCGGCCGCACCGTATTCTTTTCATGAACTAAAGTTGTAGACTGTAACTCTGACCCTTTGTGTAAAACGTATTATGTTTTTGATTACAGAGTCTACAACTAAATTTACTTTTGTAATCCTTGACGCTATCATTAACAACGAGGCAGTTATAGCATGCATTTGTGACTCTAACTATTTGAATTTTATCATTAACATTTTTTTTAAAAAATTTGGGGCAATTTCTTAATGGATAGGACTCTTTACAATGAGGGCAATTGAGATTAGAGTCAGTTTGAGCGCCCCTGTTTGGTTTCAAGCGATTTTTATTTTTGACACGCTATTGATTTGTGATGTATTTATCTGCAATGAATCAACTTTTTTCCCACGATTTAAAAGTCTGTTTACCGATTGAGGTTAAACACCTGGTAATTTTGTTGCCTTAATGTTTACGCTGGACTGTAGAGTTTTAATTTTTTTCGTCAAAAAATTATCAAATTGCGTCCAATTTGGAATATCTGCACAGTCCTCAAGGCTATTTTCAAATGCCTCAACAAATGTTCGGGGCAGTTTTATTTGGCATATAAAAACCATTATTAGGTCCCAACAGCAATGTTGTATTCCCAAAGTATTAAGGTTCTCTAAAACACCGTTAGCTGCACTTTGTAATTTATGAACCGAAGCAGCTGAATCGACAGAAACCGAATTGTTGTCCAGTGTCGAATTACTAGAGGTCGATTGACGCCCTGATATATTTGCGAACTCATTTGTGTCCGATAAAGCCTGAATTTCCGCATTTTTAGAAGCAGCACAACTTTTATATGCTGTGAGAGCCTTTTTGTACCGATCCCGAAGTTTATTTTTGCCAATTGGTTTTTCATCTGCTGCCTGCTTTGAGTCCCGGCATTCTTCATAAGTTCTTTTAGCTTGGGTCCAAATGGAATCGAGTTTGACGCGAAGAATTTCCAACTCGTGATGATTATCCTCGGCCTACGTTTCTGAATGAACGCTTTCAAAGTCCAATAAGTCATTTGTTCAATTGAAAAAGTTAACGATAGGCATTTTGACATGAAGAAGTTGTTAAAAGTAAGGTCAGACGAATTAATTGATTAACTTGGGTCAAAAAAGTCAAAACTTTCAATGAAAATATATGTTTTTTTTTTTGCAAAAAATATTTTCAGAAAATTAATAAAAACGGCAAAAAATTTCAATGATCGGCTATTATTGAACTTAAAAAGGTCTAAAATGTGCCTACTAGCGATATTATGTTTCGTTGTAATAAGTTGGGTCAAAAGTTGTAATCCCAATTTGTTAAATTACATGTCCCCGTAAAGTTTATAAAAAGTCGACAGACGGCAACTCTATTCTGCTTTAGTAAATGCAGTAGCAACAGAAAAAAAAAAAAAAACAGCAGAGGATCACACACTCAACAAACACAAGTGAC
>CM037851.1:111579035-111707828 GCA_021234595.1 Delia radicum | reverse complement strand
TTGTTGTAAGCCGTGAACCCCAATCTAAATTTTTTTGCATAAAATCGCCTCCTAAGATAAAACAGGTTCCTAATGTTTGAAAAGTCAACATATACAGATGATTTTAGGTTGTATTTTGGAGGACAATATATTGCTGCTATATTCAATTTATTATTTTTTATTTCTATCTTAACTGCGACGACTTGCATATTTTCAATTTTTTCTGTTACATAATGTTTAATTCTTTTTTTTTATATATTGATGCACCTTCTTTTGCTTTATTTAGTGGATGTATTGCATTGTAACATTTATATCCTTTAATTTAAATATACGTTGTTTCGTGTTATGGCTTTCAGATATAAGACATATATCAACTTTTGTTTCATTTAAAATAAATTAGCTCAAGTTGGTGGTTTTGTAAACCATTTTCATTCCAGTTACAATATTTAGATTTTTAGGCATTGTATTTTTTTTTTAGTTTGGGTGTTGTAGTCTAGGCTCAAGTGTCTTTAGACTATTGAATAACATTTCATTAATACGACTCTGTTCTTTAGCCTTTGATTAACCTTGTTGAGTGCTACCTTTACAGTTTACACACACTGCACAGTGGGATAAATCACAAATTTGTGGAAATAATTCGGCCATTTGTTAACTTGTGGTCCGATTGCAATGAAATTTGGAACATGCATAAAAGACATAAAATGGAGTTTCAGGTTTGATTTTGAACCTTCCAGACGCTTTGGGGGCGGCAAAATGGCTGCCCAAAGTTGGGTACTTTTTTCATAAAAAATTTTGAGTGTTTGCCATTTTTTTGTTTCTCATCCATCCGATTTTCAAAAAATTAACATATTAGTAATCTTCTTGTAAATATGAACAAAAAACATGCTTTAATGTGTGGGTTACCTCCAATAGTTTCCGAGATATTCCGATTTGAAAATGTGAAATTCCAAATTTTGTCCGACTCAGGTCCAAAGTTTTCCAAATATCGGGAGAAAATTGGGACCAATTTTCGTTTTAAAATAACGGTTATTTAGCCAATAAAATTCTTGATTGAATAAAAAAAAATTAGTTCAATATCTTGTTTCAGTCAAAAATTACATTAGTTTAAAGTAGAAATTAAAAAAAAAGTAAATTTTGGCGATATTTTCCCCAAAAAGCACCAAACTTTTTATCGCTCCAGAGAAATATTTTTCTTCTGAACATATAAAGTATGTATACTTTTCTGGAAGGTCTTTTTATATAAATGCGAGTTGTGGTAAAAAAAATTTTGATTTGTAAATACTTTTCCCCCCATCCGCTTCCAAAGTTGCCATATTTTTGAGGTAAATATCAACTTTAACTCACAGTTAAAATTTGTGCACGCCTCCAATTGGGTAGTGGAAACCGGTTTTAGATACTCCAACAGATACATAATGTTGTGCGTAAGTCATTTCCAATCCCCGCTTTAAATGACGACATGGCAGCAAAAACGAAAAAAATCCCATTTTTGGAAATTTTTTTTATTTGTAGGAATTGTGGGATTGTTTTCAGAAAATCATAATTTCTGAAATTTGTTTCGATTTGTTGACCTTAAAGTCTAGTTAAATCCAAAAATTATTCGATTATTTAAATTTATTTTCATCGGATAAACATTAATTGCATTTATAGTAATTAAATGTGCTAAAGTCCCAAACTTATTTAACAAATTGTGAAAAGCAATCTGATGTAGGCGTGTTCCCTATCCGGATTTCATTCATTCCTGCCTAAGGAAATCTTCAGGGGACTTTGTTATTAGAATTTCTAGAGATATTTGTTATGTTAAATCACAAACTCAATGAGAATTTCTTGTCCTCGTCTAGGAGCGAGATTCAAAATTTAAAATATCAAAGAAAAACAAAACAACAACAACAAAAATTGTCACAATTGGCTTTGTCATCTTCCAAATACTACTCTGTTTTTTTGACAACCTAGCAATGTAGTGACGTTTATTCAAGTAAATCAATAATAAAATCATATGTTTTCTATTAGTGTCAGTTACATTTAAATTTGCACAAGCACCTGCATATTTGTTATTTAAATTTATGTCTATTAATAAATATTTTATTGAATAGTGAAAATTTTTCATTTAAGCAAAAACTGAAATTTTTACCTTTATATTTGGATTACCCAAGTTTTTGTTTTACCAAGATGGCTAACTTCAACCTTTTTTAAAAAAATCGCAATCTACAGGTAATTTTCTTTTCAACGATACCAAACACTGTCATGTTATGTTCATAACTGCTAACAGAAAATCTTCAAAAGTTAGCCCTTATTCATATATTTCTTCTAATGTGTCCTCAACATCATCAACGTCATCAACATCAAGGAGTCATCAACTAAATTGGTCGGAACCTCATCAACAACGTTGAAAATCCCTACATGGGAAGATTTGTCAGCCTTTTTAGAAAGGCGTTGTAAAGCATTAAATATAAGTAGTAGCAACCATTCATCACAATCGAATAATAATCAAACATCAAATTATTATTTATTAGTTTACAAAAACCATCATCCCTCGTCGTCTCACAACAACAAACAAATTGCGTTATTTGGAAGACACCCACTAATCATGGTGCATATCGTTGCAAAAAATTCATCGAAATGAATGTTAAAGATCGCTTCGCAATAGTAAAATATCCCAAACTTTGTTTAAATTGTCTCGGCCATAATCACATTGCATCATCATATCCATCACAAAATCGCTGGCCGTAACTGCAATGCTGCTCACAACACCCTCTTGCATAGAGAAAATTAACAACACCATCCGATCAAACCACATCAACAAAAAACAGCTGCTCCTCATTTTCTACTAACAACAATCAACAGGACGTTCCTATATCCCTACATGTGGGACAAGAAAAAAGTCTTGTGATATTAGCTACAGCATTAGTGCAATTGTGCAATGAAAAAGGCGTGTCAATTTTAGGATGAGCTTTATTAGATTCATGTTCACAATTAAATTTTGTCACCAAGCGCATGGCTCAATTTTTAAAACTATTAAATAAAAAAATCAACACGGAAATTTCTGGGCTGGAAACAACTCAGTATCAGCAAATTATTCGTGCTCTATCATTGGTTATATCAACCACTACAGCTTTTTGCTCCAATTGACGTAGTTGTAATTCCTAGCATAACATCATGCCATCCACAGCAACAAATTGATACATCCAACTGGCAGTTTCCAGCAAATATTAAATAAGCAGACTCCAAGTTTCATATTCCTGGGCCAATAGATCTTCTTATCGGTGCTGCCTTCTTTTGGGATTTGTTAATGGTTGGTAGAATAAAAATTGAAAATCAACCTTATTTTATAAAAAACTAAACTTGGATGGGTGGTGTCAGGTTCAGCTGTCAATTCTAATTCGCCTCAATCATCTTCATCGTTTTTCACATCATCATCTTTAGCACTCTCATCAACTGTAAAAGCTCACAATTCAACGCCATCAATCTGTCACAACAACAGCTGTTAATACTTTTGTTTTATCATCACCTTCTTCGCTTCAATCGTGATCAATTAAAGCTCGTGTTTTAACTACTACTTCGTCATCGCAAGCAACACTGGTAAAAGCTGTTGAGTTAACACCAACTGATAAACAACACACACTATCATATTTAACATCATCATCGAATTCGCCTCAAAGCTCATGATATTTATTCTGCAACAACGAATAAATTATTAGGATCTGCTAAAATTATCACACACCATAAAGAAAACGTTTGCCTACAAATTGCACCTGCTGATCACAGTGGTTTGGCATGTGGCATGAACAAACTAAAATACAAATTTTCTTGTTAATTCTTTAGAAATATATTCTAAGCAGGCTTCTAAGGTCATTTATTTTCCTAATGCAAATAAAAACTATTTATTTCATTATTTTATCCGACGTTTCGTTGGGATTATTTCCAACTTCTTCTGGGATATAATTTTATTAAAATCTGGCAACGACATAAACATATTAAGGAAACAAGTATTAGTAACAACACACAAATAACTTAACATTATTAGAATAATTACACTTACAAATAATCTTTTTACTTCCACATTTTTAAAACTTTAATATAAATCCGTATTTAGACCGACACAAACGTACGACATAAAACACAAATTAATTTAAATTGCAAAATGTAAAAAATAAATAATAAATATCACAGTATAATTAAAAAACTAACGCTAAGTATCACAGTTGAATTGTTTACTAACTAAAAAATCGTTATTACAATTTCTAGCGAACCGCTTTTAGAGAGTTTGTTAGAAAATTTTGGATATTAGAAGATTGTTTAGCAAATAATAAAGAGAAGTTGTCTGCTGAAGAATTGCAGTGTGAAAAATATTTTTATGAACCACAAAAAGATGTACACCAACAAATAATTTATTGTACAGTTACCGTTTAAGACAGAACCAGCAATTGGGACAATCGTTTGAAACTCCTAATCGAAGATTTTCATACCTGGAATCAAAGTTTACACGTGACGAAGACAGCCAAAATCAACGATATTTTATACCGCACCACTGCGTTGTAAAACCCGACAGTTCTACAACTCGTTTGCGGGTCGGAAAATCATAAAAATGATATTTTATGCGTAGGGCCAACACTACTAGACGATATTTTTTTGTATGCTAAATCGATTAAGATATCATAAATATGTGCTTGTTGCAGATATAGCAAAAATGTACAGGCAAGTGTTAGTTCATGACAAAGATACCCGATGGCAGTGCAATTTATGGCGAAATGAAAAATCAGCACCACTCGGCATCTATAAATTACAAACATTAACGTATGGTACCAGCTGTGTCCCTTATTTGGCAGTGAAATGCCTACAACAACTCGCTCATGATTATTCGGAAATATATCCAATTGGTGCAAAGGTAACTCTAAATGAATTTTACGTAGATAACCTGATGACTGGTGGCAGTAGTGTAAATGAAGTCATCGAAATAAACGTCAAGTCGTAGAATTATTGCAGCACGGTGGCTTTTCCCTGCGTAAGTTTGCTCAAACAACAACATTGTTTTGAAAGGTGTGCCCGAAGAAGACAAAGAAGATATCGTACAGCTGGACAATATGCACTACATTAAAACACTTGGGTTTAAGGTGGTCACCGAATGAAGACTACTTAGTTTTTCATAAACACCCGCAGCAAAGAGCTTCAAATAACGAAAAGAACAATATTAGCTCATACTGCTGCATTTTTGACCCGTTTGGGATTAATCAATCCAATTATTGCAAAGGCTAAGATTCTACTACAAAGTCTATGGAGACTTAAGCTGCACTGGGATGAAAAATGTGCCTCAAGATGTTTTTTCAGAATGGGAGCCATACGTGCTCAACTCAATTGCTTAACCAACTTAATTCCATGCATTTGCAGATGCCAGTAAAAAGGCTTATGGCGCATGTGCTTATGCGGCTACCAAATCTGTGGCCAAATCTAGAGTGGCACCTGCCAAGGAAATTTCTCTCCACCGACTTGAACTATGTGCGGCCTTATTGTGCGTAAAACTGTTGAAATCTGTCCAAAATTGTTTTCCTCAGGTACGCAACATTCTGTTGGTCAGACTCTACCATTACATTGGCATGGATTGCGGGAGAGTCTCACGGGCGTCCTACGTTTGTGGCCAATAGAATAACCAAAATTCAAACAGCTTTCTGACCAGGTACAATGGCGCCACTTCCCTTCTGAACAAAACCCTGAAGATTTGCTATCTAGAGGTGCTACTGTTAGCAGTATCACAGACAATGACTTTTGGTTTGAAGGGCCCTCCTTTATAAAAGAAGATTATACGAAATGGGCCGCCTTGCATCACAACCCACAGCTGATTCGCAAGAACTTAGTATCACTAAAACAACACTAGTAGCAGTTAAAGATACAACATTAAGAGATATTTTGGAAAGTCACAAATTTATAATAGCTACGCAAAGCTACTACGTATGATTGTATACATTGAACGGTTCATAACGTTTAAATGCACACTCAAGATTAATACCGGGCCCATCACAGTTGAAGCAATTAATAGTGCCCTTATAGCTTGTTGTAGAATTGTACAAAGACCGCGTTTTTCTGTTGAATTTAAGCAAAATTAAAGATGGCAGACCAATGACTAATTCGAAATTAATTCAATTATCATCATTCCTAAAAGATGGGGTTATTCGTGTTTTAGGACGTTTAAAAAACTCATCATTGTCGTTTTCTGCCAAACACCCCATGTTGTTGCCTAGTAATCATCTTTTGTAAAAACATTAATTATATATCATCACAGAAAGCACTTTCATGCAATCGCTCTTGCGCTTCACAATATTTTACGCGAGCAGTTCTGGATAATAAATGGTAGAAATGTTATCAAACAAATTAATACACTCGTGCATATTGTGCTACAGATATCGCCCAAAAACAGAAAATCAAGTAATGGGGTCCACTTCCATTAGAACGGCCTATAACCTGCTTTAACCATTCCAAATCTGTGGGGTCGATTACTGTGGACCATTTCATATCACCCACCCAAAAATTCGTGGGCGGTCGCCAGTAAAGGGATTCATCTCGCTCTTCATTTGTTTTCAACTAAGGCCGTGCATTTGGATTGGTACCAGATCTAACAACAATCTCATTTATTGCTGCCTTAAAGAGATTTATTGCAAGAAGAGGCCGATGTTCAACAATTTATTGACGAAATTTTGTTGATTTGAATAAAATTTGTTAAATCATAAAAAAAACTTGACAAAATTTCGTTAAAGATCTACAAATTTTTTTTGTTGATTTTACCCTACGCTATTTGGTTCGGTGTATTAACTTATTTTAAGTAAATATGTGATGTATTGAAGTAAAAGTTATGTTAACATAAATACAAAAATGTTCTGTTTTTTTTTGAAAAGTACTGTTTTTTTCATCAATGTACTTTTTTCACTTTTCAAATATGGCAACCCTATAGACGGGCCTTGGTTAATGCAGCCATTTCTGGAAACTATCCGTAAGACCTTCATATTTTTGCAAAACTGACAGTTTCTACATACCTTTTTTTAATTCTGCTCTCAATCTTGGATATAAACCATTGACGCAATTCATTGAGGCAAGTATCGTTTTGAATATGATGGAACTTTCATGGAAATGTTATATCAGAAGACCTGCGCCGTAATTATTTCTAGGCAGGATTATTGGTCTTTTAGTATTTTCGGGTATTACAGGTGCAAATTCAATTCTTCTATTCATGCGAATCACCATATTTTCGACAATATACTGTATTTAGAAATATCATCACATTTGTTGTTTGTTAAAAGAGCCAATTCATCTTTAAAACACTCAGATGAATTTGACGATATAAAAGGTTTTCCGACAACTCAAGCAGCTTAGAACCATCAGGGACTATATATGCAATTTGTTGGATGAATGTGTACTGTTTAACAAACAGTTTTCCGTAATCTACTCCAAGAAGGAAATCTATCAATCTAGATGTGGTCTCAATTCTTCTGAAGGTTTTGATTCTTTTAAGTTATTTTGGCGGGTCATTGTGATTCATCTTGCTTCAAAATGGTTGGCCCACTAAAGCATCGGCTTTGCATATTGAAATCAAAACTTGTCTTTCGCTTTTGTCGCATCATCTGCAACGTTATCTTTTGTCGGTATATGTCTCCATTCTGATGATTGCTTCTCCCAATACGGTACATCCACAAACTGTTTTTAATTTCGAGAATCTGCTTTCAGCCAAGACAGGACTGCATTTGAATCTGACCAAAACCACAGTTTTTCAAATAGCAATTTTGAATCCAAATTATAATATTTATGGTAGATTTCGTCATGTACTTCATCAGTAATTCTCAAAACTTCTTGCGTTAACATTTTCAATTATACAACATTATAGAAAGCCATTCGAGTTTCTTAGTATATCGGCTTTATACCAGATAATACATCTTTATTAACGCGATTTAATTTTAGAGAATAGGTAAAAACGTTATCAGCAGTTGATCACCACATACCTAAACACTTTTTCTGTTGTCATCTCAAGCACTTTAGATCCAATAGATACGCTGTTTTGTTTCTTCCAACTCACCAAGAGTTGGATTTCCGTTTTCGGAGAACACGAAAAATCCGCCTTTGCTATGAATAAATTCTACTTGTTTTGCTAACTCAATGGCTTCAGGTTCCGAATCTGCGCAGTCCAATATATCGTCTACATAATGGTGGTGTATAATTGAATCCACAGCTCTAGGAAATTGGCTTTGTACTCCAACGCATTATTATTTTTAATATATTGTGCTGAGCTTGGAGAGCACGCAGCATCAAACATCATTACTTGCATTACATAATATCAGGATTTCTATTTGTTTCACCGTTACGCGATATGAACCGCTGTGCATTTTGATCTTCTTTGGCGTATTAAGACCTAGTGGAACAACTGTTTAATGTCTCCACAAAATAGCAAATTGCTTTATCGGAAAACAATACAGTACAAAAAGTAGTGGGGCCATCAAGTCAGGTCCGTTGAGCAGCATATAATTTAAAGAAACTCCACGTTCTTTGGCAGCTGCATCCCATACTAATCGCACTTTACCCACCTTATTTGGATATGTTACTGTGAAAATTGGCAGAAACCATATAATGCCAGTTGCATTCTGAATTTTATCTGCAGAAAGTATCCTTGCGTATCCTTTTGCCAACAAGCCATCAATTTGTTGAATTATGAATGGGAGGCGTTGAGGATCTTGCTTATTTTCGAGACATTCAAGTCGCTTTAATGCTATCGGAAAGCTATTTGGGACTTCCTGAGTGTCTTCCTTACAGAGCAATACAGTTTCAAATCTATTGACAGTACGCATTGTGGTTGTTTGAAGCAAATAATTTTCCACGCTTATCTTCAGCCGACAATAGTTTTCCAATGAAAGGTAATCCGATGATATCTTTTGGAGCTTTTCCATTTTGTAATCACAGATACACTGCATAATACTGTGCTACCCTAGAGTTATCGATTGCGATGCATCGCCTAAACCGTAAATTACCCATCCCAATCGTGTCTTGTATACACATGGCTCACGTTCAGAACCTTCAACTAACTTTAAAGTGTTGCAAACGGACGCATTATTTAAGACGATAGGTATTTTTGGCGTGGCGCCTTGATAAGTTGAAAATGGTAAATTTTTAAATGCTTATAAGAATCTAAATCTTGTTTTGTGACACTTTGTACCGGTAATGACAAGTTTTTTACAGTGCGGACTTTAACAAGATCATACTTTTTTGAATTTGAGTCACGACATGATATACGAACGCTGACTTGCATTGATTATTCCTCTGTACGTAATGTGTCAAGATGTTCAATTTAAGCATAAATGTTTCATTTCGCCTTTTATAAGCCGAGTTGATCGCAGATATCTTTTTCTAAAAGCGTTACATTTGATCCATCATCTAAGAAAGCAAATGTATCCACGGTAATATCCTTGTTATGCAAAGTTACTGGTATAATCTTAAGTACCGCATAAGTCTTTAGTACCTGATGTGTGCTCCATTTCAAGTAAATGTAAATATCCATTAGTTTTATAAGAAACAATACTTAGTAACTGCTTCAGCTATATCGACTAACCATTTGGAAAACACTGATATACACTAGTTTTCAAAATGAATTTTTTTTCATGAACATTTGATGAGAGATAGATTTCCTTGTGTATTTTCTCCCGCTGAATTCGAAAATCAAGGTTAAATGTTTTTTTGAGATATTGTATTTTTTTCATTTTTTTCGACCTTTTTTCACTTGATAAATCATATCTTGAGCTATAAATGTCCGATTGGGTCGGACATTTGAAAACCCTTTTCCTGCAGCTTTCTTTAGCAAAAATCAAGGAAGGCGTCTTCGATGGTCCACACATAAAGAAATTGATAAAAATCACAGATTTTCCAAAATATTTAACACCCGTTGAAACCGAGGCCTGGAATTCATTTCAGCGGGTTGTTACCAATTTTCTTGGGAACAATAAAAGCCCTAACTACAAGGGAATTATTTCCAATGTGTTGAAGAACTACAACAAGATGGGTACGGAATGCCATTATTTAATTTCATTACTGGTTGTTTTCTATTTTATTGTTTTTATCATTTTATTTATTTCTTACAGGTGTAAATATGTCCTTAAAAATCCATTTCTTGCATTGGCATTTGAATTTCTTTCCGGACAATCTTGGTGACGTAAGTGACGAAAATGGCGAGATATTTTACCAACAAATTAAGGAAATTTAGCGGCGCTATCAAGGATTTTGGGATGAAGCAATGTTGGGAGACTATGTATGGTTTCGGATCCCAAAAGCAACCGAAGACAAAGCAAGAGCCACAACTATTTCTAACACACAAAAATGTCAAGAATGTATTGCAAGTGTTTTAACCCAATAAATTGTCGAAAAAATAAAATATTCGGAAATATGAGATTTGGATTTATTCACCTGATTGCTTATAACTTTGTCATTTTTCGGTCGATTTTCTTCTGGTTGGTCTTAGTTCTTACGCAAAAGTATCATATTTACGTACATGAGGAGAAACCAGACTTTTTTTTTTTAACGATTTGTAATTTTCCGTCGGCACAGAATCACTGTAAAATATGATTTTTTTGAAAATGTGCCTTATTTTCATCGATATATTTCGAACCGCTTTACCAATTAAAGATCCGTCATCCGTTGTTCGTCATCTCAACCTTGCATTTGGGTACCAAGAACGACCCAATCGGACATTTCTAGCTCGAGATATGATTTGTCAAGTGAAAAAAGGTTGAAAAAGTAATTTTTTTATATTGGAAATTCTTGATCGGGTCATAGTGACAATTTGTTTTGTTGATACTTTTGTTTTGAAAGCTAAAAATAACACAGATTTATCTACAAAAGTCTACTTTAAAAAAACTTAAAATATACAATATATTATTTTTCGGAATAAAAAAATTAATATTAAAAAAGCACTCAATTAAAAAAATCAGCTGACAGAGACAGCCTATAATAAACAAAAAACAGCTGGCCGTGTTTGCACTACGGGTCGTGTTTACACTAATACATAACAAAAACCTCTTACAGCGCCATCTAGCATCAAGTAGTACAATTAATTTTAATAGTACACTGAGAGAATGGATAATGCAAATCCACCTCCGGGTGGTTCACCTTTATGAGGGTAATAGGGGTATAATTATACAGCAAGAAAATGAAGAGCTTAAAAAGATCTATATGATCTTAGCCAAAATTATAATGAAATTATCGGTGAACTGAATTTTTTGAGACAAGAAAATAGAGAACTTCGAATTGAGATTACAAAATTCAACGACAGCAAACTTGAAAACATACCTGAAGATCGTGATTTTGCAACTGACGAAGAAGAGTTGCAACGTGAGACCAATTAGGTTTGTCAGAAGCGAACTATAAACAATAAAACAAATAAGTCACAAGAAAAAGTAACTGAAAATGTTAAACCTACTGAAGATACGTATCGTGAGACATATTGGATCCTACAAAAGCGTAAAAAAAACAACAAAAAGAAAAATCCTCAACAAACAACTACTCCAGAAAGCGAATATCAAGTCTCAACCGAACAAACTACGCATGGTGTTTATTATTATTATTTTATTATTTATTAATATATTTCTTTGTATGTACATACATATTTAATTCATTTACATATTTAATTCATTCATTTATCAAAATCTATATTTGGCATAACATAATTGTTGTAAGCCAGATTGGCACTATTCTAGGCAAGTAAAGTACATTCACATATTATTGATTTTATATAATTTTTAATAAAAAATACATGATAATTTAAAACTAAAATTTTCATGGAAATTAAAAAAACAAATTCATTTAAAATAAACCTTCTATATTTTAAACAAACTTCAATGTATTTATACAGGGAGAAAAAGTTTAAGCCATTTAGTATACATATAACTTCATCTAAATTTAGTATGGTTTTACCAAAATATTGCATTCTCAATTCTTTGTATATTGGGCAAACACCTATGAAGTGAAATGTGTTTTCCGAAGCATCTAAATTGCAAATTGTACAAATTCCAACGGTGTTATTACTGAAACATCTTGCATTAGGTCTAATAAGCCACCCCTAGCCCTTATTATCAAACTGACTGTACGTGGAGAAAAGTTTGAAGTGTATAATGATGAATTGTTGTAATCCAGTTTTGCATTAAGATCATGAAACTGTGAACTTGTAGCATTTAAGCCCGTATGACACTGTATAGTTTTTGTATTGACAATCTAAATTAAAGCAGTACAAATATATTGTTACTCAATTTTTTAACTAGTGTAATGAGTACGAACACATAGTGCCAAATTGTAGTAAATGTCAAAACAAATACTTTTGTTATCGATAAATCAGCGAAAAATTGGGATATCTGTCAAAAGTGCAAACGAAAATTTTGAACTTTATCTTGACATTTCTCACAGGCAAATAAGTTTGTTGTCAGTTTCTTTTTGGAACTGTCAGTTTAAAAAAAAAACAAAACTGTTTGTTTACAAATTGTATATATGTTTCATTCGCACATTAATGTTGTTTCTTTCTCCCAATACATCTTGAAACTATACAAAAACTATACAGTGTCATAACAGCTTTAGTATATAATCATTACGTTCACTGATTTTTAGTTGGTGTAATATATGTTTTCCACTGTTTGCTTAATGGTAATATTGAGTCATCAGGAGTAAATTGTATATTATGACAAATGTTTTCCCATTCCTTAGCCCAGTATATGTTTTGTTCCATGATTGTTAATGCTAAAATACGAGGTAATCTGTGAGGATTCATATTTAACACTTTATTGATGTAGCAAAGGTGAAGTCTTAAGGTAGATACGTATAGTGACTCTAGGTTTGTTTCTAAATACAGCATGTAATTAGGTGTTGTGTTTGGCAGGTATAAGCATCTTTTTTATGAAAAATCTAAATAGTTTTTCAACCTCATCATATTTTATATAGCCCCATACTTGCGCAGCATATAACATAATAGATCTGGAAGCTGCTTGGAATATTTTAAGCTTATTATTCTGTGATATCTGCGGATTGTTTATATATTGGACCAAGTAGAGTTTATCGCCAATTTTGAGGCAGCCAATTTGTTTTTTAAGTGCTTTTTAAAGGAAAGATTGTATGTAATGTCTACTCCAAGATATTTATAGCTATTTACAATTTCAATATTATCGCCACCAAAAACCCAGTTTAAATTTGACGAAATTCGCGTGCCGGAACGAAATACCACTATTTTAGATTTATCTAAATTAGCTTTCAAGCACCACTTTGAACATAATTGTATAAGCAATCAATCATTTTTTGCAAATCTGTTGGAGAATCAGCTAAAATAACAATGTCGTCGGCGTAAGCAGTATTTTAACATTAACGTCAGCAACATTTACTCCTCCAGGTAGCTCATCTGCTAAATCATTAACATACAATGAGAATAATAGAGGGCTTAATATACAACCCTGTTTTACACCAATTTCGACTGCAAAGGAATCTGAATAGGAGTTTCCATCCCAGATAAAACTTTCAGTATTTTCATGCATGTGCTGTAGAATTCTTATTATTTTGGGAAGACATACCAAGGCACGAGAGTTTGTAAAATAAACTATTACGTGGAATTATATCAAAAGCGCACGAAAATCAACAAAAAAAGCATATGTATTTTTGTTGTTGGTTTTGTTTAGATTCACGATATTAACGAGGTTGAAAATGTTGTCAACGTTGAATAATTCTTTCTGAATCCGGCTTGAAATTCATTTAAAATCATGTTATGATCGATCCAATGCGTTATACGGGTTTAGAATAATATTTGCATAGGGTATTAATCAGCGATAAACCGCGATAGTTTTGATGGACGATTAGGGTCACCTTTTTTGAAAAGAGGTATGAGTATTGATTTTCGAAAAACTGGACGGAATTTTTTCATGTAGGAATATTTTGTTAAATATGGATAAGATTTCATTAATAAAAGAATTAGGAGCATTTTTATAAAATTCATAACAGATTCCATCCTGACCATGGGTGAGTCAAGGACAGAATCAATAAATATGGCATTGACCAGCTGATAGTCTGGGAATCAGCATTTGTTTGCAATAACGCACTGAAATGAGAACGAAAATCATCGGCATTTAATGAACCTTTTACAGAATATGAACGCGATCTCATAGAGTTAGCGAGTTTCCACCAATCACTGCTACATTTTACCTTATTTAATTGCTCTATATTTTTATTATAAAAAATCAATTTTTTTTCATTACATATCTTAAGAAAGAAAGCTCTAGATGCAAAATAACGAGATTTGTTTAAAGTGTTGTGCTTTCTTCTATAACGTCTAAGCTTCGTTATCATACGATTTCTAGCTCGACCACATTTCCAGTCCACTTCTGCTTAGGTTCAAAAAAAAACGTTTTTTCACAATAGAAACATTAGCATACTCTTATTTTGTCACATAGACGTACAACCATTCATCAACCGTTTCATCAGACTGAATATCAACATTACTAGCAAGTAAAGAAGATTTTCTTTGTATACGCATGGTTTTAAGAAATTCTAATAATCCTACTCTGCCAGCACCACCAATATTAAATATACATGACTTTTCTGTTATTCAAACTTTTTGAACGAAATTCCTAAAGACAGCTACACAATAACAGCTTTAAACAATGATGTATTTAAAATTAACGTTATTGATGCCGAGCACTACAGAATAATATCACAGAAACTAAATGAAGAAGAAATACAATGGTATACGTACGAAAATAAAATGAAAGGCCTATTAGAGTGATGATGAGAGGTCTTCATCACTCTTGCAAACCTGAAGATATCATTAGTGATCTCAAGGAGCAAACTTCGAAGTTTTAGAGGTTGTATATATAATAAGAAAGAAAATTCAGAAGATAGAAAAGAAAGAAAACCACTACCACTGTTTAGAGTTTCTTTAATAACAAAGAATCAATAGATAATATTTAATGTATAAAATAAGTGTTAAATACCAAAGTTAAGGTTGAGCCTCTAAAAATAATAATGTAATAACACCTCAATGTAAAAGATGCCAAGGTTTTAACCACACACAAAGATATTGTCCCAAACAACCGCGTTGTGTAAAGGTGGAAGGCATTTCACTGCAAAGTGTGATGTACACAGAAAAAACTAAAAACGGGTTTCAATTAAAAATTTTATTGAATCAATTAATATTTTAATTGATTTTGCACCTACGACTGAAATGATAGTACAGTACTTTTCGCTTATAGTCACATCTCTTAGTTGCACACAAGTTGTGGACTATATCGCTAATGTGACTATATCGCTAGTTTTTTTATATGCCATTTTGTTGCCTATAAATAAATTGTGATATAGTCATCATAAATGTGACTATATGCAATTTATTTATTATTATAACAGGTGGAAAATTTGGAATATAAAAACGATGTTTTGAAACGATTCAGCTCAGTTTCCTCCTTGTTCCATTTTCGTTTTAGCCTCTTAAATTTTTAAATATTTAAACCGAAAAAAAATTCAAGATTTCACAATTATATTAGAAATTTTCTGTATTGTGACTATAACTTAAATTATTTGCATATAAATTTACTTTTAGTAGCCAGAGTTTAGTGGCATATAAGCCAAATGTGATTATATCGTGAATGGACTATATCCTAAATATTTTGTATGCAATTTGATTTTAGATGACAGTAAAAGTGTAAAAATGGACTATATCGCTAAATGGACTATAAGCGATGTGACTGTAAACGAAAAGTACTGTATTAACTAAAAAAATTGCAGACAGTTTATTAAAACTCTTTCAATTAAAACAATAATAATATCAATTAAAAGAGTTATTGTTTTTCTTTACAACCTCAATTAAAAGTTTAGTTAAATTGATTAAAATTTTAATTAAAACTTGAGAAGAAAACAATGGTAGTTTTAATTGAAAACTCGTATTTTTTTATTTTTGTTATATGCCCCCCCCATTAAATAAAAAAAAAGAAATGTAGGTTTGTAAATTAAATTGACATTTTATTTATAATAAAATTAAAGCTTTTTAATATAAAAATGTATTATAAGAAAACAAATAAAAGTAAAGACAAAATTTTTGTTTTCCTTGTCTTGTCTTGAACTTTTTCTTGTAATTGAATTGCTTTCTTAAAAAAATCACCACACAACTTTAAAATGATAGTTTAATGACACTTATACTTATTGAAAATGTAATTATTTACAAAAACAATAGTTTAATTGTCCTTTTTCGATAAGGTTTATTTAAATCCACATGTGTACTTTTATTACCACATATAAAACACGAAACTAAATTAAGTTTTCGTGTGTACACTAGGGATGGGATAGTGCACGACTTTTCGATTTGGACATGCTAGAACCTCGTATTTTGTGAGGTTCGTAAAAAAAGTGCATGAGCCCAAAAATGTGAAATTTTGAGTGATGGCATCTGGCCCCTCATCGGGGTCAAAGTTGGGACGGCAGGGAAAAAAATCCACAAAAATGCCCAACAAACTGCCCCGGAGTTACTCCTAAGGGGTTAAAAATGTAAGAACGGACCCCCATTTATTTTTTCTTCCCCACATTTTTTTCCGAACATACCTACCCCCTATCTTCATTCCTTAAAGGGTCTCCCATACAAATTTAAAGATTTTAGGAAATTGTTAAAAATTGCCCTAGGGGCTCCTACGGTGTCCCTATGGGGGTCAAATGTATGACCGACTCCCATTTATTTTTTATTCCCAACATTTTTTTAGAATATACCTACTCCCTATTTTCACATCCTTAGGGTCTCCCATACAAAATACACTTCACAACTAGAAAAAAAAAGCTGAAAAAAACACAAATAACCCAACAACTTCCCCGAAGTTGCCGCTAGAGGGAAAAAATGTAAGATCGACCCCCATTATTTTTGCCCGCCTAACATTTTTCTCAAACACACCTACCCCCTATCACTTATCCGTAAGGGGGTTCCCATACAAAAATGAAATTTTTAAAAAAATTGCTCCCACCGCTCTAACGGTCCCAAGGGTGACCCTGGGGTGGTAAAATGTTCGACCACCCCCAAACTTTTTTCAACCCCAACATTTTCTCAGAACATACAGACCCTCTAACTTAAACCCTTAAGGTGGTCCCCATACATATTTTGAATTTTACATAAATTTGTTTTTAAAAATATTTTTTAAATTAAAAAAAACACCTTTTTAAACTTTTAAAGCAGATTAAAAAAAAAAAAAAAATAAATCGTCATGTTAACAATAATTCTTTAAAAAATCGTCAAAAATGCGATAAATCGCTAAAGTTGGCAGCACTGATTATGTTATAGAAAACAGCTGTGTTGTAAAAGTTGTAAAATAAAAATCTATACTATTTAGACACTGAAATTTAATTTAAAACAATTTTGAAATTAACAAAATAAAATGGCATCAACATCGACCGGCGTTGCGAAATGTTTAAGATCGCGTACCGAACTTTTTTTAATAGGACAACCGTGTTCGAATATAATGTTAACCAAATTGCCATCTAGAAAGCAAGTGCTCAAGCTGTACTTTTATGGAACTGGGCAGCGTAAAATAAGTCGTGACGAAAGTGCATACTTGGTGACTGACACTGTCATGATTTTTTTGGCGTCAAACGTTTATTCCAACAAAACACAGAGGTGATGTTAAAAAAAAAGTTTTATCTTTGTTCAGTGAATGGTATTCCTTGCAAAAGAATACTTTGAGAGGCGGTGAAAAACAAAAAAAAAAAGGAAGATGAGTTTGTCGAGAAATTGGATGACCTTTTTGACATCGCACATGCCGATGCTCTTAAAATGGTAACCGATCCGGAAGATGCTGTATTTTTGCAAATGCAAAGAGAGAAGGGACGTCCAGGATGTATGGCCGGGGTTGACGAAAATCTAGCCAATTTACAAAAAAGACGAGGGGAACGATTAAATGAAGAAGAAGAACGTACAAAGCGAGCGAAACTTCAAAACGAAGTCGCAACAGCGGGTGACTATTATTATTTTTTACCAGGGCCTACTCATTTCATACATAATAAAATAATATATGTGTTGTGTGTAATTTCAGTTAGCAAGTTTTCATCCACCGAATCTAGTGAATTAGACACTGCACATGAAGTTGCCAACGACGAAGTGGTTTTACGTAAGAGACTAATAAAAGGAACTAGGGGCAGAATTGAATGCATTACTCCAGAACTAGTATCTGTTTTCGACAGATGTAAGACAGCTGACACAGCAGCAGTTCGCATAATGATTGCTGCGGCAAAAGCTTCTCAGCGTGACCCAAGAATGTATATCATTAATCGAAAATCCCTTCGACAAGCACGTACACAAAATCGACAGCAGACTGCTGCATTACTAAAGGAAATCCCCACAAGTATGTAATTATAAAAAAAATTATGTTTCTGTAAAATGTGTATTAGGTAATTAATATTATTACGTTTTTAGTTGGCTGAGGCGAAATTTTTCAACGTGCACTGGGATGGCAAAATGTTGGCGGACTTGCAATGCGGCGGTAAAAAAGTTGATCGACTTCCTGTTATCGCAACGTATGATGGAAACGAGCAGCTCTTGGGCGTGCCAAAGATACCGTCGGGTAAAGGAAAAGGCAAACGTATGCAGAGGCTATTAATGGGCTTTTGCTTGACTGGAAAATCACTGACCGTGTCCAAGCTATTTCATTTGACACCACCTCAACGAACACTGGCCAATTCCAAGGCGCCTCGCTATTGCTTGAGCAAATACTAGAACGAGATCTTTTCTACCTGCCGTGCAGACATCATATTTATGAACTGCAGTTAAAAGAAGTTTCGAAGTTCAATTCGGCAAAACGTCTGGGCCAGGAGTGCCAATGTTTGCCCGTTTTAAAAGAAAAATGGGAAAATATTAAACACAAACCTTTTCGTTCAGGCATAGAAGATGATGAAGTCGCAGCTAAAATACCAGTTCAAGTTCAAATGGAGATCAAGTCGTTTGTTTGGCTCAATTGAATGAGAAACAACCTAGAGATGACTATAAGGAGTTCCTTGAAATTGTTTTATTGTTTCTAGGTGAAAATATTCCGAATTATCGTTTCAGCCCACCAGGAACCCATCAGTCATGCTCGATGGATGGCGAAAGGCATATACTGCACAAAAATGTTTTTGTTCCGAAATCATCTCTGTTTAAACAAAAAAGAATTCGATGGACTTCGCAATGTTACTATTTTCATCGTAACACTTTACGTGAAAGCTTGGTTTTGCACCACCAGAGCAACCGAAGCCCCAAATAATGATTTGAATTTTTTGAAAGCGATTGTTCGATATGCTTCAATTGATCGAATTGTGTCGGAACGATTGGTAAAAAGATTCTGTGGACATCTCTGGTATCTCAGTGGTGAAGCTGTTGCTCTTGGATTATTTGATCCTAATATCTCTTCTGACATCAAGCGGAAAATGGCGAATGCAATTCGTATATTTGAGGAAGAGATACAAGAATACGAGGAAGAGTTGTCTGACGATGAGATGGACACATCGTCCGCCGAAGGTAGTGATGAAGAAGGGGATGTGAATGATACCGAGGAAGAAGATGAAGGTGATTTGGAGGATAGTGGCAACCACGTCCGTTCCCGTCCAGTAAATGTTGTTGGCTTCGAAGGTGTAAAAAGAATTATCTTTGCATCGAAACAAATAAATCAAGAACTAATGGAGAAAGATTTAAGCCATTACGTCACACCTCAGACTTCAAAATTTTTCGAACGATTCAGATTGTCAAAACATTTTATGGTTACTGATCCAGAAACCTGGAAAGAGCGTGAGGACTACCAGCAATCGCTAGACATACTGCGTAAACTGCATGTTGTCAACGACGCTGCTGAAAGAGGTGTAAAGTTAATAGAAGACTATAACAATGTGCTGTGCCGTAACGAAGAAGAAAAAATATTTTTACTTCAGGGTAGCCGAAATCGGAAAAAATATCCATCACACGACAAAAATAAATTAATTTGATTTATATTTGTAAACTTTAAAACATTTTCAAATTATAAAACCATGTTCTTTAAGCTCAATAAAATTATAAATGAAAAAACCAACAATCAGGATTTTCAATTTCATGAAAAAGTTTAAAATTTGTATGGGGACCACCTTAAGGGTTTAAGTTAGAGGGTCGGTATGTTCTGAGAAAATGTTGGGGTTGAAAAAAGTTTGGGGGTGGTCGAACATTTGACCACCCTAGGGTCACCCTTGGGACCGTTAGAGCGGTGGGAGCAATTTTTTTTAAAAATTTCATTTTTGTATGGGAACCCCCCTTACGGATAAGTGATAGGGGGTAGGTGTGTTTGAGAAAAATGTTAGGCGGGCAAAAATAATGGGGGTCGATCTTACATTTTTTCCCTCTAGCGGCAACTTCGGGGAAGTTGTTGGGTTATTTCTGTTTTTTTTTCAGCTTTTTTTTCTAGTTTGTGAAGTGTATTTTGTATGGGAGACCCCTAAGGATGTGAAAATAGGGAGTAGGTATATTCTAAAAATATGTTGGGAATAAAAAATAAATGGGAGTCGGTCATACATTTGACCCCCATAGGGACACCGTAGGAGCCCCTAGGGGCAATTTTTAACAATTTCCTAAAATCTTCAAATTTGTATGGGAGACCCTTTAAGGAATGAAGATAGGGGGTAGGTATGTTCGGAAAAAATGTGGAGAAGAAAAAATAAATGGGGGTCCGTCTTACATTTTAACCCCTTAGGAGCAACTCCGGGGCAGTTTTGGGCATTTTTGTGGATTTTTTTCCCTGCCGTCCCAACTTTGACCCCGATGAGGGGCCAGATGCCATCACTCAAAATTTCCCATTTTTGGGCTCATGCACTTTTTTTACGAACCTCACAAAATAAAGGGTTCTAGCGTATCCAAATGTTGTTACTAAGGTTCCCCATACGACACTATCCCATCCCTAGTGTACACGAATATCTCAACAAAAAGAGTGTTGCAAACTCTAGTGAAATAACTATGATTTTGCGTGTATTTGAAATCGGTAAACTATTCAACTTATTAAAAGTTAATCATTTGCAATTTTTTTCTTTGTATTTACAAATTAAATAATATATTGATATAATTAAACCTTTGTTTGATTATTTAATCTAAATAAAATAATAAAAAAAATAGCTTAAAAAATTTTTTAAAAATTTTGTTTACAAGTTGTCAACACTGTATGGATATATTAGAAAATTCAATAATTTTTTTAATTGAATCAATTAAAAAAATTGTTTAAATTGCCATTGATGTTCAAACAATCGATTAATTAGATATTTTGACCCATAATTTTTTCTGTGTAGATAATCGGAGCAATCACCCTGCTAACTATAGAGGTTGTGAAATTGCAAAAGAGCAGCAAAAATCCGAAAACAAACTTTAAAAAGTAAACAAATAGAAAAAAAGACATATTAGTCCTCAAACCTGTGATGATAGAGGCTATGATGATTATGATGATAAACTCTATGCTAATGGTAAAAATTGTGTCGAAAATAACGATAAACTTAATCATACAGTTAATAATGCATCAGAAAAACCTACGTATACGCAAAGATGTAAAATGCCAACGCAAAGTAAAGGCATCATAAATAAAGGCCACAATTTAAATGAAGAATTTGTCAAACTTATAAGTCAGTTAAATACCAGAATTGAAGAACAAAGTTATATCAATGAGAGAATATTTGATAAACACAATGAAAAAACAATTAAAGTAGTCACATGTAATGCAAATGGCTTACTAAACCCTATCAATGAACTAAAGATTTTTCTTATTAAAGAAGAAATTGACATTTGCTTGATATCTGAAAGCCACAACACATCACAAACGTATATAAATATAAGAGGTTATACAAAATATAATGCAAATCACCCACGTAATTTGGCGAGAGGAGGAGTAACTATTTTTGTCAGAGAACATAACGAACAATCAAATGAAAAAGAAGAAATCCAAGTTGTAACGTTTAGTTTACATTTCAATAATAAAAATTGCAATATATCAGCCATTTATTCTCCACCAAGATATGCCCTAAAATCGACAGATTTTATTGATATTTTAAATCTTTAAGCCCTTGTTTTATTGTAGGCGGAGATTTTAATGCTAAGAATGTCTGGGGATCAAGACTAAACTCGCCCAAAGGCAAAGAATTGCTGAAAGCAGGTAGATATATGAAATGTAATTTCCATTCTGGTAATAGTCCTACACACTGGCCAGCTGATTCCCATAAACTGCCTGACATAATTCTGGTTCAAAACTCTGAAGAGTTATCTTCTGACCACTCTCCAGTATTGATGATTCTTAGCGAACAAGTTATTGAAAACCCCCAGCCGCTTTACTTAACGAACAGTAAAACAAATTGGGATTTCTTTCGATTTTGCGTAAATGCAACAACGAAACTTAATTTATCCCTTAAAACCCCGTATGAAATTGAAGATGAACTTGACAATCTTATAGAAAATATTCAAGCTGCCTCTTGAAAAGTACACCCATTACAAACACAATTTCTAAAAAACCATGTTCTGAGGAAGTAAACAACCTCATCAAAGAAAAACGAAAAGAATGAAAAAATGGCAGATACATAGAAGTTCTGAAAACAAAACCAAAGTTAATCAGTTAAGTAATAAACTGAAATGGCTCTTAATAGATGCTGATAATAATAAGTTAGCATATAGATTAAGTAACTTAACAGCAACAAAAGAAATTGAGTACTCGTTATGGAAAACAACTAAGGAGTTTTGTAATTTGAAACCGACAGTTCCGCCAATTAAGAGAGATCATGGCTCTTGGGCCAAAAGTTCTATTAAAAGGCAAACCTATTCGCTGATCATCTAGAAGAAACGTTTAAAACATTTCCCAGATTGACGAATGATGAAAACATAGTTAGACATATCAAAACAGATAGCATAAAAATTTCATTGGTAACACGAAATGAGTTATTAAATGTAATTAAAAACGAAATTAAAAGCTATAAGGCACCAGGCTATGATCTCATAACTGGCAAAATTCTAAAAGAACTAACAAAAAAAGGTATTAAAAAATTATTGTACATCATAAATGCATCACTCAGATTGAAGTATGTTCCAAGTCAATGGAAGGTATCTGAGGTATTAATGACTCCTAAACCTGGTAAGCAATCAAACGATAAAAAGTCATATAGGCCAATTTTCCTTTTACCAACAATGTCAATGTTATTTGAAAAAATTCTTTTGAAAAGGTTAATTCCAGTAATAGAAGAAAGAAATCGAATTCCTGCTCATCAGTTTGGATTTCGATCCAAACACTAAACAGTTGAGCAGGTACATAGAGTGTCTAATATAATAGAAAACGCTTTTAATGGAAAACAGATTTGTTCTGGAATATTCATAGATGTTGCCAAAGCCTTGGATAAGGTTTGGCATGATGGTCTTAGCTTTAAGCTACATAGAGATTTACCTCAACTATACAGCGAATTATAAGATTCTTATATCTCCGGACGTTATTTTCGTGTTAAACATGAAGGCGAGTAATCAAACTTAAACAAATTGAAACTGGTGTACCTCAGGGTAGTGTTCTGGGTGCTGCCTTGTACGTCCAGTACACAAGATATATACCGATTCCACCTGAAATCAAAATTGCAACGTTCGCAGATTACACTACGATATTAGTTACTGGCTCTAATATAAACGAGACAACTAAAAAGCTACAGGCAGCTACAAATAGCATTCTCAATTGGACAAGAATATGGAGAATAAAAATTAACGTGTCAAAGTCAACAAATATCAATTTCACTTATAAAAATATTACGAACCTGAAACCCATATACATGAACAATAGTATAGTTCCGTACGCGAATACAGCTTCACTTTAGATGTAAAATTGAAGTGGAAGGAGCATATAAAGAAAAAAGTAAACGAACTTAAACTTAATTTGAACAAAATGTACTGGCTTTTTAGCGAAAAATCTAAAATAACTTTGAATAATAAACTACTTCTATATCAACAAATTTTAAAACCAAAGTGGAAATATAGTATCCAAATATATGGATGTTCAGCTAAAACAAATATTAAATTAATTCTAACCTTCTAAAACAAAATCCTGCGAGTGATAACTAATAGTCCATGGTATATTAGAAATAGTGACATTCACAGAGACCTGAATATTGCAACAGTCACTGATGAAATTAAACTTTCTGCGCACAAACATGCTCAGTGAATATTACAACATAGAAATGAAGAACTACGTGAAGTTATCACAATCCTATGCAGCATAGAAGACTTAAAAGAACTTTGCCCACGGATCTGTAACTGGCGTTTGTTCAGTGATTATAAATATTTTTCAAATTCTTAGTAATAACCAATGGGTTATTTCTATAAAATTGTGATTTTTCATTGAAATGTATATTACTAGATGGGCCTTAATTGTACTCAGTTGTAATTAATAAATTATGAAAAAAATAAAAATTACAATATCTTAAAAACTGTTCGATAAAAAAAAAAATTAACCTTGATTTTCGAATTCAGCGGGAGAAAATACATAAGGAAAATCATCTCTCATCAAATGTACATTTTCAGTATAACTAGTGTATATCAGCAACTTTATATGCAACGTGCATGGCCCAATTGAGTTTTGTCTGCTCTGGAAGCTTGTCGACAAGTTCTTGAAGAAAAGATTATTTTTGTGAGCCTCCCATCCAGAAGCTTCCAAAGTAGCACATAGATTTCGGACTACAAAAGCGTAGCTAACAAGACTGTCTAGTTTATCTGCTTTTGGTGAAGTTTTAGATCGAATTTTTTCCATAAGAGTGTTTATTATTATTTCTGGGTGACCAATCATCATCTTAATCGTGCGAATTACCTCTGGATAATTTCTTGGTAGTAAAAGATGGCAGCTTACTGCATCAGAAGCTTTTCCTTTTAAGCATTTTTAAAGTCTTAAAAGATTTTGTGCATCGGAGAATCCACAGAATTTCGTGCTCTCTACAAGGAGCTAAAAACAGTGTCCACTCTTCAAGTAACGTAAATCTTTAGACAAAGCTTGGCGGACCGAAAGCTGAATATTTGTAGGAACATCCTCTTGTGCATGTGTGAACTTTTTCGGAATTGCCCCTTGGATTGTGTATGGGTTTTCATATCGCCTAGGTGAATGATGCTGATCGTCTTCAATTTGCCATTCAGAATAATTTGTCAATTTTGAATCCCATTCTCCTGTACGAGCCATGGCTTCGCTATGAACACTGTCTACGTCGTCCTCGGACATAGCTAAAATTTCAAATTTTCTTTGCAGGAACCGTTCTGCTAAAGTCTTATCTTCTTCGAGACGTTTAAGTTCAAGATTTATCCTGCGTTGTCGAGATAAGGTGGTAGATAATATTGACCTAGTCTTTGAGTTGTGTACATATCGCTAACAGACCTCTTTATTTGCTGGTCTTATTGTATTCGAATCACGTAACTCGTTTTCATTTTCAGTTTTTTCTGTGCATTTGGAACATATTCAGTCGAGGTTCTCTACAGAATCTGTTACTCCTGTTACATGTGAAGTGGTACCACACGTCGCATTTATCGCACTGGACCATTTCTGCAGCATCTTCCACATTGCATTGGCCGCAACTGCTTGATTAATGCCCGTAATTTCAAGCAATAGATACCTACCGGTGCTTAGATACCTACCCGATTTTGTTCGTGTACACGGTAGGTATCTAAGCACCAGTAGGTATATATTGCTTGAAATTACGGCCATTAACCGTTTCTTTTTGCGGTGAGTGGCAAACAACGAACATTATCGAATTTATTTATTTTGTAGATTGTTGAAAAAGAAACTATTTTTTGATAGTAAATATGAATTTTCGTTAATTTATTAACTTCAAAATAAATAGTTTTTACAATGAGATATTTTTCCAACTGAAGTTTAGAAATAAATAAGTTTTCTTTTTGTTGTTTAAATTTAAAGTAAAAAGGTTAAAGTAAATAAAAGGTAAATTAAACATAAATCTTGTTCTCAACAAGGACAATAATACGGTTATAGTGCAAATATTATGATTGCTACAAACATGTTATGAGCATAATAAATGCATTGTGAAATTGTATTCTTAAGAATATTGTAATGCGTACTTATTCTGTAATCACATGTATCCTTTATTTTACTTTTCATGACAAAATAAGATTTGTGCTGAAAAAGAGAAAGTTTAGTTTTGCATTTTTAGATACTAAAAAAAATTATTTAAACATCGCATAGCAACAAAATAATGTAACTCCTTAATAACACAAATCTTATTTGTCAGGGCAAAGACAATTTGATTCCTTGAATTATTTCCAAATAAGTTTATTTATATGGGTAAATTATGATATAAATAAATAAATGTTTGTACTATTTAAAAAAAAAAAACATGCATAACTTTTTAATCCAACTTCAACAGAATGCTGGGAAGAATACTGTAGGAGTCATACTATGATAATTTATAAACATTTTCATAACTATAATATGATAATATTGTGGTCAATTGGGAATCATAATATGATAATCTAATTATCATATTATGATTAAGAAAAATATACGAGTATGTTTGTTACACGATTATAACATGGTTGTCGCAATCATAAATCCAAAAATGTATGATGATCTCCGAATAAGGTTAGCCCAACCATGTTATTTCTGTGCATGTAGTCACAATACATTATTTACGGCTTGTCTTTACAATACATGTATAATTTCAGACGAATGTGTGGCACCCGAACGAATACGTAAGGAAATGAGTTTTTATAATTAGTTCGTCTGTCTTACGTTTGAGTACGTAAAGCTTTATGTTATGTCAAACAGTAGAGATTGCCATGATATTGCTTTTCGGTTTTTGTTAGTTTTTTTCATATACAAATAACCAATTTTTCGTTGGTAGATGGTAACCCAACACTGTAAATGAAATATAAACAAAAACAGCTTATTTTTGCTTGAAAAAAAATTTATTTATTTTGTTTAGAAAACAATAAAAGTGGTGATAAAACATCCACATTTACAAATATAAATGAAAATAAATATAAATAGAAATGAAAATAGAAATCTTTATTCTTTTTTTATTACAAGTTTTTGTTAAAAAGTAATTTTTTTTATAATATTAAATTGTGTTGCCTTTTTTTATTGACGAATACTTTTTTGTGAACGTCTGTTTTTGACACGACAACTCTTACGTTTTCACTCAATTCAAAGTGACATTTGAGATACAGAAAACCAAAATGAATTTCTTCATTCATTTACACGAATTTTTTGAGTGACACGTCTTACAAAAACAGGCTGTTAGTTTTTGTTTATACATTGTACTGCAAATTAATTTTTGAATAAACCATATTGAAAATGCCAATTTGAATTTATTGAGATCGTTGATCCTGAAATTGTTCAAATACACAGCTTTAATCAGTTCATACGACAATAGAGACAGAATAGGGTCTATAATTTTGGGCCAAATTGAGACACTTTTGAAAAATGTTGCCGCCATATTTTATATGCCATTTTTAATATCCCCTTAAACCAAAATTGCAATCACCTTAGACGACGTTCTATACTTTTGGCTAAATGTTTAATGATTTTAGCGAATCTTCATAAATTGTCTGGTCCGTCATTTTGAATTTTAAAAAGCTGAATAAACAATCTAAATGCGATTGTTACAGATTACTACCAATTTACTTTGGGCCAGATCAATAAACTTTTACAAAAAATGTTCCGCTTTATTGGTTCCTCCATTTTTAGTTTTTGAGTTTTTTTTATTTATTTTTTAAAATCACCTATTCTAAATTTCCTTAAATACACAGTTTTAACCAGTTTTGACGATTAAACTTATATCACTTTTAGTGACTTTGGGTGCGGTATCTGGGCCGCCATTTTAAATTTTAAGATTTTAAATACAGAATCGAATTCAAGACACTAATGGATTCCTGACAACCAATTTTGGGGGAAATCTATGAACTTTTGAAAAAATTTTCGCCCATATTGGATCGGCCATTTTAAATTTTTTTTTTAATCACGTACCCATAATTTATTCAAATAAACAATTTAAATCAGTTCCGACAACCTTGTATACTATTGGCTAAATTTATTACACTTTTAGCGACTTTAGGTGAGGTATCTGACCATCTGTCCGCCATTTTAAATTTTAATATTCCAAAATTAAGTATTCTTATATATTCCCGATAACCAATTTTGCGCTAAATCAATTCACTTTTGAATATTTTTTTAGAAATTTATTCTTTTTTTTTTTGTTCAGAACACCATAAATACCTTTGGCCAACAAATCTATATCCCTGTGTGCTTAACAAATTCATGCTTATACAATGCAGATAAAAGCGAAAAATATTCACAAAAACCATAAAAAATCGAATTTCAAAAATAATTTTTTTTTTGCAAAAATAACAACCTTAAAACATAGGAAACCAACAATAAATAGAAATAAAGAAGTTTTTTTTTTTTTTTTAAAGAGAAGCAACACTTAGGAAATTCTTCCTATTAATTAATGTGTTGCTTTCTTTGGAAAGGGGACAGTGGAGAGATGAAAGGTGGTGAAAGATGAAGGGCTTCAAACATGGCAACACTGTAATTGCGCGAGATGATAAGTCTTAGAACAGTTGTTGCTCGCCACCTGATGTAGAGTTGGCGAATTTATTGAAGCTTTATTAAAAGAATCTACCGCTTTTCTTCGAGTCAGTAAGATTTTAAAATAAAAAAATATTTTACTTAAATCAATATAAAATTTTTATTATTTTTTATATAAAATTCCTACACAATATATTTCAGGGATAGAGCCTAATTTTAGAAAACAAGATTGATCTTTTTTTTTTTGAAATTTGTTATAGAAGATATGCTTAAAGTTTGAAGAAGAAACGATTTATTTCGTCAAAATGTATTTACGTTAATGCTATAAACACATAGACGACTGCAGCTACACGACTACAGGCTGTCAAAAATAAAATACACACGTTTATATGAAAGCGATTATTTTGGCACCAACACAGCTACACGGCTACCCGACTACTTTTGCCGCTGTAGTCAACTTAGGATAATTTCTATTTTTGTTGGCTACAAAACAAAAATAGTGTTGACAATAAAACAAAATATGTAACAAATTAGTGCTTAAAAATACTTTATATTGTTAAACACAAAAATGTCGCAACATTAAATGCTATAATTGCATTAATATTCAAGAGGGGTTAGATAAATTTATTTTTACGTTATAATAATGTATTATAAATAAGTAATTGTATTTTTAAGTCAACTTTATATACGTGTCTACAACCATGCATGTTGTTCTATTTTAATAAAGCAAAAAAAATATGTATTTGGCACTACTGAAATATAAATTCATTTGTATTAAAAACAGCTGTTTACTATGTTGCTGTTGCTTCCAAAATAATAAGTAGCTGACCACACGGCGACGATTGCAGTGAACGGCATTTGTAGTCATGTAGGTCTGTAGCCTGCTGTGGGGTATGTGTTTATAGCATAAGTGTTAATTTTGCTGAATTTAACAACTTAAAAAAAGCAAATTTGCTGGTTAAAAATATTTTTAATTTAAGACCCTGAGCTTCTGCCTGTCCATGCGGACATCTGTAAGTTACACATTAAAATTATTTTGGTGACGGTATGGGTTTTAAATAATATCGGTGATTTAGCATTAAGGGTAACAGTTGTCAACTCAGAGGATTTTGAATTTGTAACGGTATAAAAACGGTATTGACTGGCAACTAGTTTTTTTTTTTTTTAATACATACCAGTTTTACTGATTCCTTGTGCGTACAAGTTTCTTAATTTTTCATCCATCAATGATTGCTGATGATTTTTGTATGGATTGAGTGCCTGCAATGAAGAAATACAGGTTATACAGCCATACCTTGAAATAGTGAAAAAAGCGAAAATCGCTGAGAATATTTCCGTTATATGATAAAACAGCTTTTTATTCACGGACCCCCTGAGACACTTCTACTGGTTCATTGACCATCAAATTTTTTTTATACATTAACAAAAAAAAAATAAATTCAAAAGAAACGAAACAAAAAAAAATAAGATTCTTTTTTAACAAATAAAAAACATTACAAAAAACAAAAATGGGTGAAAATGAAAATCGAAAACACAAAAATGGATTTTTCGGATTCACTTCTCTGCATTTTCTTAAAACTTGGTGCATGTGTTCTTTTGGACCTTACAAAGTTTTCAATTTCTAGTTTTTCCCAAATTCGTTGTAGTTCGCGTGTTATCGCAGTTTGAATTTGGGACTTTTATTAAAATACACGGTGTTAAAAACATCATATGTCTTGAATGCGTCATCCAATCTTTATGAGTAGGGTAACCAAAAAAACAGCTCACAGCGTTTTAAGAGCTCGAATAACAGTAAAATAGTAAGATCAAATATGAAAATAAGCCTTTTAATTTTAAATCGTTACTACAAATAAAATTTGTCCCGCGGATCTTTCTCAGTGAAACAAAGGTGAAAAAAAAATAATTTTCTTAAACTTAAAAGTTCAAATTGGTTATTAAAAAAATACATTTTGATAAACCAACAACATGTAATATTACATTTTTAACTTTCAATTAAAAAAAAATTACTTCAAAATACCGATCGCTAAAAAGCTCTATTTTTAAAGAAAAAAGCTTAAATACGCTTAATTTTTAAAGAAAAAAGTAGCTAATAATTACAAAATAAGTTAAAATAAACAAATATCAAAAAATAAGCTAAAAAAAGCTCTAATAAATGTAGCTTAAAATTTTCAATATTTCAGGATCAGAACTTATATTTAGTCTAAATAGTTATATCCTTTCAAATAAAAATCAAGCTCTTGCTTATTTTTGGTTACCTTGGTTATGAACTTAGGCTCATAATAAAGCTTATATAACCCTCTCGAAACGGTTTGAGGAAAAAGAGGTCTATTTTATAAAAATGATATAAAAAATTGAAGATGTCATAGAAATATCTCAAAGTGATTATCTTGATTTGTTTTCTTTTTCGTTCAGAGTGAACTTGACATGTTATCTACTTCATATAAAAATTTCAAAATGGGTTCGTAATACATATGTTCCGTGGAAATCTTAATTTTTGTAAACTTTCTTTTTATACAATATTTTATTTTGAAATAATTAGTAGGTATTAAACATTTCACTTTTAAATTTTAAAAACTTAAAAATGAAAGTTTATTTTTCGATCCTTTATCATAAATTATGATGTGAGCAAGATTATTCAAGTTCAAGATCATTTGTTTTTTGTTAAACGAAAAAAAACGCGTAATGTCTATTTATTAATTAAATACGTCTTCATCCGCAAATTTACTGCAGACTTCATCTACTGACAGGTCCTTACATATTTAATTTCGCATCACCGATAAACGTCTTAATCCGCTAATTTAATGCAGACTTTATCCACAGACAGACAGGTCCTTACATGTTTCGGTGACGCGAAATGAAACATGTAAAATAAACTTTTGGTTTTAATTTTAATTTTATTAAATTTAAAAGTAAAACATTAAATTTAAAAGTTTATTTTCCCATCTTTTATCATAAATTATGATGTGACCAAGATTATTCAAGTTCAAGGTCATTTGTTTTTCTGTTGAACAAAAAACCGTGCAATGTATATTTATTAATTAAAAATGTCTTCATCCACTAATTTACTGCAGACTTCATTTACTGGAGAGGTCGTTGTTTTTATTTTGCTAAAAAAAATTCCAGACAAAAATTTAAAAATGCTTCTACGTTAAGGACTTAGTTTTTTAGACCTCTATAAAACAAAAACGATTGAAAAGAGGTCCACCCCTCAAGGCTGCACAGTGGCACCAGATTTTCAATATCTTGTTTTGAGAAAAAAGCATTTAAAGTAAATATTGCGCATGTAAAATATTGGACAAGGAGTTTGTTTAACAAGTTGTAACTTTTTTACTTATGCAATTTTTTCACCAAAATTTTCATAGCATATAGAAAAAAGTTCAAACTATTGAAATATAAAAAAAGAAAATCTAAATCTAGCAAACCCCTTAAATATTTTAAATAGACGTTTAACAAAATATTCAACAAATTTTTTTTTGTGGGTTTATAATACACATCAAACAAAGGCACGCATGTGCACTAACTTGCGGCATGAATGTTTAAAATTATTCTGTTGTGCCAGTTTTGGCGATTTTTATACCCTCCATCCCATAGTGCAGGAGGGTATATTCACTTTGTCAAATGTTTGTAATTCTTTTAAAAAAATTCTGGGACCCCATAAGCTATATATATTCTTGATCAGCATGGATAGAGAAGTCGATATAGCCATGTCCGTCTGTCCGTCTGTCCGTCTGTCCGTCCGTCTGTCTGTGGAAACACAAAATACTCCTCCAATACAGAAGAGGTACTGATAATTTTCAGTCAAATTGTTTGTTGATATCATGAGCAGTTTTCTAGTGAAAATGATCAAAATCGGTTAACGCGTTCAAAAGTTATGAGTGAAAATGTGGGAAGACCTCTAAAATTTTTTTTTTTATTTCATCATACATACATACATACGTACATTCAATGCTTATACACAAGAATATACGCAAGCAGGGATGGCTGTCAATATCGCTGAATTACCGTCTCCGATTCTAACACCTTTCAACTGACTATCGTTATCGCTTAAATACCGTTACCGATATTCTTGAAATACCGTTATCCGTAAAATACCGTTACCTTAAAATACCGTTACCGAAATAATCTAACAAGATCTGAACAAAAAAACTTCTGTAAATAGATATATTTTCCCAAAGTGTGATCATAAACTAGACAGTCATTTAAACTCGGGCATAATGCGGTTAAAAATTGTGGTGTGCATTAACATTACCTGAATAATTAAAATAACGTTATCCTTAAAATGCCGTTAGCAAAATAATTGAAAAATCTTTTTCCCTAAAATAAAGTTACCGAAATATCTAAAATATCGTTACCGCTAAATACCGTTAGCGAAATAAATAAAATACCGTTAACGCTAAAATACCGTTAACGCTAAAATCCCGTTACCGAAATAACTGAAGTATAGTTTCCCCTAAAATACCGTTACCGAAATAAAAGAAAATAGCATTACTAGACCAATAACCACATAGAATCAGTTACCATCCACGGTCATGATCAACACTTAAAAACAAAAAAAAACCCACAAAATATTGTTGTTGTTTTTTTGTTTTGTTTTGTAATACAGTATGTATGTACGGCCCTATGCTCCTTATAGGAACGACGGGAATATATATATATATGTATGTACGTATGAATTAGTAGCAATCGCATGCAGAGTTGCCAGGTTTGACGATTTGTCGTCATTTTGATGATATTTAATACCTAAAATAACTAAATGACTATTTGACGACTTTTGCTTCCAAAATGACGATTTTTGACAATAATTTAATATGTCAGCAAGATCTACTTATTTATCATTCTCATAAAATCGCCGGCGCGATTATTAAATTTATATTATTTCGTTAAAAATTGAAAGCAAAAACATTGTTTTTTGATCGATAGCTAGCTTTTATATGCTAATATGATGTGAAATACAATTTTGCAAAAATGCAAATCCTGGAATTGAATAAAACTTAATCCAAACCGCATTTATTTTTTTATAAATTCATTACGGGTTTAGCTTAATTTAGTTTCTGTGTTTATATGTTTAGAACATTTCTTTAAATTTTTATAAAATTTAATTGGAGTTAGATTTAAATAAAAATAAAAAAATTTTCATGTTAAAACACAAGGCATGGATTTTTTTTGCGAAACAAACAGATCTCTAGCCCGAATATATTTCATGTTGAAAGATGATATATATACAACTTTAAATGAAACAAAATAAATCCAAAAATAAATCCGGTGCATAAAAAACAGGCCTAATAATATAAATAAAGTGCCAAAATTTAATAATTAAAAATATAACATTAAGTTTGTTCGATAACACAAAAATTTGTACAAGTTTTTACTGGAAGGTGTTCGTTTAGACAAATACGCAGTAAAAACTGGTAAAAAGAGAGAGTAAAGTGACAGTTTGATGCCAAAGAACTTACAAGTTTTTACTGGATACATTTTTGCCAGAAAGAATTTGTAAGATGAAAAAAACATATGACTAAAAAATAAAAAAATATGCTTGTATTTTTAGTAAACAAAAATTAAATTAAATTTTAATTGTTTATGGATTGAAAGTGAAAATGATTAAATAATTAACTATGGAAGAAGTTAAAAAACATTTAAATTATTTTTGGTCGATAATTTCAATTAACTTTTTCCTTTTCCATAATGACCAGTTGATTTTTTTTTAATATTTAAAACAAGCTATTTTATCTAATTTAATAATTCCTACAAATTTTCTGTTCGTTTACTTTTTTGTAAATTTGTTTTACTATTTGTAATTTTGTTACTGAGTAGTTTTTACTGAACTTTACAGGAAAAGTAATCGAACAGACTTATTGTTAAAGAATTTCCAAATTTTGTAAAAGAATTTAATATTTAAAAAGTTGTGCCACTGAAATGTTGTTCAGAGAATTATGCAGATATAAGTGATTAACAGTTCAAGTGGTAAAATTAGTTTGATTTAAAGTTTGTATTTATTTGATCTTTCAACATTATATTTTTGTTATTTTATTAATTAATAATCATATAATTACAAGTTATATACTATTACCCTAACCGAGCACTAGCTACTATGGCCTTCGGCGCGTTGTAGCGAAAACAGATCAGTGCCTCTGGTGGGAATCGAACCCACGACCCCCGCACTGATAAGCCAGCACGCTACCAACTAGCCTACTGGGGCACACTGTTTCAACATTTTATAAATATGAATATCGTTGTAAAATATAATGATTTTCGAAGTTTAAACCAAAGAGAAGTGTCAAAAATCGTGTTATATTACAACGATAACACGTTAACATTTGAAATGTGAATAACATTATTGTATTTTATTTTTATACCCTCCATCCCATAGTGCAGGAGGGTATATTCACTTTGTCAAATGTTTGTAATTCTTTTAAAAAAATTCTGGGACCCCATAAACTATATATATTCTTGATCAGCATGGATAGAGAAGTCGATATAGCCATGTCCGTCTGTCCGTCTGTCCGTCTGTCCGTCCGTCTGTCTGTGGAAACACAAAATACTCCTCCAATACAGAAGAGGTACTGATAATTTTCAGTCAAATTGTTTGTTGATATCATGAGCAGTTTTCTAGTGAAAATGATCAAAATCGGTTAACGCGTTCAAAAGTTATGAGTGAAAATGTGGGAAGACCTCTAAAATTTTTTTTTTTATTTCATCATACATACATACATACGTACATTCAATGCTTATACACAAGAATATACGCAAGCAGGGATGGCTGTCAATATCGCTGAATTACCGTCTCCGATTCTAACACCTTTCAACTGACTATCGTTATCGCTTAAATACCGTTACCGATATTCTTGAAATACCGTTATCCGTAAAATACCGTTACCTTAAAATACCGTTACCGAAATAATCTAACAAGATCTGAACAAAAAAACTTCTGTAAATAGATATATTTTCCCAAAGTGTGATCATAAACTAGACAGTCATTTAAACTCGGGCATAATGCGGTTAAAAATTGTGGTGTGCATTAACATTACCTGAATAATTAAAATAACGTTATCCTTAAAATGCCGTTAGCAAAATAATTGAAAAATCTTTTTCCCTAAAATAAAGTTACCGAAATATCTAAAATATCGTTACCGCTAAAATACCGTTAGCGAAATAAATAAAATACCGTTAACGCTAAAATACCGTTAACGCTAAAATCCCGTTACCGAAATAACTGAAGTATAGTTTCCCCTAAAATACCGTTACCGAAATAAAAGAAAATAGCATTACTAGACCAATAACCACATAGAATCAGTTACCATCCACGGTCATGATCAACACTTAAAAAAAAAAAAAACCCACAAAATATTGTTGTTGTTTTTTTGTTTTGTTTTGTAATACAGTATGTATGTACGGCCCTATGCTCCTTATAGGAACGACGGGAATATATATATATATGTATGTACGTATGAATTAGTAGCAATCGCATGCAGAGTTGCCAGGTTTGACGATTTGTCGTCATTTTGATGATATTTAATACCCAAAATAACTAAATGACTATTTGACGACTTTTGCTTCCAAAATGACGATTTTTTGACAATAATTTAATATGTCAGCAAGATCTACTTATTTATCATTCTCATAAAATCGCCGGCGCGATTATTAAATTTATATTATTTCGTTAAAAATTGAAAGCAAAAACATTGTTTTTTGATCGATAGCTAGCTTTTATATGCTAATATGATGTGAAATACAATTTTGCAAAAATGCAAATCCTGGAATTGAATAAAACTTAATCCAAACCGCATTTATTTTTTTATAAATTCATTACGGGTTTAGCTTAATTTAGTTTCTGTGTTTATATGTTTAGAACATTTCTTTAAATTTTTATAAAATTTAATTGGAGTTAGATTTAAATAAAAATAAAAAAATTTTCATGTTAAAACACAAGGCATGGATTTTTTTTTGCGAAACAAACAGATCTCTAGCCCGAATATATTTCATGTTGAAAGATGATATATATACAACTTTAAATGAAACAAAATAAATCCAAAAATAAATCCGGTGCATAAAAAACAGGCCTAATAATATAAATAAAGTGCCAAAATTTAATAATTAAAATATAACATTAAGTTTGTTCGATAACACAAAAATTTGTACAAGTTTTTACTGGAAGGTGTTCGTTTAGACAAATACGCAGTAAAAACTGGTAAAAAGAGAGAGTAAAGTGACAGTTTGATGCCAAAGAACTTACAAGTTTTTACTGGATACATTTTTGCCAGAAAGAATTTGTAAGATGAAAAAAACATATGACTAAAAAATAAAAAAATATGCTTGTATTTTTAGTAAACAAAAATTAAATTAAATTTTAATTGTTTATGGATTGAAAGTGAAAATGATTAAATAATTAACTATGGAAGAAGTTAAAAAACATTTAAATTATTTTTGGTCGATAATTTCAATTAACTTTTTCCTTTTCCATAATGACCAGTTGATTTTTTTTTAATATTTAAAACAAGCTATTTTATCTAATTTAATAATTCCTACAAATTTTCTGTTCGTTTACTTTTTTGTAAATTTGTTTTACTATTTGTAATTTTGTTACTGAGTAGTTTTTACTGAACTTTACAGGAAAAGTAATCGAACAGACTTATTGTTAAAGAATTTCCAAATTTTGTAAAAGAATTTAATATTTAAAAAGTTGTGCCACTGAAATGTTGTTCAGAGAATTATGCAGATATAAGTGATTAACAGTTCAAGTGGTAAAATTAGTTTGATTTAAAGTTGTATTTATTTGATCTTTCAACATTATATTTTTGTTATTTTATTAATTAATAATCATATAATTACAAGTTATATACTATTACCCTAACCGAGCACTAGCTACTATGGCCTTCGGCGCGTTGTAGCGAAAACAGATCAGTGCCTCTGGTGGGAATCGAACCCACGACCCCCGCACTGATAAGCCAGCACGCTACCAACTAGCCTACTGGGGCACACTGTTTCAACATTTATAAATATGAATATCGTTGTAAAATATAATGATTTTCGAAGTTTAAACCAAAGAGAAGTGTCAAAAATCGTGTTATATTACAACGATAACACGTTAACATTTGAAATGTGAATAACATTATTGTATTTTATTTTTTATTAAAACTTTAGCCCTCTTCTAACAAATATATTTTATTTTGACGATTTTTCAAAATATGATGACGATTTTGACGATTTTTTCTAGAAAGTTTGTCGTTTTTATGCTTTGCAAACCTGGCAACACTGGTTATAAGTGCAAATGCGAGAAGTCCTCGAAAAATTGTTAAGCTAATTTATAAAGTATGCTTTTGTTTTCCATATACCAGGCTTGCCATATACCTTTTTTTGTTTACCCCAACAAATCAAAAAATCACCAATAAGAAAAAGGTAGAACAAAATAGTTTAGTTAAAATTCTTTACTTATTTGACTGCATTAACCGGAGTTGCCAGACACATTAATCGTTATCAGATCAAAAAAATATCCAGGAACAAAATCCCCGAATCCAACAATGTAAATTCATAACTTTTTTTCGTACACTATTTTTACTTATTTTCATTCTCAACCTTTAATAAATTTGCAAGGAAACTCTTACATTCTAATTACATTTATTAAAAACCCCATTCAATTTAAAGGACATTCACTTTCAGAACTTTTTTATTTAAGACATATAAGGTGCATACTTCATCTTAAAATCTTTTGATTATATGCATTTGTTTTCCTTAAAAGCCCTAATTTTTATTTGATACATACAAAAATAATCTAAATTAAAGTATTGATGAAAATTTCTTAGGGTTCTTATTCTAGGAGTCGTAAACGAGAATTGCACAAGCAACTGAGCTGAAAAAACAATAATTTGAAATACCAGTTTCTTTAATTTTTTGTATCTCGAAAACACTCGAAAGATTTTCTTTTATAATTTTTGACAAACTTAGTTTCATCACACTTTCCGTTTTACTTATGTGATGTATAGTATAAACACATGTGTTGTAATGTAAACTGGCATTTCATAATTATTTCATTATGTATGTCTCCGCAAGTGTATTTTTGTTCCCTTAAATTTATCTAAAATTCTGATTATTCGTTTTTATGCGTTTGCATTCATTGCATCTCTTCTAACGATCCAAAATATATTTTAGTAACTTTCTTTCATTATTATATAGGCAAAGAGACAAACAACAGGCGAATTTTACAACAGTTTTTTTAACATCATAAGGAACTATACAAATATATATATTTTTCACTACACGTTCTTCTTTAGGTAATCAGAATAACCTTTGAATACCCACTGCAGAATTTCAGATTCATTTTAGTAAACTTTAATTAAACATTTTTTTCTTCTGAAACATCCCAAAGACATTAATCAATCAGTCATATTTTGTTTTACTTATAAAAACAACATTATTTTTGTTATTTTTACAAAGAATATAGATATTAATATTGTTTGCACTTTCCCTGGTTTATGAAAACACCGAGATGGAGGGTATCCAAAAATTCGTCACAGCCGAATTTAATCTTTTTTTATACCAAATTCGGCACATCGGACTTTAATGCTTCCACTTGTTTTACTTAAATATGAAAAAACAGACTAATTTTGTCCATATTTTTATAATTATCGAGATTTAATAATACACAGTGATACAAAAAAAATGAAGTTCAAATACCTGGGAAGTGATACTATTTTTCTGGTAAATGTCGTCGGTACCAAAAACCTCTAAAATCTCCATACACCTCCAAAAATCCTTTATGCACTTATAAGCCAGTAACTTAGTTGAATTCATCCGATTTTAAGTTCCTCTGCGGATTAAGAATGAAGGAAGTGACACCTTTCGAATGTTATATATGTTATTTAAGTTATCTTAAGAAACCTGTGAGTATTTCTCCAGCAAACACATTTTTTTTTTAAATTTTTTCGCCATTTTTCTAATTCTGATTCGTTTTTACAAAGCATTTTAAAAAGGAACTGTACTTTATATGAATTTATTAACAAAGCAAACTTATTTATGAGTAAAGCGCAACTTCGTTATTAAGAATCCGTTAAAAATTTTTATTAAAACAAATTTTTTGCATAAATGCCTGCATAATTGCCTGTTTTTCGTGATCTTTTTATGCGCTTTCTATCTATTGAAGCTGCTAGTAGGATGCAGGTACTATTTTATAAACACACAAATGGGCATTTAAAAGAAAATTGGTAAAACAGTGTTCGCCAAACTTTTCTGCTGGAGAGCCAGATTTGTCATTTATACGAAACTTTACATTGTGCAAGCGATTGATAAGTTTATTCTATATTTCCACCACTCCAATATTCTTTTTATAATCACGCTTATGACCGATATCAGTAAATAAGCCACAAATGTAGCAACATTTATTACATTAGTCGCATATTTTTATTTTAATTGCTCACGATTATTATTAAATTGCAAACAAACAAAACGTCATTGCAATTTTTTTTTCTAATTCTAGCTTGGGCTAAGTATAACAGTGATTCGCGACTTGCGGCACTCAGGCAGGAGCAATCTTGTTTATTATAGTTAGTTTAGGATACAGAAAAAAATATTTCCCTACTTTTTTTAATTAAATCGGTTTGTTTTTTTTATAATGTTTATTTACTAATAAATTAAATAGTTATTAAATAGACTATAAATAAACCAATAGTGGGTATATTATATCTAATAACACACAGTCCCAAATATCGGGCTCTCAAGTATACTTTATAAAACATATAATATAATTTTTGGTAATAAATATTTAATAGTTATTTACATTTGTATATAATTGTAATAATATATCAATTGAAATGTAAGAAAAAGTTGAAAAAAACGTAACTTTAATATTTTAAAGTTTAAAAGAAATAGGCCGAGGTTGAAAACAGGGAAAAAAAATAAAAATCAGTTGGATAACCACCAAAAATTTTTGATATTTGTAGCGTATTTGTCAGCTAAATAAACACTGGTATCAAACCTTGTATTCTCCGAAGTAAGTTGATTTCATGATATAGCCTTGACATTGGCTCTTCTGTAGATATGATAAATTATGGGTATACCCGTTTGATTTTGGATGTAGCCGTATTTATCCAAGAACAAAAAAGCCTCCGGTGGTATAAAACCTTTTTGAATAATGTTCGATATATATATTTCGTCAACATGGTGTAGAGGCGCTTGTAGCTGTAGAAACGAATTTGCTATTAATAGTTATTTTAATTTTAACGGTCATTATTGATTGATTATCGAACCCTGGTGTCAAATAGTGAAACGATATTGAAACCTTAGTTGGCTATGAAAAGCCCTGTCAAACTCCTGTCAAGGGTGTTGAGTTTGGGTTGGCGCATTTAATGGTATTTGTATGTGTGAGATAATTTGTGTGTATTTAAAAGATTTGCTCAACTAGCGTAAATTTTCCACGACATTCCACATTTGTGGGGTATAAAAGAGTCGTTCAAAGGTACCGGCTTTCTTTTTGCTGCCAAAAGTTTTTTCAATCACCGACGGAGAAAAAAATTATTTTCGGAAGATAAAGTAAGTTGAAAAAAAACACTAAATTTCTTTTTGAATTGTTTTTTTTTTATCAATTTTCAATAATTTTTTTACAAAATTTTATAAAAGTTTTTTTACAAACAAAAGAAAAAATTCTGTTTTTTCTTTAAAAATTTATATAATTTTTGGTGGAATTTTAAAAAAAAAAAAAAAAGGAATTTAAATAATAAATGTTAAATAATTAAATTTTTTTGTATATTCGAAAAAACTCTAAAACCTAAATCCGAAAAAAAACATAAAAACATAGAGAACATAGAGAACAATATAGTTTTAATTAGTTACAACAACTATAGGTTGTGATAATTTTTTGTTATTTTTTTCATTGAATAAAGTTATGAATTTTATAATGTTGCACTAAATTTCGGTGTTATGATTTCTCACTAGATGGTCAGATAGGGAAACATGATTGGGACCATATATAAACTACAGGCTTTCCACTATATGGTCATGGCTGGGAGGGGAAATATTATGTGTTAACACCTATACACATTCGGTCAACAGAGTGTCTTCAACTTCCTTTAAATGTCTTCCGTTTTCTGTCTTTATTTTTCCTTTTTACTTTTTCACTTCTACAGTTTATAAACCTCATCCAGCACGTACAAATAAAATAATTCTCTGTACATACGATGACATAATTATAGAAGCTATGATAGCCACTAGAATCCCCCCAAATTGCCGATGAGATAGAGGCCGGAAAATCATACGTGCTACTGCTATTCGTACTCGATGGAAAAACTTGCTAATTTTGTTCATTTAAAATTTGGTTATATGCTACAATGGTAAGGAGCCAAAATTAGGATATTTTCATAACATTCTGTGCTTCTTAGAATGTGATTCCTTGTCAACTGTATTATAAAGTTATCAATTCTACTGATATTTGATACATCATACAGTCTTCTGTTCGAAATATATTTTGTAAAATTGATAGATGGTGATCTGTAAAGAGATGTGCAACTTCTCTGACATTTTCTCTCAGATATAAATAATGATGTGTCCGATTATTTTGTATTAAATAAAGAAACAATCTAATTTGTTTGTCTTTTTTTTTTCATTAATGAAGAACATCATAAAATCCTTTTTACCTGACCCAATTATGTAAGAAGTGAATACGAGGACACATTAGAAGAAATATATGAATAAGGGCTAACATTTGAAGATTTTTCTGCTTAGAAGTTATGAACATAACATACCAGTGTTTGGTATCGTTGAAAAGAAAATTACCTGTAGATTGCGATTTTTTTTAAAAAAGGTTGAAATTAGCCATCTTGGTAAAACAAAAACTTGGGTGATCCAAATATGAAGGTAAAAATTTCAGTTTTTGCTTAAATGAAAATTTTCACTATTCAATAAAATATTTATTAATAGACATAATCCAATGATTTTTGGATTTAACTAGACTTTAAGGTCAACAAATCGAAACAAATTTCAGAAATTATGATTTTCTGAAACAATCCCACAATTCCTACAAATAAAAAAAAATTTCCAAAAATGGGATTTTTTTCGTTTTTTGCTGCCATGTCGTAATTTAAAGCGAGGATTGGAAATGACTTACGCACTGCATTAGGTATCTATTGGAGTATCTAAAACCGGTTTCCACTACCCAATGGGAGGCATTCACAAATTTTAACTGTGAGTTAAAATTGATATTTACCTCAAAAATATGGCAACTTTGGAAGCGGATGGGGGGAAAAGTATTTACAAATCAAAATTTTTTTACCACGACTCGCATTATATAAAAAGACCTTCCAGAAAAGTATACATACTTTATATGTTCAGAAGAAAAATATTTGGCTGGAGCGATAAGAAGTTTGGTGCTTTTTGGGGAAAATATCGCCAAAATTTACTTTTTTTTTAATTTCTACTTTAAACTAATGTAATTTTTGACTGAAACAAGATATTGAACTAATTTTTTTTTTATTCAATCAAGAATTTTATTGGCTAAATAACCGTTATTTTAAAACGAAAATTTGGTCCCAATTTTCTCCCGATATGCGAAAAACTTTGGACCTGAGTCGGACAAAATTTGAATTTCACATTTTCAAATCGGAATATCTCGGAACTGTTGGAGGTCACCCACACATGTAAGCATGTTTTTTGTTCATCTTTACAAGAAGATTACTAATATGTTAATTCTTTGAAAATCGGATGAGAAACAAAAAAATGGCAAACACTCAAAATTTTTTATGAAAAAAGTACCCAACTTTGGGCAGCCATTTTGCCACCCCAAAGGGTCTGGAAGGTTCAAAATCAAAACTTAAACTCCATTTTATGTCTTTTATGCATGTTCCAAATTTCATTGCAATCTGACCACAAGTTAACAAATGGCCGAATTATTTCCACAAATTTTGCGATTTATCCCACTGCGCAGAGCAGTGATGCATTTTGAGTTTTTTTGTTTTGGTCCAAATTGACAATTTAAAAGGGCCAAAATACCATTGATAGGGCCACATAAATGATAAAGTTAGTACTATAGTACTTTTTTTGGTACTATTTGATCCGGAAAGTTTCTGGTATTAAACCTTCGTCAGTTTTCTGAATAATGTAATATTTGTTATGTTTTTATTTGTTCGATTGCGTCTATATGGAATTTTCTGTGCAATCACTGACCGTGGTATAGATAAACTGATTTCTAATGCCACATGCACTCGCACCACACTTTAGACAAAGCGCTTTAGAGCACTGATCTATCGTCAGGTCGAGGTTTGTTGTGGTTAAAACTAGTTTTATTCAATACACGGTGTTTTTGTTGTTGCATATATAATCTCAGAAGTACAACTCCAACAACACAACAGTTCTATTTTTAGAAACTTCAGAGAAACTTCAAGATCCAACATTTAATTCAATTACCCATTCATAAATTAACATTTATCAAATGTATTTATTTGGATCCAATCGTTGTAAATGGAATTGATTAAAGATGATTTTATTTGAGTTCGAGTAAAAATAAAGTGTTCGAAAACTGAAAAATAAATATATTTAAAAAGTACAATTGAAAAAGGCCATTGCCAACATCTTCAAATTAGCATTGTGATTCTAAAATCGAATGAGTAATGAAATAGATTTCCTTGCAAAAAAGGTGAATTTAAGAAATTGTCTGATAATTTTTATAAATTCTGTAACTAAAATCAACTAAATTTTGTTTTATATACAAATAAATTTTAAAAACGTTAATTTATAATAAAAACTTGTTTTAGTACTCTGAAGGTCGAAAAAGTACTATTTTTTATGCTGGTTGGTACTATTTGAAAATCCCATTTATCATCCCTGTAGAGCCAAATTTTTTAAAAATTCGATTATTAGATTTTTACTAATATAAAAATAATATTAATTTGTTAATTAGAGTACGTCATTTAATGCTTTTTTAAAAATGCAAGACAAACCCCTCTGAATAATTTATGAATTCTCATAAATTATTTCCGCTCTTGCGATAACATAACATTTTTAAAAAGCCTGCAAAAACACAGTTTTTTAATAAAAAATGAATTGCGGCACTTCTTTTAAAAATTTGGACAAATATAAAAAGATTTAAAAATGTTATCGTCCTACATTCAAAACTTTTAAAAGCTAAACCTCCTGGTACGAAAATATATGATTTTGAATGCGATTTTTATAAAAAATTAAACAACTCCCCGTTTTTCATTCTCTAATGAACTAGCATATGCTCTCAAAATGCAGGCAAATTTATAAAAGTCTGAACTAAACGGTTTAAAGTAGTTTGTTCAATTTTGAGCTGAAAGGGCCAAAATAGATAAGAAAGTACCACAAGGCCATCAAGCAGTCAAAAGTTCCACAAATGGCCCTATCGTGCCACGTTTTGCATCACTGGATCAGAGGTAGGCAAAACCACGACGCGGCGTTTTTGCTCTCACCAGGGCTGTCAGATATGGCGATTTCTCGCCAAACATGGCGATTTTGAATAGTGTTTGCACTAATAATAATCCATGCTTAAAAATACAAATATATGTTTCGTAAATTTTTTTCGTAGAATGTACAAACATTTTGTTTATATTACAAAACTTTTGTGTAAAACAAATTTTATAAATTTACAAATTTCGTAAAAATACAAACATGATTTCGTAATATTTTTTTAGTACATTGTACAAAAATTTGTAATGTTACAAATATTACATATGGATGTTGATGTGGTTAGAGGTCGGATTTGCAAACAGAAGGTTGCGAGTTCAACTCCTGGCCAGGACAAATTTTTTTTTTTTTTTTTTTTAGTTTTTATATTTTTTTTTGTTTATTAATGTTTTTTAAATTTCTGTTTTATTTTTTATTTTTATTTCATTATTACTATTTTTGTGTTTTGATATAAATGGATATTTTGTATTTTGTTTAATAAAGTGGATCCTAAAACAAGTTAAAGAGGACCCGAAAACACTACTTCCACTTTATTTGCCGGGTTTAGTATGAAATTCAATAAAACAAATATTTAAAAAGATAAAATATTTAATAATAAAATGCAATTAGTTTGAAATTGTTATTTACGTTTTTTATTATTATTACTTTATTATTTTTTTATTTTGTTTTTTAATATATTAGTTGATATATTTATAAAAAAATTATATTGTTTTATTTAGTTCAATAAACATAATAAAAATATTTAATTGCCATTTTACCTTTTTTATTAAATATTTGTAGCATATTTTTCTAGTTTTCATAAAAATTTCATAATATTTTCGACTTAAGTTCCTTTTTAGTTTGTTGTATTGCATCAGCTACTTTGGTGCAAATGGTAGAGGGGTCTACTTCAACTCAGCAGGACGTCACTGAAATCGTGAGTTCGATTCTGGTGTGGCACCATTACATTTTTTTTTTTTTAATTTTAAAATAAACCCGTAAGGTATGCACCACATTTTTATTTAAAAAAGTTTTTACAAAACTTTACGAAATGTGATTTGTATATTCTACAAATTTTTTCGTAATGTCAAAATAACCAAAACTTTCGTAAAATGAACTAGAGGTTTTCGTGTATTTTACCTATAGATTATTATGAGTGTGGCGTCGAGATTTTCCATATGGCGATTTTTTGGCGATTTATGATGTAACTGGCGATTTTCTTGGCTATTTTCACGATTTATATTATTTCAGTGATTTTTTTTTAAATAGTTTGTCTTTTTTTGTTATCATTACTAATTAAAAAAAATAGTCGGCTAACCTTATTTGCATGATTTTTGTTTTGTTATCATTTTAAGTGAATTTCATATTTAGTGTCAAAACTCAAAAGTCATGTCATGTCGTATGACACGTGAACTTCCGTTCATAAATTGGAATAGTTATTTTAATAACGAAATTCCAACAAATTTACTTGATTTTTGGCCAAAAGTGTTTAATTATCGTACCATTTTAAAGAATTATCTTTGGCCGTTCTTAATATGTTGGCTGTTCCAACCAGTAATTCCTGCGTTGAAGGGGTATTTTCCATAATGAATTATACCAAAACACGATTAAGAAATAAAATTCAATATGAACTTTTAGACGCTCTATTGAGAATAATAAATCACATGAACGTTAACAAATTGTGCTGCATTTTTTTTACACCCACTAATGAAATGATATAAAAATTCAATTCAAATTATATGTATAAAAGTCAGACACAAGTAATGAAATCAATAAGGCAGAAGTTTAAGATCTTATTTACTTATTACTTATGTACTTAATTTTACTTTTTTAACAGATCATCAGTGTAGCCATGTAGTTTGTAATGACAGAAGTCGCAGGGCTCGTTTCTGCCAACACCCGTAGTTCATAAGTAATATTGAAATTGAATTAATGTTATTGAAATTGAATTAAAAATTATTAAAGAAAATTGATTGAATATTAGTTGTCATTATTATTGTACCGTGTCGAAAATTATCAAGCAACCCTCGTTACCCACAGAGAGTATATAAAGGCCGACGAAACAGAAATCATGATGAGTTGTCTGCAGCCGTCATCGTGAACACAAGGTAGCGTAAACTAACCCTTCTTCTTCTTCTAGCTCCCAAGGACTTAGCCTACAAAGGAAAGCGTGCCGTCCTAGGTCACTTCCATCCCTGAACATAATTCGAGTATCCGGCGAAGGTCCTGTGGAACATCCTTCGAGTATCTTGCGAAGGTCCTTGCTCATCCTTCGAGTATCCTGCGAAGGTCCTTGAACATCCTTCGAGTATCCTGTGAAGGTCCTTGAACATCCTTCGAGTATCCTGCGAAGGTCCTTGAACATCCTTCGAGTATCCTGCGAAGGTCCTTGAACATCCTTCGAGTATTCTGCGAAGGTCCTTGAATATCCTTCGAGTATCCTGCGAATAGCCCACAAAGGAAGCGTGCCGTCCTAGGTCACTTCCATCCTTGAACATCCTTCGAGTATAGTGCGAAGAGCCCACAAAGGAAGCGTGCCGTCCTAGGTCACTTCCATCCTTGAACATCCTTCGAGTATCCTGCGAAGAGCCCACAAAGGAAGCGTGCCGTCCTAGGTCACTTCCATCCTTGAACATCCTTCGAGTATCCTGCGAAGAGCCCACAAAGGAAGCGTGCCGTCCTAGGTCACTTCCATCCTTGAACATCCTTCGAGTATCCTGCGAAGAGCCCACAAAGGAAGCGTGCCGTCCTAGGTCACTTCCATCCTCGAACATCCTTCGAGTATCCTGCGAAGAGCCTACCAAGGAAGCGTGCCGTCCTAGGTCACTTCCATCCTTGAACACCCGTCGAGTATCCTGCGAAGAGCCCACAGAGGAAACGTGCCGTCCCCGGTCGTTGTCCTCCCGAAGATAACTACAGTAACGTGCCGTCCCCGGTCGTTACCCATCTCGCAGGCAACAGAGGAAGCGTGCCGTCCCCGGTCGTTGTCCTCCCGAAGATATTTACCGTAACGTGCCGTCCCCGGTCGTTACCCATCTCGCAGCCAACAGAGGAAGCGTGCCGTCCCCGGTCGTTGTCCTCCCGAAGATACTTACCCGTAACGTGCCGTCCCCGGTCGTTACCCATCTCGCAGCCAACAGAGGAAGCGTGCCGTCCCCGGTCGTTGTCCTCCCGAAGATATTTACCGTAACGTGCCGTCCCCGGTCGTTACCCATCTCGCAGCCAACAGAGGAAGCGTGCCGTCCCCGGTCGTTGTCCTCCCGAAGATAATTACACTAACGTGCCGTCCCCGGTCGTTGCCCATCAATCAAGCCATCAGAGGAAGCGTGCCGTCCCCGGTCACTGTCCTCACTTGCCGCAGATCAACACATTACGTCAACGTTACTCGTGCTCTTGGGTGGTCATCTCCCCGCTACTGGCATTCTCTCTCTCTCTCGCACTCTGTCTCTCCTTCTCCCTCTTAGACTTAGTTTAATTTTATATAAATAAATTACGATTTATAACGTTTTAAACCTTGCCTTTTACTCTCGGTCACTGACACAAATAAATTTCTGTGACGATCCCTACCCCCGCGAGCTTACCCCAGCTAACGGAGGAAAACTCGTCGTTACAGTGGCGCCCGAGCAGGGACCTGAGGAGTTTAAGGTTTCGTTATATAAAGTGAAAAGAGTCGAACGAGAAACGAGGGAACTAGATCATACCCAGCCACAAGAGAAACAGTCATGCCAAACACAGGCCAACCCACCATGCTTCATTCATCATGGACATACACTCTGAAGAGGGAGGAACTTGCGACCTATCTTGTCGTACCCTTATTTTTTCGCTTTCCTTTTTTTTTTTTGTTTTAACCATTAATCACTCACACTCTCACTCCGTTCATAAACAAACCACACTAACAATCACGTCATAAAAATAAACGATTCATGTATTGTTCTCCGTCTCACCCCTAGATCATCCACTCACACTCATAAATCACAAACATTCCATTCACGCATCACCCTTACTTTATAAATCCAAACACGCCAGGTCTTTGAATCCCATACCCACTGACATCCAAACCCATAGAGTTAGAGATAAAAGAGGAAACCCGATTGAGGAAAGTCGTGTTAAAGTTCGCAACAAGAAAATGGCCAAGCGACCTGCTAACGGTCGCCGCACGATCTACCTGCCTGATCCCCCTCCTATGTTAACCCGTGGTCGCCGCCATACCCGGAACCCCGATGTCGTACCCAGCCGTTCCCTTGCGAGTCGTTTGGAACAAGAGACGAAGGCCGGTACGTCACAAGCAACGAATCAACACTTATGCCAGGTAATTCAAGAAGCGTTGCGGCCCTGGTGGAACACAGAGATACGGGTGGGACCCAAGGACCAACAACTACCAATCCCACCGGCTAGTAAACCATTAAAGCGGTGCGCGGTTTCAATCCCGCGGCTTACACGTGATGAAATCCGTCATCATCAACCTCCTCGTCAACATCCTCGAAACCACCATCAACATCATCAAGGTCGTTATTACCACCGTCAGCCGCCTTCAGGTCAGAGACTGACGAAGACAAGCACGACCAGGGCACCAGGGTCAATCCACGGTTGACAAGTACCCGTGATTCCTCAACGCCACCACGTACACAGACGTACACTCCGCCAAGCACGCCCCCTCGGAATAACCGAAACGTTGGTCCTACGATACCACCTCAGATACCGTTTCACCCAATAATAACCACGGATAAATTGTCGGAAGAAGTTCGAATGAAACTACTGCCCCACGTCCACTACATGTTGGGACACTACCCGTTGGGAGACCGGGGGAATCAGGTGTTTAAGATCGATAACTACCGTTATCGAATCCATGTAACTCGTCAGCACTGTGCTGTGGTAAAGCGGCTAGGCCAAGTGAGCCGCCAGCAGAGGAATCCCCGTTATTCCCACTAATGTAAACAACGCTCCGTTGCACACCCAGGGGGGGAGCATGTGTAATGACAGAAGTCGTAGGGCTCGTTTCTGCCAACACCCGTAGTTCATAAGTAATATTGAAATTGAATTAATGTTATTGAAATTGAATTAAAAATTATTAAAGAAAATTGATTGAATATTAGTTGTCATTATTATTGTACCGTGTCGAAAATTATCAAGCAACCCTCGTTACCCACAGAGAGTATATAAAGGCCGACGAAACAGAAATCATGATGAGTTGTCTGCAGCCGTCATCGTGAACACAAGGTAGCGTAAACTAACCCTTCTTCTTCTTCTAGCTCCCAAGGACTTAGCCTACAAAGGAAGCGTGCCGTCCTAGGTCACTTCCATCCCTGAACATCCTTCGAGTATCCGGCGAAGGTCCTGTGGAATATCCTTCGAGTATCCTGCGAAGGTCCTTGCACATCCTTCGAGTATCCTGCGAAGGTCCTTGAACATCCTTCGAGTATCCTGTGAAGGTCCTTGAACATCCTTCGAGTATCCTGCGAAGGTCCTTGAACATCCTTCGAGTATCCTGCGAAGGTCCTTGAACATCCTTCGAGTATTCTGCGAAGGTCCTTGAACATCCTTCGAGTATCCTGCGAAGAGCCCACAAAGGAAGCGTGCCGTCCTAGGTCACTTCCATCCTTGAACATCCTTCGAGTATCCTGCGAAGAGCCCACAAAGGAAGCGTGCCGTCCTAGGTCACTTCCATCCTTGAACATCCTTCGAGTATTCTGCGAAGAGCCCACAAAGGAAGCGTGCCGTCCTAGGTCACTTCCATCCTTGAACATCCTTCGAGTATCCTGCGAAGAGCCCACAAAGGAAGCTTGCCGTCCTAGGTCACTTCCATCCTTGAACATCCTTCGAGTATCCTGCGAAGAGCCCACAAAGGAAGCGTGCCGTCCTAGGTCACTTCCATCCTCGAACATCCTTCGAGTATCCTGCGAAGAGCCTACCAAGGAAGCGTGCCGTCCTAGGTCACTTCCATCCTTGAACACCCGTCGAGTATCCTGCGAAGAGCTCACAGAGGAAACGTGCCGTCCCCGGTCGTTGTCCTCCCGAAGATAACTACAGTAACGTGCCGTCCCCGGTCGTTACCCATCTCGCAGCCAACAGAGGAAGCGTGCCGTCCCCGGTCGTTGTCCTCCCGAAGATATTTACCGTAACGTGCCGTCCCCGGTCGTTACCCATCTCGCAGCCAACAGAGGAAGCGTGCCGTCCCCGGTCGTTGTCCTCCCGAAGATATTTACCGTAACGTGCCGTCCCCGGTCGTTACCCATCTCGCAGCCAACAGAGGAAGCGTGCCGTCCCCGGTCGTTGTCCTCCCGAAGATACTTACCGTAACGTGCCGTCCCCGGTCGTTACCCATCTCGCAGCCAACAGAGGAAGCGTGCCGTCCCCGGTCGTTGTCCTCCCGAAGGTATTTACCGTAACGTGCCGTCCCCGGTCGTTACCCATCTCGCAGCCAACAGAGGAAGCGTGCCGTCCCCGGTCGTTGTCCTCCCGAAGATAATTACACTAACGTGCCGTCCCCGGTCGTTGCCCATCAATCAAGCCATCAGAGGAAGCGTGCCGTCCCCGGTCACTGTCCTCACTTGCCGCAGATCAACACATTACGTCAACGTCACGCGTGCTCTTGGGTGGTCATCTCCCCGCTACTGGCATTCTCTCTCTCTCTCGCACTCTGTCTCTCCTTCTCCCTCTTAGACTTAGTTTAATTTTATATAAATAAATTACGATTTATAACGTTTAAACCTTGCCTTTTACTCTCGGTCACTGACACAAATAAATTTCTGTGACGATCCCTACCCCCGCGAGCTTACCCCAGCTAACGGAGGAAAACTCGTCGTTACAAGTTTTTAAAAAACTGTAAAAAAACTGTTTTTTTAAGAAAAAACAGTTTTTTTTTTTTTTAAATAAAAAACAGTAGAAAAAACAGTTAATATGTGCATTTTGAATTCAATTGCATTTTATTTAAACATAAAAAACATTAAACACATAACATACAGCATTTTATATACACAGAAAAAAATATTTTTTGTTGTAGACTAATGCCCAGTTTTTAACTTTGTATTTAAATATGCAATTAGTTAATTGCCATTTAAATTTAAGTTGTATTTAAATACAGTTTCAGTTTTTCAGTCTTAAATGATAATTGTTATTTATTTGCGACAAAAGTATGGTAGCATCATGAAATGTCAAAAAATTAATGATCATTATTCATAAAACAGCTGTTTAAAGAATAGAAAAAAGCAGAAAATATAAAATATAGAAATAAAAAAAAAAATAAAATATATACATTAGAGTTCGTTTTCAAATTTTTTGTTGATTTTGATTTCTGGATATTATCACTTGTTAGAAGGTTTTTGTATCAATAAAAATAATGGCGTATTTTTTTTTGTTAATTCCAACTCCTTCCCGTGCCTATAGGCGACTAAAATCGCGGATTTTGGGTCCCTTTTCCCATACAACAAAAACGGTTTAATATATGCCAAATCTGACTTCAGTATTCGACTCTACGGGAAAAAAATAGGCCCATAAGCTTTTTTTAGTTTTTGGAATGCACAAGAATGCATAATTAGAGTGGTCCCAAAAATAATTTTTTAAAAAAAATTAAAATATTTATTTTTGTTAATATTCAAAAGTTATTAAAGTTTAAAAATTTAATTTTTTAGTGAATACAAAATAATTTATTGGTTTTGTAATTTCTATTTAACAACAATTCTAATTAATTCTATTCCTTTCCACAGCAGATAAAGCTAAACAATTTAAATTATCTTTATTTTTAACTAAACACGAGTTGTTCAGGCGCGAAATTATACCAACAAGTTGTTCGGTGTAAATACTTGTTGATTGTATATTTTTAGCTTGTTCGATTGCATTACGAAAACCTTTCTGGGCTGGCCACTCAACAGCGTTATAAAGCATAAAGGATATGTTAATTCCAAAATTAGCCAGAGTTTTTAACTTTGAAGAATAATAAAATCAAACGGTGACTTACTAAAAGCGGAATCAAAATATGCCAACTTGTTAGCTGCATCAACAACATTATTAACCACTTCTTCTCCCTCTTCTACTTCTATAAAATCTTTTTTGTATATAGCATTTATTATATTTATAATTATATTTATTATATAACTTTTGAATGGGTTGCTATAAAATAAAAATGTTTGCACAATTTTTCTCAGCTAGGAGTACTTTTTCATTGTATATATAAAGAAAAATTAAATTTTTAAACTTTAATAACTTTTGAACGGGTAACTACAAAATTCAAATTTTTGTCAGATGTAAGTGTTTTTTCATTGTATATTAACAAAAAAAATATTTTAATTTTTTATTTACAAAATTATTTTTTTGGACCACTCTAATTATGCATTCCAAAAACTAAAAAAAGCTTATGGGCCTAAGTTTTCCCGTAGAATCGAATACTGAAGTCAGATTTGACATATATTTAGCCGTTTTTGTTGTATGGGAAAACGGACCCAAAATCCGCGATTTGAGTCGCCTATAGGCACGGGAAGGAGTTGAAATTAAAAAAAAAAAATACGCCATTATTTTTATTGATACAAAAACCTTCTAAAAAGTGATAATATCCAAAACTCTATTTTTCAAAACTAACTCTAATATACATATATATAAATATATATATAAATAGAAATAAAATATAAATTTTAATTAAATTAATAAAATAAAACTGAAGAGAAGTGAAAATTTCATCCGAAGTTGAATTTTTATTGGCTGCTGTAATTTAATTTATTTTTTATTGTTTGTTTTACCACGCGGAAAAAAAACAAACTGTCAAAATCATATGTTATATTTGTACAATTTAAATAGACTTTAAATGCCCAAGATTGGTCACTTAAATGTGATTTAAATTTTAAGTTAAAAACTGACATTTGTATTTAAATAGAACTTCAAGTACAAATGTCATTTAAATACGAAGTGAAAAACTGGGCATAACTAAACAAAACACAAGAGAAACGAAAACAGACAGAAACAAAATGACATTTCAGGGTTTCCACACAAACAAATGTTAAAAAGGGAGTTAAAACTTACTACACAGTTTCATTCAAGTTTTTATTGAAACATTTTGCGCAAATTTTGTATTAAATTTATAAATTCAAGAAATATAAAAGTAAATCGAGCAGGTAAACTGTTGAAAACTGGAAAAACTAAAAAAAGGCTGAAATTAAACAAGAACTGTTTTTTTTTCATTAAAAACTGCAAAACTGTTACGCATCCTAAAAAACTGGAAAAACAGTTAAAACTGGCAATATGGTAACACTGCAGATCATATGATCTCCATTTTTATGTAATTTAAAAATATATAACACTAACTCTCTTTTTACAAAGTTTTAAAATTCTTTTAACAGTAAAAAAGACAAAATGTGTAAATGCGTAAATGCGTATATATTTTGCTAAATTAGAATAAGTATGCAAAGTTCCCAATTTTTATTAATTAAATAAAAAATATTAACAAAAACTAAACTAAATCTACTTTTGGAGATTTTTTAGTATTTTTTATCAGTTTTTTGGCGATTTTTGTGTGTATACAATATTTTATTTTTTTAAATAAAAAAAATTAACAAAAACTGAACAAATTCGACTTTTGGCGATTTTTGACATCCGGTTTGGCTATGGAGCTCAAAAAAATCTGACAACCCTGGCTCTCACTCCTACATGCCCTCACACTAGTGTTGCCAGGTATGTTGAGCATAAAATCGTCCAATTTTCCAATAAAAATCGTCAAAATCGTCATTATATTTTCAAAAATCGTCAAAAAATCGTCAAAACAAAAAATATTTGTTACAAGTGGAAAGTTTTAATAAAACAAAAGAATAATAATGTAATTCACATTTCAAGTGCTCGTGTACTATCGGTGTAAAGTAATACGATTTTTTACACTTTTCTGTAATTTAAACTTCGAAAATCATGATATTTTATAACGATAGCACTTTACCATTTTAACTGTTAATTCTTTTTACATAATTCTGTAAACATCACTTCAGTAGCTCAATTTTTAATTTTTAAATCTTAAATTATTTTACATAGTTTATAAATTCTTTAACAATGTTATTTTCTTTAATTATTAATTTTGGACTTAACGAGTTAAAGTTTCAAATTGCATTACATGTGATGACATAGTTTAATACAATAAATTGTGAAATTTTTGATTATTTAATATTTTTCATTTTGGGTTGGTTTTTATATTGCTAAAAATTATTTACTATTTTATTTATTATTTATATTATTATTTACTATTATTTAAATATTGTTTATTACTGCATGTTTTTCCATTTTCAAATATAAATTGTGAATATCTGACGTTTCACTTTGGAACACTTTATTTATATTATTATTAGGCTTTTTAAGCACCGGATTTATTTTCGGATTTATAAATCAGAATATTCAAACTCGATGTTTGTTTCGCAAAAACTTGGATGTTTTTTTTTAATTTAAAAAATATTTTATTTTTATCTCAATCTTACACTAATTAAACTTTATAAAAATATAAATATTAAAAAAAACTGGGTTGGCATTCAATAACTTTTCATAATAACGATTGGATATCACAGTAACACTAATAGCGGAATGGATTCCATTAAAGACATGTTTCTTCTTATGTAAACGGGTTTAGTTTTCTATTTAACCTGTTTGATTTTGAAATACCGAAACGACGATTTATAACGTTATTTTGTTGATGTAACAAAACTTAATGGGTAGAATTTTGAAATAAACCCTGTAAAGACACATGCCACTATTGGAATATTAGCTTTAAAACGTTCATAACGGCATTGGTGTGGACGTGGCAGGCAACTGCTATTGTAATGAAAAGGTAGTATTTGCCAACCATGAAAAAAGTAAGCACATACTCAGGGAACTTCTGCTGTAAATATTTGTCGTTGTTTCAGTTATAATACAGTATCTGTTTGCCGTAAATGCAGGTTCCAATGAAATAAAAAGACAAGAATAAAAAGACAAGAACGCATTACGTGCAAAAACCCCTCACAAGGGTATTTTGCACGTAATGCGTTTCGTAGTTAAACAATAACTAACTCTTTTTACAAAAAAGAGTATAGAGAAAAGGAGACCAACAATGCCTAAAAGTACCGTTTACGGTTTACTCGTTAAAATCGGTGTAAATACTGCCACCAAAGTTGTAAAAGTGGGGAGTAAAAACAAGGTTTTAAGGAATAATTAACCCTACCATGCGTGAGGGGTACCAAAGGGGTACATTAAATAAAATTAAGCAAAATAAAGGTTTACGTTTAAACATTGCCGGCCACCTTGCAACAATAGATATGTTGCAACAGAATCTTATTAATAAAATTAATATTTAAGGCTATAAATTCAAATAAAGATATATACATTTTTGTTTTATATTTATATATATATATATTTTTTTTTTTTTTTTTCAAAAAACACTTAAATTTATGAAGATGATCCAAAGGCGATCATTGGTCCAAGGGGGACCAGGGTTGACACAAAGGGTGTCGGGTGATCAAAAACGATCGTTGGTCCAAAGGGGACCAGGGTTGATCCGATCGGATCTATCCCCTAAAAAGGGGATTGGCCAGTTATGACCCACCCAAACATTGTATACTTGGCCATTGGAAGGCCCGGGCTCGAATAAATTTTAGCCTTCATGATTTGAGGGCTAACCTCAGGTCCTAAAACCAAAGCCACCTGTCCCGATACGTTGAACCGTGGGTCAGCCAATTGAAACCCAGAAAAGTGGTCCTTTACCAAATCCGAAACAGACTCCGTGGGAGTCTTTACTCCTCTCATCTTCGTTACCTTGGCAGTAAAACTAATTTTCTGCGAAGCGTCGTAGGACGAACCGACCGTTAAGCGACAGAATTTGCCGCTATCCGCGGAGGACACTGGTAACCTAAGATTGTTAACCAAGGTTTCGCATATGTAGCTAATGCTACAACAGGGGTCCAGTGCCGCACGAACCGGTATCGACTTATTCGGTAACTGAAGTTGAGCTACCAAAGTAGGCGAAAAAGTTACGATATGCCTAATAGGCAAAGAACAAACTTCCGAAATAGACGGAGACTTTGGCTTGTTCGCAGAATTCTGCTTGCCTTTCAAAGCCAATTTCACAGGCTGACGTGAAGCGGTTTTCTTTATAGAAGAAGGTCTCGCGGAATGTGTGGTTTTCGGATCAGACTTAGCAGGACCATGCAAAATGGAGTTATGTTCTCCATTGCAATGACGACATTTAGCCGTACTCGGACAATTTTTGGCCTGATGTGTATGGGCCAAACAACGAGAGCAGTAGCGGTGAAGTACGACTAAGCGTAGCTTCCGGGCATGATTAGCCTTACGAAATAGAGAGCAAGCCCTCAACGGGTGTCTACCACTACAAACTCTACATTGAAGGTTCAAACGACCGGTCTCAATGTTATTCGTCGAAATATTCGAGGCCGGGGTACCAATAGGACCAGACAATGAGTTGGGCTTCATCGGTTTCGTTGTAGCTTCGACCAAAATGGACTCAGCAACCGTTTGAGGTACACCGCTAGGAGGTGCAACCACTGTAATAGGTGGCACAATAGGCGCCATTAAAGCAGCATCAGCCGTTGTAGGGGTTGGAGCAGGGGTAGAAGGAACCAAAGGGGCCTTTGTTGATGATTCCACAACGTCCATTACTTCTTCATAATCGTCCAACAACGGGTCATAAAACAAAGTTTTTAAGGCGTCCATAGTGCTAGGAAAATTCATATATTAATGAAAAAGAAAAATATTTTGATTTAGTTGGTCAGAATGACCAGTTTTGCGATGTGTCGTCTTACAACCCCATTCGCAGTGCGTACATCCACGACTCTAACGCGACCGTCACTACCCGGGTATATTTTAACGACTCGACCTAATTTTCACGAAGTTGGAGGCAAGTTTTCGTGTCGTATAACTACCAAATCATTCTCCTGTAAATCGCGATTAGGGTTTTGCCATTTATAACGCTTATGCAAATTCATTAAGTATTCCTCTTTCCACCGACGGCAAAAATGCTGAGAAATAGCTTTCATCTTTCGAAACCGATTAACAAGACTTATAGGAGAGTCAGTTATTTCGGGCTCCGGAGGAGCCAATATGGGAGATCCAATAAGGAAATGACCAGGGGTTAGCGCAACCGGTTCCAGTGGATTTTCCGTCATAGGACAAAGAGGACGCGAATTAAGACACCCTTCTATTCTCGCAAGAATCGTCGAAAGTTCCTCAAACGTATATTTGAAGGCCTGTGCCTCTTTTCGAAAGTGAAGTTTAAAACTCTTCACACCGGCTTCCCAAAGGCCACCCATTTGAGGTGCGCCTGCAGGAATAAAACGCCACGAAAGACCCTGAATCCCATAAGTAGAACCCACCATGGTCTGGCTCTCCTTTAGAAAGAACCGAAAATATCTCTCCAACTCACGCGACGCGCCTACAAAATTTGTGCCATTATCCGAAAATATTGTTTTAGGACACCCACGTCGCGAAATAAAACGTTGAAAAGCGGATAAAAAGGTAGCTGTTGACAAATCAGATGTTGCCTCTAAATGTATTGCCTTCGTAGAAAAGCAAACAAATATACAAACATAGTCTTTATTTTACAAGCTCGGCCCGTAAAACTTTTAACGTCAAATGGGCCTGCAAAATCCACGCCAGTGGTAGTAAAGGGCCTATCAAGAATAGTTCTTTCAGGCGGAAGAGCGGCCATAATTTGACTACAAGATCTCTTTTTATATAATATGCAACGTTTGCAGCGACTAATGACTGCGCGAATTTTAGACTTAAGTCTGGGAACCCAATATTCTATTCGAAGAATCCGAAGCATCAACTGATTCCCACCGTGAATAGAAATCTGATGAACAAATTCAGTTAAAAGCAGCGTAAATCTGCTTGAGTAGGGTAGAATAATAGGATGCTCTCCGTATACGTCAGAGAAGGTGATTTCACCAAACGACCATTTAATCTCATGACACCGTCTTGATCCAAAAATGGGTTCAAGGTAATAAGAAAACTCTTTGGAGATAAAGGTTTTTTGTCTAAAAGACTTTTATACTCCTCTGAAAAGTGAAGCTTCTGAGATATCTTTGCCAAACGCAACTTTGTTCTTTTCAACTCAAAACTCGAAAGAGTTTTGCTAATACAAAATTGACGACCCAATTTGTGTGCTGGGTGACTGTTGTAAAAGAACCGCAAAATATACGATACTACACGAAGTGCTTTATCAAAACGAGAAAAATCATTAAGTATATCCACAGACAAATCTTCCCCTTTAGTGTTCTTAAAAAACGAGGTATATACCTGAACAGCTCGACCCTCAATGTCAGTACCAATGTGAGAAAGATCAGTAAAATTCCATTCGGATTTATCCTGACGAAGCCACTGTGGCCCATGACACCAAAGTGAACTGCCTGCCAGCTCTGAGGGCGAAACACCACGACTGCCCAAATCGGCGGGGTTATCCTCGGATCGAACATGATACCAATTATGTCGACCAATATTTTCCTGAATTCGGCAAACCCTATTAGCAACAAACGTGGTCCAAGAACAAGGGTCTTTTTTCAACCAAGAAAGAACTATCGTAGAATCAGTCCAGCAATAAATTTGGTTAAGTTGAATATCAATTTCGCTAAGTATTGTTTTTAAAAGCTCTGAGGCCAAAACTGCACCACAAAGTTCAAGACGCGGAATTGAAATTGATTTTATAGGGGCCACTTTTGTTTTACAAGACAGCAAATGGGTATGAATTTCGCCGTTTGGGGACTTAATTCGAATATATATTACCCCCGCGTATGCTTTTTCCGAGGCATCAGAAAAAACATGTAATTCGATCGAAGACTCAGGAGTATAATGAACCCATCTCGGAATTCGAATATTATTTACCTCATGATATGAAATTACAAATTTCTGCCAACTATTTTCCGTTGAGAGCGGAAGTGAATCGTCCCAGCCTATATTATCAAGCCATACACGCTGCATGACCATTTTCGCAACAACCACAACTGGGCCTAGCCAACCGACAGGGTCAAATAATTTTGCAATAGTGGACAAAACTTCCCTTTTAGTATGACTCGATTTATGTGTAATAGGATTTACACTAAAATAAAATGAGTCCAATTGAGCATTCCATTGAATACCCAAAGTTTTAGAACTGCTAGACTCTACAAACGTTAAAAGTTTAGCATCTACCAAATGTTCCGGTGGAAAACCTTTTAAAATTGTGCGATCGTTAGAAGTCCATTTTCTAAGCTCAAATTTCGCCGAAGCCAATGCTGATATAAGCTGATCACGAGCGATCAGCGCAGACGAAACATCGTGAGTTCCCGTTAAAACGTCGTTGTTTAATATTTAAATTAATATATTTATAATGTGGATTGGGTTACTGACCAAGTTCAATGACTGTTGCATTTGGTAATTAATCCAATAACATTTCTTTATGCAAAAATGCTTACTCATTTTTGCATGTTAAATAATTAGGTTATTTATTTGCTTAAAATAAATTAATTGTAAGCATATTTAGAATAATTTTAAACTATAAATAAGATTGTAAATAAAGTAATAATGACCAGTTAACTTAAAACCGTCTCGTATTATTATTTCCGCACCATTTTGGTGACCCCGACGTGATAACAGTAAAATTTTAAGTTTCCCCCCACCAGTGGTAAGGAACTCAAAATACTTTCTGTTAAAAACAAAAAAAAAACAAGATACATAAAAACCTTCTGTTTTTGTTTGTAAAAAAAAAAAAAAAAATAAAAAAAAAAAGCGTTAAGTGCAAGAATAACGCAGAGAAATTAATAAAAAAAGCGTTAAGTGCAAAAATAACGCAGAGAAATTAATAAAAAAAAAAAAGCGTTAAGTGCAAGAATAACGCAGAAAAAAAAAATTTAATAAAAAAGCGTTAAGGTTGAAAAAAAAAAAAAAAAACGCATTGTAAAAAAAAAAAAATTAATAAACGCGTCGCGAAGTAAAAAAAAAAAAAACTAACAACAAAGTGCTACATTATTGAAAAAGGGTAAGTGGTATTTTATGTTTATTTATATATTTATACTGACTATTTGTTTATACATGATTACCAGAGAAGACAGAAGTGCTTTTTTTACGTCATTTTTTTAAATTTTATCTCGGAAACTCGAAATAAGAAAAATATAATAAAAATAGTTTTCAATAAAACTTTACATAGAAACATAGTTGGAAACGTTGCTTTTTGTTTTTGTTAAATTTTCGTCAGAGTTTCTTAGTTTTGAAGTGTGATTTTGCTTTTTTAGTCTTCTCTGCTGATTACATTTAGGCAACTCATTATCAGACTTAACTTCGGCAGCTTTTATAGGCGCTTTGAAAAGGTTTGTAGCAAGAAGAGGTTGCCCATTGAAGATTTATTCGGATAATGGAACAAACTTTGTAGGTGCAGCAAATAGCCTAAATGAGATTTTTCATTTGTTTGCTAGTGGGCAGCATCAGATGAATTTAAGCGAATTTTGTACTTCACGTAACATCGAATGGTTGAATATTCCCGCCAGATCACCACATGTAGGGGGATTATGGGAGGCATGCGTTAAATCTGTTAAGAAACATTTTTACAAGATAACTGAGGGAACAATGACGTATGATTAATTGTACACCTTAATGACACAGATTGAGTCCGTTTTGAATTCTCGTCCGCTTACTCCGTTGTCAGACGATCCAAATGATTTTAAAGTTCTAACGCCAGGAAACCTCCTAATTGGCGAATCGTTTTCGACATTTATTGACTCAACAGGAAATAAATGTTACCATGGAATGCGAGAGCATTGGAAAGCCGTGCAAACGAATATGGAGGAATTTTGGAGACGATGGTCTTCAGAATATTTGTCCGAATTACAGAAAAGATACAAGTGGAATAGACCATGTGCAAATATAAAACCTGGTGCTCTTGTCCTCCTAAAGGAATGAAAATTGTTCCTCCGATGAGCTGGAGGCGGGGGAGGGTCATCCGAACCATAATGGGTTCGGATGGGTTGTGTAGAATGGTAGACGTAAGGACCAGCAATGGGGAAACCAAGAGGTCAATTCACAATGTTTGTCCTTTTCCTACTGATGATAATGAAGAAGTTCTGGACAAACCATCCAGTAACTCTATACATTCTGCAAAGACAAAATTAATTAAAAAAATGGACAATCCATTTTTAGAATCAAATAAAAGAATGGAAAATCCATCTTTAAATAATAATTTAGAAAATAAAAAAAAAATGGAGAACTATAAAAAGGCAAATCAAATCCACCAAATAAGTGGTAAATGTAAAAAACTTAAAAATAAAAATATGCTAACAGTAATGCTGTCTCTGTTAGCAATCATAAGTCCGGTTAGGTCAGATTTTAATGTAATAAATTTCAAGAATGAAGCAGGTATTTTTTTTGATAAGGTAGCAACGGTAGGCTTAACAAGAACATCGTGGAACATCGCTGTACATATCAACATAACGGAGTATGGGGCCGCAAAGACGTCCTTTGATCAAGCTATGAAATCACTCGTCAATTTACAAAGAAAGGAAGCAGTTGAACAGACACCACTGTACCAAGGTCTACAAGAAATTTATGAGAGGGTTCTAAACAGACATGAGATTATAACATCTTCAACACAAAAAAGGCCGAAAAGGTCTCTGTTACCATTCATTGGAGGTGTTTATCATTCTTTATTTGGTCTTATGGATGAAGAGCATGCAGAAGAAGTATCGCAGAAGATTAAGCAGAACGCTCTAGATGATGAATATATGCTCAACGTTGTTCGAAATCTGTCATCCGTCCAAGATATGACATTGGATATCATCAAAAGCCAAAATAAAGCAGTTTTCGAAAAGATCCGAACGTTTAGTGAGGCTATCCAGACACTTGAGACAGAAACTACCCGTAGCAGCGCTATATCAAATATGCTAGTGTCTTTAAAAATATTTGAAGAAATACAAGAAGACATCATTGAAGCCATTTTTAACTCCAAAGAAAGTTTCCTTTATGGAATACTCCCCGTAAAAAAGTTTAAAAAACAAATTGAACTTATAAAGATGAACTTGAACAAAAACTTAAAATTGCCCACAGAGGAACCTGTTAAGCTATCCAAATTATCAACTGTGTCAACTAGAACAACAGAAGACTTTGTCTTATTCAATGTTAAAATTCCACTGATAAACAACGAGCTGTTATATGCGTATGAAATATACACATATCCAACAATTCATGATAAATTCTATATAAATATTCATGTTACCAACCGATTATTTTTGATAGATGAAAGAAAAACGTTGTACTACAGTCTAAATAATGATAACTTCGAGCATTGTCAGCAAGTAGAAGACCTAACTCTATGTCACCAAGTTCATCCTCTTTTCAACACTAGAACGACGAACAGCTGTGAAATAACTGTTCTTGAGAGCTAAAAGTATTCCAGATAGTTGTGAAATCGAAATTAAAAGATTTGAAAACTATTGGCGACAAACACATGCACCTAACACATGGCTGTTTTCTCTATATGAAGATACCCCAGCAGACATCACATGCAACGGAAATAGACAAAATGTTGTTCTCAGCAGTTCCGGCCTTTTAACTATGCAAGCAGAATGCCATCTCGAAGCAGCAGAAATAAATTTGTGGGCATACGATGCCTATTCATCCGATGTCGATTATGTGTTCCCATCCTTAAATTTAACGAAATTTATGCCATCTATAACACACCTTAAATTAAACGGTGAAATGGAGATGTATAAAATCCCAGATATTCCAACTCCCACAAAAATACTGGGGTTCCCAACGACGCTCGATAGACATCATCTAACGCACTATGAAATGAGCCTGACTACATGGATTATCATAGCCATCATCATCATTGCCTTGTTTTGGATCCTAAGAAAAACCTGCCGGATGTCAGAAAAATTCTTGCCTGCAACCGTTGTGCTACCTCGTTTAAATTAACGTAAAATTTAGAGTAATGGTTTTTTATTAGTCGTTTATTCTATTTGTAATATATTTTTCATGTTGCTTCTCCATTTAAATTAACGTAAAATTTAGAGTAATGGTTTTTATTAGTCATTTATTTTATTTGTCATATTTTTTTTGTTGCTTCTCCATTTAAATTAACGTAAATCTATAAAAACAAAAAATAAATTTATTTTTGCTAACTTGCACTTTTTGTTTTCATTGAAAGATTAGAACCTTTCAAGGTCGGCAGAATGTTTAATATTTAAATCAAAATATGTTTAATGTTGTTTAATAAATTAACGTAAAAGTCATAAAAAAAAAAAAAAAAAAAAAAAAACAAAAAAACAAAAAAACAATTTTTTTTTGCTTGTACATTATGTTTTCATTGAAAGAGTAGAACCTTTCAAGGTCGGCAGAATGTTTAATATTTAAATTAATATATTTATAATGTGGATTGGGTTACTGACCAAGTTCAATGACTGTTGCATTTGGTAATTAATCCAATAACATTTCTTTATGCAAAAATGCTTACTCATTTTTGCATGTTAAATAATTAGGTTATTTATTTGCTTAAAATAAATTAATTGTAAGCATATTTAGAATAATTTTAAACTATAAATAAGATTGTAAATAAAGTAATAATGACCAGTTAACTTAAAACCGTCTCGTATTATTATTTCCGCACCAGTCGTCAACATACATGCACTTTCGTAGAATGTGCGATGCCAAAGGAAACTCAGCCTCAGAATCGTCTGCTAATTGCAACAATGTGCGAATATCCAGATAGGGAGCACAATTAACTCCAAAAGTAACCGTTTGCAGCTCATAATCCCTAACGTTCTCCGTAGGAGAATCTCTAAATAAGATCCGTTGAAATGGAGTATGAGCTGAATCAACCCTAATCTGCCTATACATTTGAGTTATGTCACAATTGAAAACAAATTTAAAAAGACGCCAACGTAGAATCAAGAGAACCAAATCAGCTTGCAACGTAGGACCAACATAAAGACAATCATTTAGGCTTGTCCCAGTCGACGTCTTATTCGAAGCGTTGAAAACTACACGCAATTTTATAGTCTTTCGTTCAGGTTTAACAACTGGATGATGTGGCAAATAACACGAAAACGTAGTAGCGGCAGGAGTATTTGACACCTGATTCATATGATCCAATTGTATATATTCTTTAACGACGTTATCGTATATCTCTTTTATCTCAGGTATTCGTAGAAGAGAGGATTCTGTCCTGAGATACTGTTTTAGGACATTTGACCTAGAAATGCCTAAGTTTAATTGATGAGGAAATTCAGGTTTAAATGGAAGCGTTACAATGTAGCGACTATCAGAACCCCGACGTGTAGTCCTCATATAATTTTCCTCACAAATTTTATCAAAAATGGATAAAATTTTTCTTTTAGGTGTCTCCTCAAGTTCCCAAAATCTAAGAAGATTTCTATTGAGACAATCTTCCTCTGAAAATTCAACGCGAGTTGAAAAGACCTGAACTGGAGTTTGTAAAATTGGACCAGTAATAATCCAACCAAAAACTGTGTTTTGAGCCAATAATGAGCCAAAAACATCTATCGGAACTTCCCTTAAACAAATTTTAGGATAAACCTCACCGCCAAGCAAAAGGTTAACAGATCTACCGTCATAGAAATTGCAGTCTGCCAAACGAAGATTTGGCGAATTTTCCCTTATATTCGAAGGTACTTTAAACGATGGAAGATTCCCAGACACATTAGTCAAAACAACGACTAAGGCATCCAACATAAAAGCAGAATCAATAGGCGAACCAACTTTCACCGAACAAAGTTTTTTCGACGTAGTCGAAATTGACTCCACACCTGAAACGCCGACCTTCGTAGAAAGCGTCGGAAGTTTTAACCGATTAACCAAACGTTCCGAAATAAAAGAACTTTCGGCGGCGGGATCAATTAATGCACGCGCTGGGTACGTAATACCCTGGTGAACAATATCAACCATAGCAGTCCCTAAAAACACGCCAGTGTGCACAAAAACAGATGCGGATCCGTTACGGACCCGTTCCGGATCCTTAATAGAGTTAAAAAACGGAATCAGTGTAATCGCGATTTGACAGTGTAATAGCTAATTGAGTTTTTTTTTATAAAAGGTCATTGTGTGGACCCAGCAAAATCAGTTTTTAATAATTGAGTTTTTTTTTATGAAAAGGTCCTTGTGTGGACCCAGCAAAATTAATTTGTAATAACTTTTTTTTTCTAAGTTATCTAACACAACTCCATTGAAATGATTTTTTTTTTTTTTTTGTTTTAATAGGAGAAAAGCATATTTTTTTTTTTTTATTTTATCAGCAATTAATAGCTGATATAGATTAATTTTTTTTTGTTTAAGATTGTTTGGGATTTGTTTTTTTTTTATTTTTTAATTATTTTATTGACGCCGCTAAAACACGTCGCGATAGGCATCGATTTTGATTGTTTACGTTTTCTTCCTCGCGTTATAATAATTATTTCTTACTTTCAAAAGTGTGCAGACGTCTTCCAATACGAAAATAAAACAAGAAATAAATTAACAATAAATAAATAAATAAAAGTGAAGACAACGAAAATGAAAAGGAGAGTGATATTGAGAGACTCCTCCAGTCCGGAATCAAGCCAAAACCAAGGTAAGTTTATGAGGCAAAAATGTTTGCCTAGCGGCCCGTGACAAAAAAAAAAACCCAAAATTAGAGTAAAAAGAAAGAACGCCAAGACAGACAATTTGTTTGCCTTAAGTCAAGTTTATGGGCCACTCTCGCATAGCGTTCAAATTAGCATTACTCAACAGATATTATAATCCAGAGTAAAACATTTTTAAAATCGAGCGTTTTTTGTTCAAATACTTTTTTCCCGACAAAAATACAAAATTATTTTAAACAAAACGCCCGACAAAACAACTTTAATTTTGGTTTTTTTGTTACGGGCCGCTAGGCAAACAACACCATTTTACCCCTTTTCGAAACTTTTAAATAACTATTTAAATAAATTCAAAAAACTTTCAGTTGCCGAAGCACATAGTATCAATGATGAGCTCCAGCAAATAAGGAAGGAGCTTGCCAGCATGCAAAAAATGACCGAGGAGGGGTTAAATAGCATGCGCCATGCAGTCGGGGCGTTAACGGAGGAAGTGTTTTCCCTTCGTAATGAAGTGAAGAGGAAAAGACGATTCGAAGATGTGGCGGTGGCCCCACAAACATTTTTTGAGCATCCCCTTTCGACGGAGGATGGTTTAATGGAGTTGGATTCAAATAAATTTGAAAAAAATTGAATTGCAATTCATTTCCAATTCAAATAAGTTTGGCAAAACAAATTGCAATTCAAATGAATTGTCCAAAATTAATTGCAACTATTTTCTAATTCATTTGAATTAATTCGAATTAAATTTCATTAAATTTTTTATTTTGGTGAAAATAATTTAAAAATTTACCCAATTCAATGCATAATCATTCATGCTAATTAATCTAAAAATTAATGATTCCTTTACAGTTCTGGTAGGTCATAAGTTTTTAAATAGTTTAAAATATAAAAAATATTTTTGTTTGATTCAGATGCATTCCAAAGGAAGTTTGTGAACGAACCAATTTCGGTAGTGGAGGAAGTTGGAAAAAAATTCTTCCACTACGCACATGACCGAGTTCAAAAACAACAAAAATAAATGATCAGCCTTACCCACGATGTCGAATGAAGGACATAAGCGAATGAAACCCAGTCACTCACTTTGTAATTGATTTTGTAAATTGAAAAATACAAAAACAAATACAAAGTGAGTGACAGGCTTTCGTGCGCTTCTGTTTTCTTTCAAAATCGTGGGTTAGGCCATTAATTTATTTTTTTGTAAACAAACTTTTTTTTAATATTCTATGAATTGTTTTTTATGTTTTTAATGTATTTTACTTTTATATGTTAATTTTAAATGAACTGACTGAATTGTTTTTACTTTACTATCAAATGACTGTGAATTTAATAATAATAATATAAAAAAAATTACAACAAAAAATTCATCACAATATTAAATCTTTTTTATTAAAACCACGCAGTGGATTCCGTTTTATTAAAATACACGGGTCCGTAACGGATATGATGTCCGTAACGAGTCCGTAACGGATCCAAAAAACGGACATAAAATCCGTTTTTGAATCCGTTTTTTCGAGAGGAATTTCTCCCGCTTGCGGATCCAAAACTGATCCGTAACGAATTCCGCTACGGATCCGTTTTATGAAAACAAACGGGTCCGTAACGGATCCTAATATGATGTCCGTAACGAGTCCGTAACGGATCCAAAAACGGACATAAAATCCGTTTTTGAATCCGTTTTTTCGAGAGGAATTTCTCCCGCTTGCGGATCCGTAACGGATCAGTAACGGATTCCGTTACGGATAGAAAATACGAAGATGCGGATCCGTTACGGATCCGAAACGGGTCCGTTTGGTACACTGGGACATTCCTATTCAGAGCTGTATGAAATACTTGTCTGTTCTGAGGAAATGTCGGATTGCTACCAGTAGAAGTGGACTGTATATTAGAATCAATTTGTGTGGGGTTGGGAAGACGAGGAGCTACCCGAACCGCCAGCTGTACCAAAAGAAGTATTTCCCCTATTCAAAACCTCATTAGAAGGCGAATCTCGATGTAATAAAGTATGGTGACGTTTATTACATTTTGAGCAATTGTGAGTGCTATTACAATTCCTTGCCTCGTGTCCTTTTGCAAAACAATTGACACAGCAGTGGAATTTTTTCACCGTAGCATATCTATCAGCCACTGATAAATTTTGAAAACGACGACAACATCTAAGAAAATGAGCCTGATTTTTACACAAAACACAAGAAAAATTCACAGAAGTGGTAGTATTTGTGAGGTGGACCTTAACTTTCTGTTCAGTAGGTTTTTTGGAAAAATCTGAATTTCGAAGATGACGTGCACATTCTAAAGTATCGATCCTTTCTGTCAAAAATCGATCCAAATCCGCCCAATTGGATAAGGCTTTTTTATCGCTGATTGTCTGTTCCCATAAATTAATAATAGCCGCAGGTAATCGCCGAATACAAATGAAAACAATCATATGAGAACTAAGTTCTGTAGTAGATTCAATATCTAAACCAGACAGAGACGAAAGACAACCGTTAATCCCACGCTGTAGTGATTTTAAACCATCACTCGTTTCCTTATCAATAGAAGGAAGAACAAAAAGCTTACAAAGCTGATCATGAACCAACATGCGCAAATTCTCATATTTATCCCCTAGTCGTTTCCAAGCGTCATCAAATCCCTTATTAGTATATGGGGCTTTCGAAACAATTTCCCTCGCATCACCACTTGTTTTCTCAATCAAGTAGCTTAATCGTAAAACTGGACTAAGGCGCGAACAATTTATTACGATAGCGTTAAAAATAGTCCCTAAAAGTAGGCCAAGAAATATAAGTTCCTTCAAAAATCGGAATAGTCGAAAGCGGAAGATTCAAATTATGATGAAAATCATCAACCGTTGTCCTATCTAAATCATCAGCAGGCTCCTTTGGCTTTGGTTTCGAGTGCTCATGCAATTTTTCCCAAATTAATGTGAGACAACCAACATAACCACGATAAGTGGCACGATATTTAGCCTCAACCACGTCCAAATCCTTGGGTTTGGATTTTTCCGCGTTTTCCAAATCGGTGACACAATCTTCATAGGTGACCTTTACTTTTTCCCACATACTTCGTAATTCCTCACTTTCAATCTCCAGATTAAAAACATTAAATGTATCATCATTAAGAGAATGAAAACTATTCTCAAATTTAATGAGAGCATCCGAAGCTCTAATGAAAATATCAAGGGACGATAAAGACATCCTGTTCTTATTGATTTCAAAAAAAAATAAAAATAAAACCAACGAAAATTTTCAAAACCCACAAAAATTTTTTAAAGAAGCAAAAAAAAATTAAAAATTATTCTTTAAATTTACCAAATAATTGCATAAAATTGCAAACCAAATAATATGAAAATAATTTTTAATTAAATTCACACACCTGATATATGGCGACCTAGACGGATGGTGGACAGTTGGGTACTAAATCCAATTGAACAAAAACCAATAACAACTATACAATATGTATGTATGCATGTATGTTACTATTTAAAAACACTGTAACTACCGCTTGTATGCAAAAAAAATACAATGTTTGTTCGGAATATGACACAAAGAAGAATAGAAAAAAAAACACTGATATGTATGTATGCACGTATGTATATCAAGTAAAATAATTATGATCACTAAATTATCACTTTTTACAAACAACCCGACGGAATTTTGTAATTAATTAAACGAGGATATAATGATTTCAATATTTACTAATTTTCTTAACACTTTCAAACCGAAAAAAATTAATTTTAAGTCGATTAAAATTAAATTACCGAAAATTTTTGTAATAAAAAAAATTTTATTTGTCCGTCCGTGTAAACAAACGCACCGTTGAGAAAAAAAGTAATTAAGGAAATTAATAACAAACGAAACGTCAAATAAATGTAATGTATAAATATTACTCGCGAAGGGTTGTAACACGATCAATTCACAATAGAATTAAAAAAAATGGTATTAAAATTTTAATACTTTTTTTATGCAAATTAAAAGAATATTTTTTTTTGCAAATTTAATTAAAATTTTTTTTTTTTTTTAATTATCAATTTATTTTCAATAATTTTTTCTCACTAGCACTTTTTTTTTTTTTTTTTTTAAAAATATATAAAACAGTACGCACCTTTATTCGAAGAATAAAAAATATAAAAAATTTTGACAAAGGCTGCTGTTGTTGTGTACCAAAAAAAAAAAGATGGAGGCTCTGGAAATATAAAAAATTATTTCCACTTTTGTCGTTTTTTTTTCTCGGAATCCGGTTCGAAGGACCAAATGTTTGCCGTAAATGCAGGTTCCAATGAAATAAAAAGACAAGAATATATTTTATATTTAGAGAAAAGGTCTCTGTTTATTTATAATAAATTTAATTACCTTAACAAGGGTTTTTTGCACGTAATGCCTTTCGTAGTTAAACAATAACTAACTCTTTTTACAAAAAAGAGTTTAGAGAAAAGGAGACCAACAATGCCTAAAAGTACCGTTTACGGTTTACTCGTTAAAATCGGTGTAAATACTGCCACCAAAGTTGTAAAAGTGGGGAGTAAAAACAAGGTTTTAAGGAATAATTAACCCTACCATGCGTAAGGGGTACCAAAGGGGTACAGTTAATAAAATTAAGCAAAATAAAGGTTTACGTTTAAACAGTATCTTTATTTGTAAGTGAAAAAATAGTCATTTGTAGAAGAAATTTAATTTTTGACTACAATTGTAGTTTATTTAAAGAACAAACCACATTAAACTAATAAACTGAAAATTCAAAAATAGATCTGGTGATTTTTTTATAATAGCAAATAAACATATTTTGCTGACATATTAAATGTTTGTCAAAAAATCGTCAATTTGGAAGCAAAAATCGTCCAATCGTCATTTAGTAATTTAGGTGCTAAAAATTACGATAATCGTCAAACCTGGCAACAGTGCCTCACACACAGTGTTGCCATGTATTTTTTTCAAAAAACTGTAAGAAAAAACTGTTTTTTTAAGAAAAAACTGTTTTTTTTTTAAATAAAAAAACAGTAGAAAAAACAGTTAATATGTGCATTTTGAATTCAATTGCATTTTATTTAAACATAAAAAACATTAAACACATAACATATTTATATACCAGAGAACGGTTTGAGTGCCTTATTTCATGCTTTTGAATGCAATCACAAAAAATGAGTACATTGTTGTCAACTCACATCATTTCAACAAAGCAACAATCGCCAGAATTGAGAAAATTGAGTGTAACGAAAACCATGCATTGCATTGCTTTTCTAGTGTTAACCTCACTTAACACTCACGAAAACAACGAATACACAACGATTTGTATGAATGGTCTCAATGTTAAATGCATAAAACGTTAACAAATTTTTTTCTGAAACATATTACTGTATTAAGAAAATTAAAAAATGTATGTACATATTTCACTGTTTAATAAAATTAAACAAAAATTTATACATATTTCATGTTTAATAAAACTAAAAAAATGTTATTATTATTGCTACAGGTCAACGAATACTACGCGAATGTTGTGATTGTTTTTATGTTATTCATGTGTCATCATTTCATTTCATTGCTTGACATGTAACGGCATTATAAAAATGAATGTTAAAAAGGCATTCAACAAAAACAATAAATGGAATAAACAGCAACAGCAAAGCTGTTGTGGTTGAATAAAAGCAATGCAAAAGCAATGAATGTATGAATGGACAACAAAAACGAATGGTCTCATGCTGTTCTCTGTTATATACACAGGAAAAAAATATTTTTTTTTGTATACTAACTTTTTATTATACTAAAAAAAAAAAAAAATATTTTCAAATTTATGTTATTACAGATCACAAGTTGTGCTCTGTTATAAAGCTACATTTTAATTAACAATAGGAATAATATGTTTTTTTTTCTGTGTACTTGTTTAAAGTAAAAAAAAAATATAATATAAAAAAACATATTTATATTTATATTAATTATTTAACATATAGCAAAAAATAGCTACAAAACCATAAAAAAAACAAAATAATTCATCACATTTTGAGATCTTACTTAATTACATAAAAATATCCGTTATACATTTTTTTAAATAAATTTGATTTTCATTGCGTTTGATTCCACAAAATTTTAACACAAACAAATGCTAACAAGTGGAAGCATTAAAGTCCGATGTGCCGAATTTGGTATAAAAAAGATTAAATTCGGCTGTGACGAATTTTTGGATACCCTCCATCTCGGTGTTTTCATAAACCAGGGAAAGTGCAAACAATATTAATATCTATATTCTTTGTAAAAATAACAAAAATAATGTTGTTTTTATAAGTAAAACAAAATATGACTGATTGATTAATGTATTTGGGATGTTACAAAAGAAAAAAATGTTTAATTAAAGTTTACTAAAATGAATCTGAAATTCTGCATGCTTATAACAGTGGGTATTCAAAGGTTATTCTGATTACCTAAAGAAGAACGTGTAGTGAAAAATATATATATTTTTATAGTTCCTTATGATTTAAAAAAAACTGTTGTAAAATTCGCCTGTTGTTTTGTATAAAATAATCGTCTCTTCGCCTATATAATAATGAAAGAAATAAGGATTATTAAAATATATTTTTGGATCGTTAGAAGAGATGCAATGAATACAAACGCATAAAAACAGTTTCGAATAATCAGAATTTTAGATAAATTTAAGGGAACAAAAATACGCTTGCGGAGACATACATAATGAAATAATTATTAAATACCCGTTTACATTACAACACATGTGTTTATACTATACATCACATAAGTAAAACGGAAAGTGTGATGAAACTAAGTTGTCAAAAATTATAAAAGAAAATCTTTCGAGTGTTTAGGGTTTTTTCGAGACACAAAAAATTAAAGAAACTGGTATTTCAAATTATTGTTTTTCAGCTCAGTTGCTTGTGCAATTCTCGTTTACGACTTCTAGAATAAGAACCCTAAGAAATTTTCCCAAAACTCGATTAGTTTTTTACACATCAATACTTTAATTTAGATTATTTTTGTATGTATCAAATAAAATTAGGGCTTTTAAGGAAAACAAATGCATATAATCAAAAGATTTTAAGATGAAGTATGCACCTTATATGTCTTAAATAAAAAAGTTCTGAAAGTGAATGTCCTTTAAATTTAATGGGGTTTTTAATAAATGTAATTAGAGTGTAAGAGTTTCCTTGCAAATTTATTAAAGGTTGAGAATGAGAATAAGTAAAAATAGTGCACGAAAAAAAGTTATGAATTTACATTGTTGGATTCGGGGATTTTGTTCCTGGATATTTTTTTGATCTGATAACGATTAATGTGTCTGGCAACTCCGGTTAATGCAGTCAAATAAATAAAGAATTTTAACTAAACTATTTTGTTCTACCTTTTTTCTAATTGGTGATTTTTTGATTTGTTGGGGTTAACAAAAAAAGGTATATGGCAAGCCTGGTATCTGGAAAACAAAAGAATACTTTATAAATTAGCTTAACAATTTTTCGAGGGCTTCTCGCATTTGCACTCATAACCAGTGTTGCCAGGTTTGCAGAGCATAAAAACGACAAATTTTCTAGAAAAAATCGTCAAAATCGTCATCATATTTTGAAAAATCGTCAAAATAAAATATATTTGTTAGAAGAGGGATAAAGTTTTAATAAAAAATAAAATACAATAATGTTAACGTGTTATCGTTGTAATATAACACGATTTTTGACACTTCTCTTTGGTTTAAACTTCGAAAATCATTATATTTTACAACGATATTCATATTTATAAAATGTTGAAACAGTGTGCCCCAGTAGGCTAGTTGGTAGCGTGCTGGCTTATCAGTGCGGGGGTCGTGGGTTCGATTCCCACCAAAGGCACTGATCTGTTTTCGCTACAACGCGCCGAAGGCCATAGTAGCTAGTGCTCGGTTAGGGTAATAGTATATAACTTGTAATTATATGATTATTAATTAATAAAATAACAAAAATATAATGTTGAAAGATCAAATAAATACAACTTTAAATCAAACAAATTTTACCACTTGAACTGTTAATCACTTATATCTGCATAATTCTGTGAACAACAATTCAGTGGCACAACTTTTTAAATATTAAATTCTTTTACAAAATTTGGAAATTCTTTAACAATAAGTCTGTTCGATTACTTTTCCTGTAAAGTTCAGTAAAAACTACTCAGTAACAAAATTACAAATAGTAAGACAAATTTACAAAAAAGTAAACGAACAGAAAATTTGTAGGAATTATTAAATTAGATAAAATAGCTTGTTTTAAATATTAAAAAAAAATCAACTGGTCATTATGGAAAAGGAAAAAGTTAATTGAAATTATCGACCAAAAATAATTTAAATGTTTTTTAACTTCTTTCATAGTTAATTATTTAATAATTTTCACTTTCAATCCATAAACAATTAAAATTTAATTTAATTTTTGTTTTTGTTTACTAAAAATACAAGCATATTTTTTTAGTCATATGTTTTTTTTATCTTGCAAATTCTTGCTGGCAAAAATGTATCCAGGAAAAACTTGTAAGTTCTTTGGCATCAAACTGTCACTTTACTCTCTCTTTTTACCAGTTTTTACTGCGTATTTGTCTAAACGAACACCTTCCAGTAAAAACTTGTACAAATTTTTGTGTTATCGAACAAACTTAATGTTATATTTTTTAATTATTAAATTTTGGCACTTTATTTATATTATTAGGCCTGTTTTTTAAGCACCGGACTTATTTTTGGATTTATTTTGTTTCATTTAAAGTTGTATATATATCATCTTTCAACATGAAATATATTCGGGCTAGAGATCTGTTTGTTTCGCAAAAAAAGTCCATGCCTTGTGTTTTAACATGAAAATTTTTTTATTTTTATTAAATCTAACTCCAATTAAATTTTATAAAAATTTAAAAAAATGTTCTAAACATATAAACACAGAAACTAAATTAAGCTAAACCCGTAATGAATTTATAAAAAAATAAATGCGGTTTGGATTAAGTTTTATTCAATTCTAGGATTTGCATTTTTGCAAAATTATATTTCACATCATATTAGCATATAAAAGCTAGCTATCGATCAAAAAACAATGTTTTTGGTTTCAATTTTTAACGAAATAATATAAATTTAATAATCGAGCCGGCGATTTTATGAGAATGATAAATAAGTAGATCTTGCTGACATATTAAATTGTTGTCAAAAAATCGTCATTTTGGAAGCAAAAGTCGTCAAATAGTCATTTAGTTATTTTGGGTATTAAATATCATCAAAATGTACGACAAATCGTCAAACCTGGCAACTCTGCATGCGATTGCTACTAATGCATACGTACATACATACTGTATTACAAAACAAAACAAAAACAACAACAATATTTTGTGGGTTTTTTTTTTGTTTTTAAGTGTTGATCATGACCAATGATGGTAACCGATTCTATGTGGTTATTGGTCGTAGTAACGCTATTTTCTTTTATTTCGGTAACGGTATTTTAGGGGAAACTATACTTCAGTTATGTCGGTAACGGGAATTTTAGCGTTAACGGTATGTTAGCGTTAACGGTATTTTATTTATTTCGCTAACGGTATTTTAGCGGTAACGATATTTTAGATATTTCGGTAACTTTATTTTAGGGAAAAAGATTTTTCAATTATTTTGGTAACGGCATTTTAAGGATAACGTTATTTTAGTTATTCAGGTAATGTTAATGCACACCACAATTTTTAACCGCATTATGCCCGAGTTTAAATGACTGTCTAGTTTATGATCATACTTTGGGAAAATATATCTATTTACAGAAGTTTTTTTGTTCAGATCTTGTTAGATTATTTCGGTAACGGTATTTTAAGGTAACGGTATTTTACGGATAACGGTATTTCAAGAATATCGGTAACGGTATTTAAGCGATAACGATAGTCAGTTGAAAGGTGTTAGAATCGGTCACGGTATTTCAGCGATATTGACAGCCATCCCTGCTTGCGTATATTCTTGTGTATAAGCATTGAATGTACGTATGTATGTATGTATGATGAAATAAATAGTATAATTTAAAATTTGCTTCAACAATTTTTAGAGGTCTTCCCACATTTTCACTCATAACTTTTGAACGCGTTAACCGATTTTGATTATTTTCACTAGAAAACTGCTCATGATATCAACAAACAATTTGACTGAAAATTAGCAGTACCTCTTCTGTATTGTCGGAGTATTTTGTGTTTCCACAGACAGACGGACGGACAGACGGACATGGCTATATCGACTTCTCTATTCATGCTGATCAAGAATATATATAGTTTATGGGGTCCCAGAATTTTTTTAAAAGAATTACAAACATTTGACAAAGTGAATATACCCTCCTGCACTATGGGATGGAGGGTCTAAAAAGGGAATTAAAACTTACTACACAGTTGCATTCAATGCGTAGTATTATTTTTTATTGAAACATTTTGTGCAACTTTTGTATTAAATTTATAAATTCAAGTAAAAGATAGTAAATCGAGCAGGTAAACTGTTAAAAAACTGGAAAAACTGGAAAAAAAGGCTGAAATTAAACAAAAACTGTTTTTTTTCATGAAAAACTGTTACGCATCCTAAAAAACTGGAAAAAAAAACAGTTAAAACTGGCAGTATGGTAACACTGCTCACACATTAAAAAAATTAAAAAAAATAATCAGTCTCGCATGAGCATTCGAACGAACAGATTGATTGTACGCTTTTCCATTTTTGGTTCGACGCTTTTTGTTTGATATGCACTGTGAGAATGAACGAACATTTTGAATGTGAATTCTTGTTTAGCGAAAAATTTTTCGGTAGTCTAGTATGTCAACGTACGTTGTCACAATGCCATTATGAATATAATAATTTATCTAATGATGAAAGAAAATTTATTGCGGACTCTGAGGAGTTTAATGAGGAAGAATGCACTAAAAATGACTCTGATGAGTTTAAAGAGGAAGAATGTACTGTTAATGATGAAGAATGCCTGTTAATGAATTAGGATTGACTATATACATAGACATCAAAATTATTTTTTAATAAAAAAATTCAAAATTTACTCATGAAATGTTTTTTTAAGTTCGGAAACTGCTGATTTTCCTGAGTCATTAGTAATATTATGCTATTCATAATATTATATATTTGTATAATAAATTGAAGTCTTTTTTTATTTTTTTCATTGATCGATTAATAATTTTTAACCACGTACAACATTTTTTAAATCCAACAAATTTACGAATCTGAACATTTTTTTTTAATAATTTAAACCAGTTTTTAATTCATAAAATTTTTTATCGTAACTTTGTATTGGAAAAAAAAACATTAAATTATATGAAATACTTTTTTTTAGGCTAAACTGCACTCTTCAGTGCGTTCCTCAAAAAAAAGTAGTTGGTCGTCTCCAGAATTAAAAATAATTATTTTCTATCTTTGGTTTATGGGGCCCACAGGGCTTTGTTCCAAAAATATACTCTAGAGGCCGCTACGGATGACGGATCATTAAAATAATATCATTTTTGAAATCCTGAGGAAACATCCTTTCATTTGAGTACCCACACTTGTATGTTTCTACGCATACCAGTTTTAGGGCCCTGGGCGGCCATGGGCCCCGGCCCAAAAAACCGAAGATAGAAAAAAATGTATTTTTTAATTCCCGAGGGGGCAATATTTTTTTTGAGGAACGCCCTGGAAAGTGCGGTTTTCCTCTTTTTTTTATTTATGTACGTTTTCTTATTTTAACTTTAGGTTTCTCTTAGTGCATTGAGTAATAGAGAGTTACAGCTCACTTACACAACGACAAAATCTCTCTGCCTATCTCTGCACTATATAGAAAGCGCATAAAAAGAAAACGGAAACCATAATGCAGTCATTTATTCAAAAATGTTGTTTTAATAAAAAGTTTAATAAGAAAAATAAGTTGTGTTTTTTATTCATAAATAAATTTGCTTTGTTAATAAATTCATATATAGAACGGTGCCTTTAAAAATGGCGAAACAAATTAAACAAAAAATTTATTTGAGTACATTGATTTTTTCAACGTCATATAGATCGTCGCAATTAATATTTTTTGGTATTAAATGCATTTGAAAAATTTAAATTTTAGAAATGTTGAGGTTAAGAGAAGAAGAAGAATAAACATTTTCCTCTAAAAATTGTCAACACTATTAATTTGAAATCAGACCGGTTTCTGCCATTATTATTTTAAATGGACAGTAGGGGACGGATTATTGTGACACTTGGTCTAAAACTAATATGGTGAAAATTTGAGCTAAATCGGATGACTTTAAGCCGCGGCGACTAGAGGTCAAAGTTCAGATTTTTCGATTTAATGTATTTTTACCTGTATTTGTATTTTGTATTTTGTATTTGTATTTGTATTTATTTAGTCTATGGAAAAAATCCTTACAGACAATATCATAAAAATTACATAAGTAGATACCTAACATAATATCACAGAAATCAGACATTCAAAGTTAAAATTATACTACGTTTAACAAAGTTAACATTTTTTGAAAAATCGATACAATTATAAAAATTATTAAAATCATTGCTCATTCGTAAAAGAGGATCAGCATCAGCATAATTTTGACGGTGAAATGGAATAAATAGAGGAATATAGTACCTCGTTGGGCGTTGAGGAACATTAAATAACAGGTTATTGACGAGGAATTCCGAGCAAATTTCACCATTAATCAGCTTGAATAAAAACGTAACATTCATCATTTTTCTTCGGCTTTCCAAGGTTGGCAACTTGATGCGAGCCAGTCTAGTAGTGTAGGATGGGAGATCAGCTGCAGCCCCCAAATAAAAACTCCGTAAACAGAATAGCAAAAATTGTTTTTGGACGGACTCAATTAGTTGGATACGAACATTTTCCTGAGGATCCCAGATTATGGAACCATATTCCAAAATTGGTCTTACAAGGGAAGTATAAAGTTGCCTTGTGATATTTGGTTCAATGAATTCTTTTGCCTATCGTTTGATAAATGAAAGCACACCGCGTGCTTTATTTGCAGTCAAAGTAATATGTTGTATAAAAGTTAATTTAGGATCCAAAAGAACACCAAGGTCATTAAAGGTATCAACTAACTCCAACTGATAGCTCCCTAAAGAATAGAAATCGGGAACACAGAATTTTCTGAAAAATCTCATATGTTTGCATTTTTTCAGGTTTAACTCCATTGAATTTAAACTGCACCATTCGTTAAGACTGTCCAAATCTTCCTGAAGGTATATGTGATCAGAAAAATTATCGAAGCTATGGAAGATTTTCACATCATCAGCGTACATTAAAACATTTGAAAATTTAATCACTAACGGTAGATCATTAATGAATAACGAAAACAAAATAGGTCCAAGATGGCTACCCTGAGGTACTCCTGATTTAACATCAATATTCTTAGATAAAGAATTGTTAAATAGAACGCGTTGTTTTCTGTTACTTAGATAAGATTTAATCCAATCCAAACCGTTGTTTGTGAATCCCATTAAAAATAACTTTTTTACAAGAAGATTGTGATTTACTTTGTCAAAGGCTTTGCTGAAGTCTGTATAAATAGCATCAGTATGTTGGCTTTTGGTAAATCCCCGGTTAACTAAAGTTGTAAGGTGTAACAGGTTTGTAGTTGTAGAGCAACCTTTTCGGAAACCGTGTTGAAATGGTGACAATACGGAGGAGATATTATGACATAGTTGTTCTGTTAAACATTTCTCGAATAGTTTTGGGATATTACTCAATTTAGCAATACCTCTATAATTTGTTACCGCCGATTTATTACCAGATTTAAATAAAGGTATAATGTAGGACTCCTTCCACTGTTTAGGAAAATAACCGTATTTGATGGATACATTAAACATAATCGATAGAGGAGTAGCTAAAGCATGAGCACAATTAATTAGCATGCAACTGGGTATGCCATCAGGTCCATGATAAAATGAAGATTTTAAGCTTTTAATACATTTTTTTATATCTGAAGTGGTAAGAAGTGAAAACGATAACGACTGTTGTTCAGTTAAAGGGATTGGATAATTGACAGAATCATCATAGCGAGCATCAGAATACGTAGTTGCAAAAAAATCGGCAAACATGTCACTTATCAGTAAATCATCGCTAGACTCATTAGATAAATATTTCATGACAGGTGGATATCCACAAGACTTCCGCTTTGAATTAACAAATTTATAGAACGCCTTCGGATCTCGTTTAAAATTTAGTTTCATATTGTTTAGATATTCATTATATAATTTCGTATTAAGTAAGTGATATTCAGCTCGTGTAACTGAATATTTACCATAATCTGTAAGAGAACCAGATTTCTTGTAGTTTTTATAACGTTTATTTTTTAAATTTTGATTTTAAATATTTTCATAAAAAATATTAATCATGTCATCAATAGCAGTTAAAGAATTGTTGGAAATTGATAACAATTGTAGCCAGTTTGTATTACATAGAAGAAAATTTAAATCGTTGTAATTAGCACGTTTAAAACAGAAAGTTTTTACGGGTTTGTCCAGTTTTTTTACGATTAAGTACCAATGGTAAATTACAGCTGATTTCAATAGTAGGATGGTAACAGTCCTCAGGTTTTGTAATTGGATCAGTTCGTTTTAGAGAGCAGTCTGCAGGTTCATTAACAAACACTAAATCCAGCAATCTTCCAATATTGTTATAAATACCGTTAATTTGAAAAAGGCAAAGCTCAGATAAATTTTCCAGAAATTCATCAATCCATTCATTTGACTTTAATGGTGAATAATAGAAGGAATCAGATAAAAAAGTCCAAGAGATCAAAGGTAGATTAAAATCGCCAAAAACAAAAATTGAATCTTCAGGATTTGCTCTTAACACGACTGACTTAATACACTTTAAATGCTCAAAATATAGTGAACTATCAGATTTTGGGGGAATATATGAACAGTAGGGCGGGTCGATTTAATAATCGCCCAAAGCTCAGTGAAAATCGTATTCTAGGGATCAAAATAAGAAACTTTGCGGAATTAACCATACCTCTAAAACGAATTCTACTACCCCGAAACTGTTGACTTTTGTCCCGTAGGGTCAAGTTTTGAAAAATCCCACTTTGACCCATGTAGAGTGCCCCAATCGAGTCCAAATGTATGACCGACCCCCACTAACTTTGAAGGGCCGATCCACCCATGCTCGTGGCACACCCCCCTGGAACTCCCCTGGGGGGTTCCCCATACAAACATTTCAAAAAATCTCCATTTTTGGCACTTTATTTTATTATTTTTTATTTATTTTATTTATTTTTAATATTTTATTTATTTTTTCTCTTTAGAAATTTATTTAGTCAGAACATATGTAAATGAAAAAAATAATTTAACTTAGTAATAGAAAAGAAATAAAAAAAATTACTGTTTGAAGTCTTTTTTGCTTTCAAGTCTGGGCAATTTCGCACGGCTCTCTTATGTCGTCGCCATAACAGCCTCTACATTTTCCGGTATAACTCGTTTGGAAACGCTAGCTAGCAATTGAACGTGTCGTTCTGTTGCAGGTCGTAAAATAGGTTGTGTGGGTTTTTAAGCCACCACAAGACACAGCTGCATGTCGTAAACTTACTTAAGCAAAATCGGTTACAGGTAGAATTGAGCATAAAATTATCATAAAGGATTTTCCAGAAGTAATAAAAGGCGCACTTGCTTAACAGAAAGCATAAAATTATCATAAAGGATTTTCCAGAAGTAATAAAGGCGCACTTGCTTAACAGTATTTGTGGTCAGATTAACGTTTAATTTACATGTAAGTATTTTATGGGCAGTTTTGACAACAAAATCGGTTACAGGTAAAATTGAGCATAAAATTATCATAAAGGATTTTCCAGAAGTAATAAAAGGCGCACTTGCTTAACAGATTTTGTGGTCAGATTAACTTTTAATTTACATGTAAGTATTTAATGGGCAGTTTTTAACAACAAAATCGGTTACAGGTAGAATTAAAATTACCATTTCATTTTTATTACCTCGTAGACCATATATAACGCAACAGTTTTTGTGAATGCATTAAGTCGTTGTGAAGAACTCAAAGTGTGAAGTTCTAATTTCAGATAAAAAAATATTTAAAAAAAAAATCATTCCAAATCAAAAAGTTTACAATGAATCCACCATCCTTTACACCGCAAGATGAAGCAATAACAACATCAACAACTATCGAAAACCCAATGAGTCATATACCCAGGCATGATGTTACTGTTTTTGGTGTGTCTACTGATTTGACTGATCTTAATTTACCAACCCATCTGGATATTTTGAGATATTATTTTACTTGAGCGAACAAAAAAATTGCTCTATAAATCATTCACTATTCAAGTACAAGATAAGTTGATTGGAATTTGGAAAAAACTTGGTATGGAAATAATGCTGAAAAAAAGTGTATATAATAAATTGAATAGATTGCTTGTCAAATATCAAGAGCAAATCAAGAATAGAAACAAACACCAAGAATTTACAGAGTATGTAAAATCTCTGGAAACAATTTTTTTCATTGGAACATGTAAATGCGATTTGAAGGCAGCTCCATGTGCATGCGGTTTGGTTCCCGAACGCCTCAAAGAGTTTATGCACGATCAACATAATCAGAGAAGACTAACAATGGATGGATTTGCGATGGAAATTGAAGAGCAAGGAGCAACGTCTATGTCATCAATGCCAACATACCAAGATCCCGATGATTCAACATACGCACCGCCACCGGTTCAAGAAGATTTGGATATAAGCACAAGTTCACAATACACACAGAGATACGATTGTTTTAACTTTGCCTTGGTATGTGACAGATTTGGTGTGCCTGATAGAGTAGCATCAGCAATGGGAACCGCTCTTTTCCAAGATTTTAAAATGAAAGATACCCATGGCAAACCTCTCATCATGGATAAATCGAAAGTTCGCCGAGGAAAAAGAGAAATGCAGACAAGAAGTGCTTCGCAAACGGTTAGATGATACCAATTTGTTAGCATTTTCATTCGATGGCAGAAAAGATGATACTTTAACGAGAGATGCAATTGATGAGAAGTATCATACTAGGATGGTAAAAGAACCTCATCTTGTTATTTTGAGAGAACCGAATTCTGAATTGATTGGTACGTAAGACTGGAACATGAAACCGCTGAATACAAAACAACCAAATTAAATGATTTTTTTAACGATAAAAATATATCACTGAATGAATTAATTGGCATATGCGTTGACGGTGAGCCAACAAACACTGGCCCACACGGTGGAATTATACGACGATTCGAATTGCTGTTAAAAAGACCATTGCATTGGTTCGTTTGCCTTCTACACTTCAACGAACTTCCGTTTCGGCATTTGTTTGAAGCTTTGGATAAAACAACCAGCACTGGACCAAGATCGGCAACCGGAAAATTGAGCCGTCAAATCGAAACTTGTGAAACTCTTCCGGTAAGTTATTGCTATCACTCATTTATTATAATTGTCAACCGTTTTTAATTGCTTTATTTTTATATATTTTCAGGTGGTGGACGGCTTTCAGAAAATTGAGTTGAAAAATATGCCCCCTGCTCCAGAAAAAATTGAATTTTCCACCGATTCCAAGTACTTATACGACATGGCCCATGCAATTTCTAGCGGCGTGGTTTCAGTGGATCTGGCTAACATCAAACCAGGGAAAATTGTACATTCTCGGTGGCTCACCAAGGCCGCTAGACTATTACGATTATATGTGACAACGGAAAATCCAGATGCAAATTTAAGAATACTGGTTGAATTTATAATTACATGTTATGTGCCAATGTACTTCAATATTAAGTATTACAGCTCTGTCGTGTACGGTAGTAGATTATTTTTCAAATTCATTAGTTGGTCAAGATTTCTAGAACCTCGTTTACGCAAAATTGTCAATAAAGTAATTACAGATAATTCATATTATGCGCATTCGGAAAATATCTTGTTATCAATGTTGTTTGATGATAGCAAAGAAAAGCGCGACTGTGCTATCAAGATAATTCTACGCTATCGAACCGATGTTGACGACCCAACGGGACTTAGAGCTTATAAAAAACCAGATATAAACTTTTATTGCACAAGTTACACGGAAATGATCAATATGAATGACATAAATGACGTATTTGAACCACCATTCACTCGAAGCATTCCATACGATACTTTGAAAGAATATTTAAATCAAGATGATCCACCGTTTAATGATCCAAAAATTCCATCACACATACAAGGAACAGAACGACACGTTCAATTGCTAGCTAGCGTTTCCAAACGAGTTATACCGGAAAATGTAGAGGCTGTTATGGCGACGACGTTAGAGAGCCGTGCGAAATTGCCCAGACTTGAAAGCAAAAAAGACTTCAAACAGTAATTTTTATCTTTTCTTTTCTATTACTAAGTTAAATTAATTTTTTCATTTACATATGTTCTGACTAAATAAATTTCTAAAGAGAAAAAATAAATAAAATATTAAAAATAAATAAAATAAATAAAAAATAATAAAATAAAGTGCCAAAAATGGAGATTTTTTGAAATGTTTGTATGGGGAACCCCCCAGGGGAGTTCCAGGGGGGTGTGCCACGAGCATGGGTGGATCGGCCCTTCAAAGTTAGTGGGGGTCGGTCATACATTTGGACTCGATTGGGGCACTCTACATGGGTCAAAGTGGGATTTTTCAAAACTTGACCCTACGGGACAAAAGTCAACAGTTTCGGGGTAGTAGAATTCGTTTTAGAGGTATGGTTAATTCCGCAAAGTTTCTTATTTTGATCCCTAGAATACGATTTTCACTGAGCTTTGGGCGATTTTTTTTGCCTCCCCACAAATCGACCCGGCCTAATGAACAGGTTATAAAAACACGTTTACTTATCAGTTTTATCTGAACTCCAATAAATTCAATTTTATGAGACGAACCAGATACAATTACTTCAGATGAAAGAAGGCTAGAGACTGCAATCATAACACCACCACCCGTAGTTTCGGTTTCTCTATCGAGTCTATAAATATGATATGCTCCACAAAGTATCTCTGTATTGAAGATTTTATCATTTAGCCAGGTTTCCGTAAATATTATGACGTGCTGATTAAAATTAAAACTTTCAATAAAAAGCTTAGATAATTTAGATTTTATTCCATTTACGCTTTGGTATGTTAAACACAGCTGATTATCAGAAGCAAGCTTTAGTTTTTTTTGATTACTTGTCATACGTGATGAAGAACGGGGAACACTATTAAATCGCTTATTCTCGTATTCACGAACTAATATATTATCAGGCCAAAAACTAGGATCAACCATTTCATCAAACAAATTGAATGGGACAGCTATCTTAAATGATATTATGTTTCTCGGTTGAGAATATGTGAATTTATGAGTTAAAATATCGGCATTCGAATTAAGTTTAGTTTTTATATAATGATCAATTTCTTCAACAGATGTTTCAGAATCCAATCGAGAAATAAATATTGATTTTTTGGGAGGCCAAATACGTAGTTGTTTATAAATCATTGCATTATTATCAGTATCAGAATTTACAGGTGGAGTATGTTGTTTATTCGGAATGACTTTTTTGTAAAGATTTGATGCAAATGTAGTAGAACGAGGCGTTATATTTTCAGGAGTATTGGTTTGAAAAGCATTAGCAGCAGCAGAATTAATCAGGTTAGAACCAGGTACAGGGGGAAGAACAGTTGCGCCAGTAGAAGTAGAAGGAAGAATATAAGCATTATTAGTTCCAAAGTTGGAAATAGTTGCAGGGGGAGGAACAGAGTTAGTTTCAATAGAATTGACGGCGACAGGTTTAATAATATTTGAAGCAGGAGCAGAGGGTGGAACAGTTGATTTTCCCGACGTTTTCTTTCCAGAATCAATAATATTAGAACCAGGACTTAGAACAGGAGTATCTTTATTTTTTCGGGCTGATTTCCGACGTTTCGGAGAGGATTGCGGAGGAGAATTAAGGGTACTTAATTGTTTAAAATCATTGAAAAGCTTTCCATAATCAGACACATCACTCGAAAGCAACGCTAGTTTATTTTGAATATTTGTAAACGAGTTTTTTGTGCTTTGATAAAAACGGTGATATTCAACACCAATTTTTTCGCACCCATCACAGCACCATCTTAAGTTTTTGGTTTTATTAACAGCTTCAGCAACTAGACCAGACAATCCAGAACATTTAAAATGACACAGACTATTACAGAGCCAACAGGACATCATTCTCTCATAATCATTGGTTATGGTACAACCTTTTTTAATACAGCTATTAATATCAGCCATATTCATTATTATATATATATGTATTATTACTTTACTTTACTTTATTTTTTTTTTTTTTTTTTATAGTGTATTGATAAATATTAGTAAAAAAGACGATGTTTTCAGGAGCGTATCTATTTTGTAAATCGAGGGATAGGTGTGGTTAAAAAAAACTAATTTGAAATTAACGGAAATGAAACGGTTAAGGTTGTTGTCTCAGATAAGTGAGCTTTGAAATAAGCTTTAGATTTCAGTGGAAAAAGTGGAATAACGTTCCATATGAAGCAGGGTTAAGATCCCAATGCGAAAGGTTGTTGTCACTGATAAGTTGAAAAAAGCTTAAAAAATTCCATTAATTGGAAACAGTTTTACAAATGTTTATAAGAAATAAGTTTGACGTTTATATGTTTCACAACACAGTGTAATATTAGCAAGTTTTTTTTCTTATGTTCTTTTTTGTTTGTGTTTCTTATCGTTTTTTCGTATGAAGAAATTTTTTTTTAACAATTAAGCATTTATTTTAGCTTTTAGATTATGATTTTATACACTTTCACATACACCAAGACTGATAATATGACTAAAAATTATCTTTAGATTTTTAAAGTTTATTAAAAGTTTGTATTTAGTAAAAAAGAGGACAGTAAATTATTAGCTTATTAAAACCACGTCTTTACACGACAGTGATGACAACACTTCGTAATTGCTTGAAGAAATAGTTATTTTTCATACGATTTTGAAAATAAATTAGTGAAATTGTTGTAGTGAATATTCTAAATAGTAATCTGAAATCTATGAAAAAAATTAACCCTTTTGTGTCATGGGGGTCAAAATGACCCATGTTTAGAAAACAACTCAAAACAACTATTGTCAAAATTTTTTTGATATACTTATCCAAAAACACGTAAATAGTAGTTTTAAGTTCAAATACTAATCTTTTATTTCTATAAGGTCACAAACTACAAGGTACAAAAAGTATTATGTTATGTTTTGAAAAACAAATGATTTTTTTTGAAAACAAAAGGAATTTTTTGAAGTACAAATTTTAAAATTACATTTTGTATTTTTTGAATAACAGGTGGTATATCATATTACTTAATTATTTATTTTATTTTTATTTATTTATTTCCTTTTCTATGCAACAAGATTAAATCTTATGATTATAGCATAGAAATATAAGTATATGCTCATAATTTGTTCGTACATAATTAAATTAAAAGCAGTTGTGAAAAACAATATTTAGAAAAAACAATCAATTCTCATAGCAATTTATAAAGATTATTAAAAATAAAACAAAAAACAGATATATATATTCCAATAGAACAGATATGAAGATGATCATGAAAAGAAAATACATAGAATAAATAAAAAAAAAAAATATATATAATTTAATATTACGAACTCTTTTAAATTAGCTTCTTTTGAATATTGTTGTCTATAATTTTGTACAACCTGAAAAGTAAAACAGAAAACCAAGTTAATAATTTTGAATGAAGTAGAATTAACATTTTATTACTTTAAACAAGTATTGCCTCTGCTCTTCATTTTTAGTAATTTTTTCGTGGTAATCTTGAACTAGTTTAATTCCTCTTTCGGCGCAATCATTAATAATTTTTAAGTTTTGAATAATTTCCTTTCCTTTTCTATATTCTTCCAACTCATTCCAAGTACTTGGATCTCTATCTAAGAAATCTGTTGAAATCTTAAACCTTTTCAGAAGCCCTTTAGTGTTTTTGGAGAATAAGTAATATAGAATTGATGAATTGTCTCTCTCAATGAATTTTGTTATATTTTCCTGCCTGATATGTAGCTTTTTCAAAATTTCGCTACCTTCATTATATTCTTCTTCAACATAACTCAAGCACATGTTTTCAGATAACTTGGCTTTCGATTCGTCGTCAATCCTATCATCGAACAAAGCAAAACCCAGACATTCATCATTTAAATAATATAAGTGATTTATAAATTTAGATATAGCTTTTTCCGCTAATTTTGTGTTAAAGTTTTGTAGCTCTCCAATTTTCTTAAAAATTCTAAATCATTTACAGGCGCTTGTTCTGCTTTGTCTGCATTGAACCAGAATCTCGATTAACACTTAATAATAAATCCAGAAACTTCAGATTCGGTTATTTCAGGGAATTGATCCCGAAAGATTAAAATTTTTAAGCAATAAATGGCTTTTGCCATCCATCTTGCATAGTGCATAGCTCCTGGTTTTGAAAATTTCAATCCGCGGGGAGGAATTCCACCCAAGAAAATAATAATTAACTCAAGAAACTCTTGGTAATCACTCCGTGGAAAATCCTCCTTAATTTTTTGGATTGCGAAGCTCAAAATGTCATCACTTTCATCACATAAAATAGTTTTAAAACGTGGATATGTAAATCCCGTCAAAAATTTATTTTGTTCTATGTTAGGCCAGTGCTTTTGAAATTTTTTAAATATATTGATTTCAGGGCCAGTAGAACGTCCCATTTCTTCCTCGAATACACCTGCTAACACTATTTCCAAAATGTGATGTCTGCAGCCAAGGAATAAAATGTCTCGTCCGATTCGCTTTTCTAAAATATTACAGGCTCCTCTTAATTGACCTGTGTTTGACGCAGTTGTATCAAATACAAAGGCCTCTGTTTTATCTAAAATATTGTGTTTTTCAAGAGTATCATAGACGGCAGATGCAATTTCTAAGCCAGTTAATAATCGTATATCTGGAATATTTAAAACCTGTTCTATATTTGGAGCAGTTGCTATTATTGCGAGACGGTCTTCGGGTTTTCCTGTTACGCTAGGCAAAAGTTTGGTATCCCAGTGAATTGTTAATGGTTGTGAGTTTTGTTTACACGTTGATGCAATATTCGTGCTCTTTGCTTTTCGTAACGCATCCCTTTGTTGACGGATTGAATTACGGTTTATAATAAATTCTGATGAGCTTAGCCCAACTGCATCCAGAACAGCAACTAAGAAATGAACTGTATCTCTGGAACTTATCTTTAATTTATCCAAAACAGCTGCTAGCCTTGGTGTCAAAATTTCTTTGCAACCTCTTTTTGTTTTTGGGTTTGTGACATTATCCTCTGTTTGTGCATTTAAAACAATATCGTCATCATCGTCATCCTGAGTGGATTCATCGTCATCTGACTCATCCTATACATAAAGAATCGTAGGCAATACAATCTGTTCAAATTAGTTTTAATAAGTTATGTTAAAAACAAATTTGCTATCTTAAGCTATGAACCTATTTTTAACCCATAAGATTTTTCCATTTAACACACTCTCATATCAAAGTCGGTTGTCTCAACCAATTTTTAATGATTACTGCAACCTCGAAAATTCGGTTGCCACAGCCCCAAATTCGATGGCACCCACTGAATTCGGGTTTGGCATCCAAATTTTTGTTAAGTTGAAATCTTTCGATTTTTATGAGGGTGAAGTTTGGGTTAAATTGGTATAATTCATTATATATTAACCTTGTGAGGTTGATGGAGCTTCCAGAAACTGTTGATTTCTAAGTTCGCGTTTTTCTTCACTTTTCTTTAAGTTTACATGAATACCTATCATACACCCTTGACGGCCTTTTAATCTCTGTTGAATCAAAAACTGCTTGTCTTCCTCAATTTTTATTAGATTTAGTGCATCCGCATGAGCCATATCGAATAAATCATTCAGTGAATCTTTCCAAGATTCTCTCTTTTGTTTTAAATTATCAAAATTTTTAAAATTATTTTTCGATAACTGCTTCCACTCATTATACAGTCACTAATTTATTTTCTGTGTTTGTACATGTCATGACAGGAATACGGGCCTTTTCCCAAAAAATTGAGCACTCCTTTATAGCTATGCGAGCACTTTTTACTAGATTTAACTTTTTAGTTCTTAAATTATAAAATAAAACTCTAAGACAATCTAATTTTGATGGAAGCTTACTACCAGTTATTTGTTTTTTGGTAACCAATTAAGTAAATTTCACTTATTAATTGTGGCATATTTAAATTTATAGAAATTACAAAAAAATCACATAAGACACACTTTACGCGACTGTTAATCACTTTAAATTAATTAAAATAGTGGGTTTGACTAGCTTCTTTTGTTTGTTTTCATTTTCACTATAAACAAAAATTTTATTTGTTATGATTTTAAACTAAACAGGGGAAAACCGAATAACATGTATTATACGCTTATTGCTCGTTAAAATAAAATAAAACGGGGAATCACAGAGTTATTCATGGTGTGTGGTATGTTCGGTCACATGAATGTCAAATTTGATACGCTTGTACAAATTAGGGCCAGTTCATGACTGAATGTCAAATTATGAACTAAACTTACAATTGATTTGTGGCCTTACAAATAGCTTTTTGTCCAAACTTATGTTTCACAAACATATTGGTGGACTCTGACGTACGGTCTATACTAGCAATAAATATGCGGAAATATATTGCAGTATATGTCAAAATGATGTTATCTCTAGTGTGGACCACTCTATTGCTTACATATTTATTGCCGTACATATATGTTGCATTAAGTTTTTGGCAATATTCGGCAACACTTATTGCCAACATATTACGTCAAAATTAGTTGTCATTTTAGTTTGACGTTTATAGAAAAGGACGCCAAAAAACTAAGACGCTATCAAAAAGTAATTTGAAAAAAAAAACTATGTAAATAATTATTTAATTAAAATAAACAAGGTAAGTACGTTTATTTAAGATTGTAAGTCAATCTAATAACACAAGTCTGCTAAAAAGAACTTTCAAAACTAGCTATAATGTTTTTTGTAATAAAATTGATGTTTTCCAGCAACAAACTTTCTGGAGCAATGGATTATACAATACAAGATGTGTTCAAATTAATTTCTCTGTACCAGCAATTTCAATGTCTGTGGGACTTCAAAAGTCCAGACTATAAAAGACTGGACAAAAAGAAGAATGCGTGGGCCGAAATATCTGCTCACATGAACAAAGGGGTAGAAGATGTGAAGAAAAAGATCAAAAATTTACGGTCTGCATATGTGCTGGAGAAGAAAAAGGTTCTTCAATCTAAACGTTCTGGTTCTGGTGCGGATGCAATACATGAGCCGCATTTATATTACTATGCAGAAATGGCATTCTTAGACCAGTCTATTGCCCACCGAAAAACTACTAGCAATCTGGATAGTCAAAATGTAAAATAATATAGTCGATTATCTTTTTTTTGGAACAGATAGGGTTTACGGGCTCCTCTCCAAAATTAATAAAAATTTCACCATCGATTAAGATTTCGACGCTGAGCACGCCAGTAGTGAATTTTTTTGGTGGACACTCCCCCTTTCCGTGTGGGAGGTTTTCAAAGTTTAAAATTTCTTTTGGGGTTTTAGAAGAAAGATGTAAACGGATTGGAGCACCATAGGAAAGGCAACTAAAACAGCTTTTAACCCGTTATCTTTACCTAAAAAGCAAAAGGGTAAAAATGTCTAAACTTAACCAGCAATAACTATGCCATTAATACAGCTAAAGGGTCGTATTATGTCTTAATTGAAAGCTTAGTATATTCTGTATACTTTTTATGGCCTTTTTGATGGTTATTTTTAAAATAAATGGACTTTTTATAAAAAAACATGAAAAAAGGAAAAAAATTACTAAATTTTAAACTAGTCCGCAGTGGGTTAATTGAATGTGGACATATTATACCGTTTTGGAAAGGTATTTTAATTACCTCTCCGATGGTGCTAATCTGTTCAAAATTTTTGGCTTAAATCGCAAAAGTAATTTTAAACTATTAACCCCTCCCATCCAAGAAGGGGGCTTGTCCGCCAACAAATTTTACTACTGGCATACTCAGCGTCGAAATCTGGATCGATGTTGAAATTTTTATTAATTTTGGAGAGGATCCCGTAAACCCTATTTAAGCCTTTTTTTGTTTTATACCCTCCATCCCATAGTGCAGGAGGGTATATTCACTTTGTCAAATGTTTGTAATTCTTTTAAAAAAATTCTGGGACCCCATAAACTATATATATTCTTGATCAGCATGAATAGAGAAGTCGATATAGCCATGTCCGTCTGTCCGTCTGTCCGTCTGTCCGTCCGTCTGTCTGTGGAAACACAAAATACTCCGACAATACAGAAGAGGTACTGCTAATTTTCAGTCAAATTGTTTGTTGATATCATGAGCAGTTTTCTAGTAAAAATGATCAAAATCGGTTAACGCGTTCAAAAGTTATGAGTGAAAATGTGGGAAGACCTCTAAAAATTTTGAAGCAAATTTTAAATTATACTATTTATTTCATCATACATACATACATACATACATACGTACATTCAATGCTTATACACAAGAATATACGCAAGCAGGGATGGCTGTCAATATCGCTGAAATACCGTCCCTGATTCTAACACCTTTTAACTGACTATCGTTATCGCTTAAATACCGTTACCGATATTCTTGAAATGCCGTTATCCATAAAATACCGTTACCTTAAAATACCGTTACCGAAATAATCAAACAAGATCTGAACAAAAAAACTTCTGTAAATAGATATATTTTCCCAAAGTATGATCATAAACTAGACAGTCATTTAAACTCGGGCATAATGCGGTTAAAAATTGTGGTGTGCATTAACATTACCTGAATAACTAAGATAACGTTATCCTTAAAATGCCGTTACCAAAATAATTGAAAAACTTTTTCCCTAAAATAAAGTTACCGAAATATCTAAAATATCGTTACCGCTAAAATACCGTTAGCGAAATAAATAAAATACCGTTAACGCTAAAATACCGTTAACGCTAAAATCCCGTTACCGAAATAACTGAAGTACAGTTTCCCCTAAAATACCGTTACCGAAATAAAAGAAAATAGCGTTACTACGACCAATAACCACATAGAATCGGTTACCATCCATGGTCATGATCAACACTTAAAAACAAAAAAAAACCCACAAAATATTGTTGTTGTTTTTTTGTTTTGTTTTGTCCCTGTCGGAAACTGAGTTAACTTCAAATTAACTTTAAGCTAACTATTTCGCAACTATTACTGACTGACACTTGGATTACTTTTCAATGAAAGCAACTAACTATTTTAACATTGCGATGTCCTAGGCGGTAGTCAGTTGGCCGACTCTGCATTACTTTCCAACTAACTTCAAGCTAACTTTCTAAACGTTAGCTTTCAGTTAACTTTTTGTAGCTAGCTGTAACCTAACTGCTTTTCCCTTGGCTATAAGTAAGTTTTTTTTAATTAACTGTAAGTTAGTTAGAATTAAGTCAACTAAAAGTTAACTGTTTCACGTTAGCTGAAAACTTACTTTTTGTAGCGAGCTTCAAACTAGCTACATAATAAAAAAAATAATTTATTCAAAATGTTTTGATGTAATTTTTGAAAAATAATAATTTATTTAAAACTTCACTTTTGTTTACATATTTACATAAATATAATAAAATATTATTTTGATTGTTTTAAGCTAAATTACATATCTATGGAAAATTAAAAGAATTATTTTCAAAAAATTATATAAAAATTCACTATTTTGTACATTTGTATGTACATACACTTATAGAAATAAACCTGTACGAATAGCAAAAAAAGCTACTAAAAATTTTTTAAAAATGATGTTGAAGAAAAAACTGCAAAAAAATTATATATTTAAAAAAAACTTCTATACCACGCGCGAGAATGTTTTCTAATCAAAAGTCTAAGCTGTTAGCTTAAGTCGACGGCGTCAACTGCTAGGCGGCGACAGTGGCCGGTAGCTGCATGAAACTGAATGAAGCCGATATTTAATAAGAACATACATAAAATAATTTTTAAATATATTTTAAAACATGAAACATTTAAAATTAAATAAATTAAAATAAAATATGTATGTCCTTATTTCACAAAAATATTTTACATTCATACATATATGTATATAAGCGAAAATACTTTTCAACAATGAGGTTACTTTAAATGCATTTTATTCTGACGGCTCAGCCGACGTTACTTACTGAATAAAACTTCCTTTGAGCGCTTTACTATTAATCAACTTTGGACTCTTTTAAAATAAAAATTTTCAAAAGAAGGGAAAACCAAATAAAGAACACAAAGCGTACAACAACTAACCAAAACCAAAAAATTTACTGTGCAGAATATACACTTTGGTTAACGGAAAATTTGCATTGCGTAGTAGATAGCTTAAAATTAGTTCATAAAAGTTAACTTAAAGTTGGCTATTTTTGTAGTCAGCTACTCATTGTCCGACAGGGGTAATACAGTATGTATGTACGTATGTATTAGTAGCAATCGCATGCAGAGTTGCCAGGTTTGACGATTTGTCGTCATTTTGATGATATTTAATACCCAAAATAACTAAATGACTATTTGACAACTTTTGCTTCCAAAATGACTTATTTATCATTCTCATAAAATCGCCGGCTCGATTATTAAATTTATATTATTTCGTTAAAAATTGAAAGCAAAAACATTGTTTTTTGACCGATAGCTAGCTTTTATATGCTAATATGATGTGAAATACAATTTTGCAAAAATGCAAATCCAAGAATTGAATAAAACTTAATTCAAACCTTATGATGTGAGCAAGATTATTCGAGTTCAAGATCATTTGTTTTTTGTTAAACAAAAAACCGTGCAATATTTATTTATTACTCAAAAAAGTTTTTGCCCGCTTTCTTATAGCAGACTTTATCTACTGACAGGTCCTTACATGTTTCATTTCGCGTCACCGAAAATCATCAGAGAACCAATGTAGAAGGGCTAGAATATTCTACCCAAATTTTGAAGGAAAAAGATCAACGCTTTACCCGTATTGTTATATTTACTCGATGAGAAGTAAAAAACAAAATTGGAAGAATTGAACTAATTCAAATCAAAAATAAAACATTTTTAGGAAATAAACATTGTTCGTGTATAGACTAGAATCTCTAGTCATAATACACTGTGTTTTTATTGTTTATTAAATAAACAACAACACTTTCTGACTATAGTATTAGGACCATAAATCAGTTTTTGCCGTACTCTGCAATTTTTAAATGTTTTACTTTTATTCAAACCGCATTTATTTTTTTATAAATTAATTACGGGTTTAGCTTAATTTAGTTTCTGTGTTTATACGTTTAGAACATTTTTTTAAACTTTTATAAAATTTAATTGGAGTTAGATTTAAATAAAAATAAAAAAAATTTCATGTTAAAACACAAGGAATGGACTGTTTTTGCGAAACAAACAGATCTCTAGCCCGAATATATTTCATGTTGAAAGATGATATATATACAACTTTAAATGAAACAAAATAAATCCAAAAATAAATCCGGTGCTTAAGAAACAGGCCTAATAATATAAATAAAGTGCCAAAATTTAATAATTAAAAGATATAACATTAAGTTTGTTCGATAACATAAAAATTTGTACAAGTTTTTACTGGAAGGTGTTCGTTTAGACAAATACTCAGTTAAAACTGGTAAAAAGAGAGAGTAAAGTGACAGTTTGATGCCAAAGAACTTACAAGTTTTTACTGGATACATTTTTGCCAGTAAGAATTTGTAAGATGAAAAAAACATATGACTAAAAAAATATGCTTGTATTTTTAGTAAACAAAAACAAATATTAAATTAAATTTTAATTGTTTATGGATTGAAAGTGAAAATTATTAAATAATTAACTATGGAAGAAGTTAAAAAACATTTAAATTATTTTTGGTCGATAATTTCAACTAACTTTTTCCTTTTCCATAATGACCAGTTGATTTTTTTTTAATATTTAAAACAAGCTATTTTATCTAATTTAATAATTCCTACAAATTTTCTGTTCGTTTACTTTTTTGTAAATTTGTCTTACTATTTGTAATTTTGTTACTGAGTAGTTTTTACTGAACTTTACAGGAAAAGTAATCGAAATTTCCAAATTTTGTATTTTTTTTTGAATTTAATATTTAAAAAGTTGTGCCACTGAAATGTTGTTCACAGAATTATGCAGATATAAGTGATTAACAGCTCAAGTGGTAAAATTTGTTTAATTTAAAGTTGTATTTATTTGATCTTTCAACATTATATTTTTGATATTTTATTAATTAATAATCATATAATTACAAGTTATATAATATTACCCTAACCGAGCACTAGCTACTATGGCCTTCGGCGCGTTGTAGTGAAAACAGATCAGTGCCTCTGGTCGAAATCGAACCCACGACCCCCGCACTGATAAGCCAGCACGCTACCAACTAGCCTACTGGGGCACACTGTTTCAACATTTTATAAATATGAATATCGTTGTAAAATATAATGATTTTCGAAGTTTAAACCAAAGAGAAGTGTCAAAAATCGTGTTATATTACAACGATAACACGTTAACATTTGAAATGTGAATAACATTATTGTATTTTATTTTTTATTAAAACTTTATCCCTCTTCTAACAAATATATTTTATTTTGACGATTTTTCAAAATATGATGACGATTTTTTCTAGAAAATTTGTCGTTTTTATGCTCTGCAAACCTGGCAACACTGGTTATGAGTGCAAATGTGAGAAGCCCTCGAAAAATTGTTAAGCTAATTTATAAAGTATTCTTTTGTTTTCCATATACCAGGCTTGCCATATACCTTTTTTTGTTAACCCCAACAAATCAAAAAATCACCAATTAGAAAAAAGGTAGAACAAAATAGTTGAGTTAAAATTCTTTATTTATTTGACTGCATTAACCGGAGTTGCCAGACACATTAATCGTTATCAGATCAAAAAAATATCCAGGAACAAAATCCCCGAATCCAACAATGTAAATTCATAACTTTTTTTCGTACACTATTTTTACTTATTTTCATTCTCAACCTTTAATAAATTTGCAAGGAAACTCTTACACTCTAATTACATTTATTAAAAACCCCATTAAATTTAAAGGACATTCACTTTCAGAACTTTTTTATTTAAGACATATAAGAAGAGGGTTAAAAACCCTAATTTTTATTTGATACATACAAACATAATCTAAATTAAAGTACTGATGTGTAAAAACCAATCGAATTTTGGGAAAATTTCTTAGGGTTCTTATTCTAGGAGTCGTAAACGAGAATTGCACAAGCAACTTAGCTGAAAAACAATAATTTGAAATACCAGTTTCTTTAATTTTTTGTGTCTCTAAAACACCCCAAACATTCGAAAGATTTTCTTTTATAATTTTGGACAAACTTAGTTTCATCACACTTTCCGTTTTACTTATGTGATGTATAGTATAAACACATGTGTTGTAATGTAAACTGGCATTTCATAATTATTTCATTATGTATCTCTCCGCAAGCGTATTTTTGTTCCCTTAAATTTATCTAAAATTCAGATTATTCGAAACTGTTTTTATGCGTTTGTATTCATTGCATCTCTTCTAACGATCCAAAAATATATTTTAGTAACCCTTATTTCTTTCATTATTATATAGGCAAAGATACAAACAACAGGCGAATTTTACAACAGTTTTTTTAACTTCATAAGGAACTTTAAAAATATATATATTTTTCACGACACGTTCTTCTTTAGGTAATCAGAATAACCATTTCATCTTTGAAGACCCACTGTTATAAGCATGCACAATTTCAGATTCATTTTAGTAAACTTTAATTAAACATTTGTTTCTTCTGAAACATGCCAAATACATGAATCAATCAGTCATATTTTGTTTTACTTATAAAAACAACATTATTTTTGTTATTTTTACAAAGAATATAGATACCTATTTATATTGTTTACACTTTCCCTGGTTAATGAAAACAGCGAGATGGAGGGTATCCAAAAATTCGGCACAGCCGAATTTAATCTTTTTTATACCAAATTCGGCACAACGGACTTTAATGCTTCCACTTGTTTTTTTTTTTTTTTTGTTTAGAGTAATATTTTTATGATTTATTACAGGAATCTAAAATAATTGATTTCAGCCCAATTGTTTGTGATGAGAGCGAGGATAGCTTACCTAGCTGTAGCTCTGCAAATATCACCCCTACGCAACAAAAAAATAAATCTTCAAAAAAAATAAAATTAGAAAATGCAGACAAATTTAACTGTGCACTGGACGCATTAATCAATCAAGTTAATGCCGAAACAAAGGAAAACGATTCCATGTTTTCTGCTTTTGGAAAATCGGTGGGTCTGCAACTTGCACAAATGCCTTTAACATTAGCAACGGATGCAATGGGTGACATTCAAAAACTTTTGTCAGTAAAGATGCAAATTGGCTCCAACAGGGATTTGTTGCAAGAGGCCATGTATGAGTCTGATATTTTGTAAGTTTTTTTTTTCAAATTTAAAAATTATAATTTACCCAGCGCTACCATTGATCCTAAATATCTCAGCCATACACTGATTGTTCTGCTGGTACCTACATTCTTTTTACTTTGCGGAAAATTGCACGTTTAACGTAGTTCCATATACTTGAAATAAAATATATATGGGTCATTCCATTTCAAATCGACCAATAGATGGACACGACCATCCTAGATTTCGATAAATTTGGTAATAACTTTTATTTCATCAGATACAAATGTTCTGCCAAAGTAAAAATTTTACAAAATTTGTTTCGAAAGTTAAGCAATATCCACATTTTTTTTTTTATTTTGGTAATTGTTGCGAGATTCTTTTTTGAATATCTTGAAAACTATTGAATATCTCCAAAACTATTATATAGGTTATTTCAGAGAGGAAAGTTAAGCTTTTAGACAAAGTATAAAAACATAAAAATTTGAAATTTTCAAAATCGTAAATCTCAAAAAATTATATTATATATATTGTTTAAAAAATTCCCTAAATAATCTTTAAATAACCTGAAATATTCCTGAGGTGTTTTTGTTGCTTTTAAGACATGAATTTTTGAAATTTATTTTTTTTTTTAAACTTTTGTAGCTACAGAAATTGTTCTTACGTCGTTTTAAAGATAATTGGAGCTATTTAAATATTATTAAAAAAATTTTAAATAACTTTAAAATTTTGGAACTTAATAAAATATATATTTTTACACTAACAAAAGTTTTACAGTAGAATCTACTGAACATGACAGTTAAAACAACTGTAATTTCAGTTAAAAATGCGACTAAGGTAATTACAGTTAAAACAAATAAAAATGTAGTTGTTTTAAACAACTAACAAATGTAGTAAAACCAATTAACAATGTCGTTAAAATAACTGACAATTTTTAACTACAAAAATTTGTAAACAACTGTAAAAATTTGTAAAAACTACTATTTTTGACAGTAATTTTTTTCGAGAAAAAAATGATGATAATTGGGGATATTTATATACACTCAAAAAAGTTTTACAGTTACTGCATGACAGTTGTTTGTGTAGTAATCAGTAGTAGTTGTTTTTAACTGCAATTACAGTTGTTTTTGTATGAAATAATGCAAAACAACTATTTTGACAGTTGTTTTAAAAAACAACTAACGAAAACTACTACAGTTTTTAACAGTTGTTTGAAGCAGTCGTTTTAAAATTTTTGTAAACAACTACCAAAACAGTAATTTTGTAGTAAAGAGTTAAATTTCGTTAGTTATTTTAAAATAGAAAATTATATTTTGAAAAACTATGTTCTGAAAAATTCTCGTTTAGTATATATTTCTTTATATTAATATGTTCAGAGTTTGCGAATAATAATTAGAAAATGTTATTGCAACTCCAATGCATTAAAACGTCATAACTGGAGTACCGTTTAGAATTTTGACTTTAAGTAAGATGCTGGAAATACTAAATTTTCTTGTAATTGAATGAAAAAAAAAAGTTCTGACGAAAAATGTTTTTGAAATACAAAAAAAAAAAAAAAAAACTGTCAAAAGTAGTAGTTTTTACTAATTGAAACAGTTGATTTAAAAATTTTGTAGTAAAAAATTGCCAGTTGTTTTTAATACATTGTTAGTTGTTTTTACTACATTTGTTAGTTGCTGTTTTAACAGTTAAAAACAACTACATATTTAGTTGTTTTAACTGTAATTACCTTTGTCGCCTTTTTAACTGAAATTACAGTTGTTTTAACTGTCATTTTTAGTAGATTCTACTGTAAAACTTTTGTGAGTGTATAAAGGATTTCGAAAAACTTAAATTTCAAAATTAATTTTTTTTTAAAACAACAAAAATCAAAAAACAAATAACCTGAAATTTTTTTTTTCAAAGATTCAAAAAACTCGCAACTATTCGTAAAAAGTCGAAAGTCGTAAAAAGTTGGAAAAAAAAAATATGTAATTATTTCTTTTGGCATAACATATTTATTTGATGAAATGAAGTTCTCACCAAATTTTATCGAAAAAGGTGTCGTTTCTAACTATTTGTAAATTTGAGATGAAATGACCCATATTTTATCTTATACTTCATTTATACCAGGCCAAAAACTACTAGTTTTCAAAAACATGTTGTTTTCAAAAACTGGTTCTGTTCTGTTCTCGTATTAATTTTTCGAGTAGCGCAGTGTCAAATTAATTAGACAAATTATAATTTGAAAAGAAAACATAATTTAAAAAATTTATGTTGAAATGAATTGCACGCAATATTTCACAAAATACCTTACCAATTTTTTTTGTTAAATGAATTATATTAATATGTTTATAACATTTTTAAAATGTTGTATCCTGCCTGATATTTAAAAGAGTTTTTGTTTAAGTAAATGTATTTATATTTTATTTTATTTCTATTAAAATCACACAAGGGTGAATCTTATTTTGAACTTTTTTTAAATAAGACGTACTGAATTTTAAGCGTTATTTTTTGTTTTTGTTTTTTATTCTATTTAGATATAAGATTTGTGTTGTTCCTTAAGTTATTTTATATCAAATATAAATTTTGTCATAAAATGCAAGTAAAATGTACAAACTAAATTATTAGAATTGAATTTTAGTTTAAATAAATTATTAAAATAAAAAACAAATTTGCAATTTTTTTATTCAAAACATAAACTCAAAAAAGTTTTACAGTACTACATGACAGTTGTTTGTGTAGTACTCAGTAGTAGTTGTTTTTAACTGTAATTACAGTTGTTTTTGTATGAAATAATGCAAAACAACTATTTTGACAGTTGTTTTAAAAAATAACTAACGAAAACTACTACAATTTTTAACAGTTGTTTGAAGCAGTTATTTTAAAACTTTTTTAAACAACTACCAAAACAGTAGTTTTGCAGTAAACAGTTGAATTTCGATAGTTATTTTACTAATTTTTAATTGTGTTTTCGTAACAGTGTATGATTTATAAATTTTATTTGAATCAAACAAAAACATTACTTCAATTTTGCAATAGTTAAAAAACTATTTTGTGATTTTTTACAAAATTATAAATAAAAATACTTAGGTTGGAAATAACTAAATGAAGAATCCTGCAAGGGCCAATTAGTTATATTATATACACCAAATCTATCAACGAAAAGTAGAAAAATAAAAGTAATAATGCCATAAAGTTTTTTTTTTTATTTTAACAAATTTCTGTTTAAGGTTCATTTTAGTTACTTATGTTGCTAATCGGTGTTACATATGTATGTATGTTAGAGCGTCCCTTATTTTTTTTTTTTTTTTCAATGCAAATGGTTACAAATGAAAGTGTAAATAAAAAACCTATTCTTCAATTTGAAACCATTTTAAGGGACAACCTAATGAATGTAACTTATGCCCCGATTGTTAAACTCTTTGTGACTGTCTTACCTTAAACAAAGTTTTAAAAATTAAAACTGTAAGACAGTCAGAAAAATGTTTAGGAATCGAGACGTTAGACTCCTAAAAATTTATGTAATATTTTTTATCATTGTTACCTAAATATTGGGCAAAATTGCACTTTATGGGGCGTTGCAAAAAAAAAAAATATGACCCTCTCAGGAATTAAAAAAGAACATTTTTTTCATCTTCGGTTTTTGGGCCCGGGCCCTGTGGGGCCCGCTATGGGAAAAAACCGGTACACATAGTAACATAAGTTTTCGAGATCCGATAAACGTGGCCCGAACTAGAGCCATTTTAGTAAATTTTGAACCATTTTAGGGAGGACCAATAATTACTCCTTTTTTGTATTTATTTTTTTTCGTGGTCCCAAAGTTTCTCTGCGTGACCGGGCTTAGGGGTTTTCTCCTCCAGTATGTCTTAACTCCAGACGGCGGGGATCTCTCTCGGGCAAACGGGTTTTTATGGCCCTGGAGGGCAAAATTTACTTTTTATTATTTTCGGCCCACCCTAAAGCATTTAAATTTCTTCAAAATGGCTCCAACTCTTTTTTTTATAATTTCCCTTCATTTGAGCATCGTTTTTATATAAAAACAAAAGTTCCAAAATTTTCGATCCCCCCTGAAAGGTCTTAAATTTACTAAAATGGTTCTAGATCGGGCCACGTTTCTCGGATCTAAAATAAATGGTATTTTTGAAATCGTGAGGAAATTTCCTTTTGTTTGAGTACCCACACTTGTATGTTACAATACTTACCGGTTTTTTGCCCCTAGCGGGCCCCAGAGCCCGGCCCCAAAAACCAAAGATAGAAAAAAATTTCTTTTTTAATTCTGGACGGGACCACCAACTTTTTTTTTTTTTTTTTTTTGAGGAACGCTCCATAAAGTGCAGTTTAGCCAAATATTGTGCCATATTTACTCAATGGTCACAGTCACTTCATTCGCTGTTTGTTTTTTTTATTTTTTTCCATTGGAACGAAACATCTCCAGCAGTGACACAATAGTTTTTAACATTTTCCCTGTACTCATTAGCAAATCTAATCGTAGTTTGGTCTTGTATGGGCAGGGGGGGTGGGTAACGGTGCTCGGCAGATCCTCCACTTCAATTTCCGCTTCATCAATTATAACTTGCGTCATTGGTTTTGTGAGGTAGTTATGGAGAACGCAGCAGGCTTTAACAAGTAAATCACTAGTTTCCAACTGAACTTCTATTGGCCGTAAGAATATTCTGAACCTGTTTGTTAATCTTCCAAACGCCATTTCAACCGGCATTCTAGACCGACTTAATCTATAGTTGAAAATTTCCTGAGGTATTGTCAAATTAGCATTTCGATTATATGCTTTCATCAAGTGACGATCCAACGCGAATATATCATCGCCAATGAAAAAATACGGCGTTTTTGTAACCTGTCCCTTTAAAGGTTCGTCTTGTGGAAGTTTCAGTTTACCTGTATTAAGCGCCTTGTATAAAGAACTTTCTTTTAAAACAACCACATCGGAGCCCCGGCCATTACTACCAACATCGATGTATAAAAATTTGCTGCTAGCATCTACCACGGCTAGGAGAACTGTGCTACAAAATCCTTTGTAGTTGTAGAAGTCCGAGTTGGAATTATCAGGCTTTTTAAGACGGATATGTTTGCCGTCGATGGCGCCTATTGTATGGGGAAACTGCCACAAGTTTTCGAAACCTTTTGAAACTTCTTTCCATTCATCTTCTGACTGAGGACACTGAAAACAAAAATCAATAATTTCTTTAGTATATTTAACACATATAGTTAATTAAAATTTTTACCTTTAGATGCTCATCTTTTAGAGCTTCATAAATTGCATTTAAAACTTCAGGTACAAATTGGCTAATAGTTTTGCGTGATACACGGGTCAGGAACTCCAAAGATCTAAGGAATCGCCAGTAGCTATAAAACGTAACGTTATTGCAAATCGTGTTCTGGAGGTTATGGCAAATCTCATAGAAGTGTCTTGCTTTTTTATTTTGAAATCAACCAATGACAGAATTTGCTCAAATTGAAATATATTCAAGCGACAGAAATTTGTATAGTCCTTATTTTCATCCCACAGTATATCCTTTAAAGAACTGCTTCCATGGAATACTTATCTCTCCTGATTAAAAAAGGATTAACCCAATACCGGCGTTCTCTTGCATCTTCTTCCTCATGCTCCATTAACTCCTTGAGGTGCTTTAAAATTAGGAAACGCCGAAGGTTTTTACTTGACCCCATTTTTAAGGAAATAATTATAAAATAATTTTTGGAAAAACACTTGTAACAATGTGTACACAGTTTTCTTGTAATTTAACAAACAAGATTCTTTAAAAAAAACTTAATTTTTTTCTTATTATTTATGAATACACAAAATGGCCACGCTCTTAATGTTTTGTTTTTATAACCTTTCTCTTTGAAATTTTCTAAAATATGAGTTACCAAAAATACGTGTTCACCACCCTAAACATAAGCTTAGCAATAATAATTTTTTTACTGTTATTCTGCCGACGTATTTCGAATATTGTCAACATATTTATTGCTAGTATAGACCGTACGTGAGTGCATTAAATAAAGTAAATGAGACAAAAATCGTTAAAGTTCATGCTAAACACCAACCTTTAATACAAGATAAAAAATTGGTCATTTCGACATCCAAGGGTTAATTTTTTCCAAACAAATGTTCAGACTATAATTTAAAATAGTTGCATATTTATCATATTTCAGACGATAACGGTTTTAAATTGTGTTTAAAAAAATGGGTCATTTAGGCCGACGACACAAAAGGGTTAATTTTTTCATAAACAATTTCAGATTACTATTTAGAATATTCACTACAATAATTACACTAATTTTTTTTTTAAATCGTATGAAAAATAACGATTTCTTCAGGCAAAAATAGTTAAACACACATTATTTCTAAAAATCTGAACTTTGACCTCTAGTCGCCGCTGCTTAGAGTCATCCGATTCAGCTCAAATTTTCACCATAGTAGTTTTAGACCAAGTGTCACAATAATCCGTCCAGGGCTAAGCGATAATCAAAAGCTGAAATTTCTTCATACAACCTAATGCGGCCCTAATGGACAGGCTTCTTCAGTGATTTTCCATTATTAATTTGTATTATTATTTGAAATGTTCATAATTGTCAAGTTGTCGCTGTATGAATAATTTTTCAACTTTGAGGCTGTGGGGAATCGAACCAGCGTTATTTTACACATTACAATCGTAACATACCAAGTAGCAACCGCTTAACGATCGCAGCTAAGTATGGCCTCGAGTGCAATGTAACTAACTTACAGTTTTATTCCCTCTTTCCATCTGTTGTTGTAATTCTTATTTCAGGAGTGCCAACATTGACCACCCAAATATTACAATTTATTAGATTTTTTATGTTTTTTCTATCTTCTTTCCTCCGTCTCTATTTTTACAATGTTACCAGATTGACGTATTGTTTTTACGTACAGGAGATGGAACCTTGTGTTTTCGTGAGACAGAAGGAGAAGTTTACACAGATTTCTCAAGTTAAAATATATATATCATTGGAAAGGTCGCACTCTCTTCTTTATAAATCCGCTGAAAAACTTAAATCGGATGCTATTGAACTAAGTACAGGCTTATAAGTGCATAAAGGCACGAAAAACCGGGTTTTTACACGTAACTCAAGATTTTTGGAGGTTTTTGGCAAATGTAAAAACAGATTCTTGTTGTACTCGGCAACACTTACCTGAAAACTAGTCTCATTCCCCAGGTAATTTTTTGTGACGTACTGGTTTGGATTTTAGGTATGTGACCTGGTATATGAGGTTTTTTACACTTTTACTACGTTTGCACTGAACGTGTTTTGAAATAAAACATGTTTTGTACATGATTTCACATACATTTTTTTTTCTCCAAAACACAAATTATTTTCTCAAAACATCTAAGTGGAAACATAGTATTAAGCCCCATTTTCATTTACCAGGTCACATATAAGTACTTACCCCGAAATTTTCATTAGGAGTATTTGTGTATGCATATCCAGTAATATCACCGTCCTCTAAAAATTCTAATCCATCGTCAGCATTTATTTCACTGAATGTGGGTTCCACATTAATAGTCAATGATTGGCGACGGTTCTGCGTTGTTTTTCTTTTGGGACCATTGCCGATAGAAATTTTATTTTGAAGTTGATTTTGAATGTCTTCAAATGTTGCCATTCTATAAAATTTTTTTAGAAAAAAAATAAATATATTTATATTTTGAATAAATCTTTATTTAAATAATTCTATATGAACAAATGTTTATTTAAAAATACATAAAAAAAAATCGTTCAAGTAAATAGATATTGTTGCAGATTTTTTATGGAATAGCACGTAATGTCATAACATAAAATATTTTTTTTTACAAGATCGATATTAATACCATAGTATGGAAGTATTTTCTTTTAACGTGAGGACATAATAAATATTACAATTTGATTGTAGAAACAATATTTAATTAATTTGGTTAATATTATTTGTTTTTAAATCGAAATATTAAAAAATAACCATACCACAAGATGGATTATAAGATAAGTATATTCAATTGAGCAGCTTTAACTCATTTGCTATCAAACATAAAGGAACACCAGAAACAAAAAGAAGTAAACGCTTTCTCATAAGTCATTCAGGTACATAGTCGAAATGGGCAATACCGATCACCGCGTTGATCTTTTCTTCTGCAATCGTCATCAAGTAAAGTTGAAATTGTATTACTTAAATATTTTTGTTTAAAAAAATAAATAATAATTAACCAACAAATTTGTAAAAGTGAAAAAAAGACGTTTTAAACTCTATATTTTTTTAATTAGGTATACTTACTTAAAATAAAGTCGAATAAATTACCATCAAAAAAAAAAAACTAAACTAAAAAACTATTCATCACGAGATCATCAAGTGGTAATCCACAAATTACTAAGGTATTTAAGATCATTGGTGGGTACAATCAAATCACCCAATGCCTTATTTTTTTTACCGAAAGCCTCAACAATACCGTTAACTTTCATCATAAGCCAACAACAAAAAAAAAAATAAATGGAGTTTTAAATTGCATTACATAACTTCAATTATGTACATCAGTGACTATAAACCATATGAATTTCCATAAAAGAATCAGCCTGCCATATAATGTCATTGATGTACTAAACCAAATAAAAAAAAAAGGTGTTCAACCGAGATAAAATTTTGATTTAGCAATTCCGTTCAAAAAGTGTAATCTTTATTAATACACATGGCGTAATTACATATTTGGAACAACTCTATTTGTAATACAAAAAAAAATTAAAAGCACATTTTTTTTGATGACTTATCAGCCTCCCTACTTTGGATTTAGATCACACAAAAAAAAATATTAATTTAAATTGCGTGTAAGAACAACGCAACAATTAATTAGTGACGAAATCAACAAGAGTAAAATTTTGTGTGTATCCAACACGATTAGTAAGTACAGACAGTGTTACCATACTGCCAGTTTTAACTGTTTTTTTCCAGTTTTTTAGGATGCGTAACAGTTTTCCAGTTTTTCATGAAAAAAAAAACAGTTTTTGTTTAATTTCAGACTTTTTTTTGTTAAGTTTTTCCAGTTTTTAACAGTTTACCTGCTCGATTTACTTTCTTTTACTTGAATTTATAAATTTAATACAAACGTTGCACAAAATGTTTCAATAAAAAATAATACTACGCATTGAATGCAACTGTGTAGTAAGTTTTAATTCCCTTTTTAGCATTTGTTTGTGTTAAAATTTTGTGGAATCAAACGCAATGAAAATCAAATTTATTTAAAAAATGTATAACTGATATTTTTTATGTAATTAAGTAAGATCTCAAAATGTGATGAATTATTTTGTTTTTTTTTATGGTTTTGTAGCTATTTTTTGCTATATGTTAAATAATTAATATAAATATAAATATGTTTTTTTATATTATATTTTTTTTACTTTAAACAAGTACATAGAAAAAAAAAACATATTATTCCTATTGTTAATTAAAATGTAGTTTTATAACAGAGCACAACTTGTGATCTGTAATAACATAAATTTGAAAATATTTTTTTTTTGTTAGTATAATTAAAAGTTAGTCTACAACAAAAAATACTTTTTTTCTGTGTATATAAATATGTATGTTATGTGTTTAACGTTTTTTTATGTTGTTTTATGTTTAAATAAAATGCTATTGAATTCAAAATGCACATATTAACTGTTTTTTCTACTGTTTTTTATTTAAAAAAAACAGTTTTTTCTTAAAAAAACAGTTTTTTCTTACAGTTTTTTTGAAAAAAATACATGGCAACACTGAGTACAGAAGTTAGAATTCTAACTTCTGTACTTTGGCTTAACTTCTGTACTTTGGCTTGTATTTTTGGCTTAAAATTGACATTTCCAGATTAAATGTTAGCACTGCTGCCAACTTTTTTAGTTTTTTGATCGAAAGTAGCGGCTTTTAACTTTTTTTTTTGCGATTTTTAGCTTTTTTTGACGGTTTTTTGTGGGAACAAAACGTGGGCAATATTGTTTGTTCTGTTTACATTTTATTTTGAAATAACAAAAAAGTATTTCTTGATCTTTCTCGAATTAGTTGTTTCTTTCAGTCAATCCTAAAAAAATCCAATACAAAAAAAGCAAGTATCATAACACCTTAAATGTTTGCTTTTTTTGTTTGTTTACTTAATTTAATCATATGTTTTTGTTTTCTACTGGATTTTACTGACAAAAATTTGTTCAGTAAAAATTTGCAGGTTTTTTGCAGACAACAGTCACTTTACTCTCTTTTGCAAATTTATGTGTACGCGAACGCATTTCAGTAAAATCCAGTACAAATTTGTGCAAATTTTGGTTGTAAACGAATGGACCTTATTTCAAGTGAATTGAATCAGCTGATGCGAAACAAAATGTGTAAACGAAATGTGTAACTTTCTCTTAAATTTACTATCGGAGAATAATTCAACACTTTAAAATATATTTAAAATGATTGTTAAATCATAAAATCGTACGTAACTATAAAAATTTTAAATTATTTTAAAAAAAATTTGAAAAAAAAATTGAGCTGGCAACAGTAAAAAAACTCAAAAGCAACATAAAGAAAATTAATAGTACTCAAAAGACAAAAAGAACGAAAAGAGTGAAAGACCTAAAAGAGCTGATGATTGTGATCCAGCTCACTAGTTCAAAGAAAAGACTAGTTCAATCGAACTAGGTCGTTCACGAACTACACAACTCTACTACTAACTAAATTATTTATATTAGTATGAAAACAATCGAATTGTCTTTTAAGAACATATTCCGTACATTCCTTTAATGTTTTATAACATATAAGGCATTGTATGTTACCAAAAGCATTCTTGAACATGTACACTTGTCGCAATCTAATCGACGACTAAATGAATGAGCACAAGAATGTGTGTGAGGTAGAGAAATTTTAGTTTGCACAATTGTGCAATGAAATGGCGACCCCTGAACTAAACGCCCTACCCCTGATTTAAAGCAGTGAAATTTATGCTTGTGTGGGAAGCAGCAGAAAACGAATGACGCTTACTAATTCTACACTCGAAAAAATTTTCAGTCGAAAATAAAAGATTATTTTTTATTATTATTTTTTTTTTTTTTGCCTTTAAAAGGTTAAATTTGCATCAACTATTTTGATGCAAATAATAAGCTGGCAAATATTATTAATGTCCATACTTTCGTCAATAGATAATGAAAAATATTTGCAATTTATCAGTGTAGTATTAGCTGCAGAATAAATCAATTTACTTATCTCTTCTGTCCTACGTGCAACTGTACGTCGAGATAAAGGAATGTTTTGGCAAAGTTTCAAACCTTCGTGACACTTTTCACCAAAACAGTTCACAACATCTAATACCATCCTCAAATGGGTGACATTGCTTTGCCAAAGCCAAAGCAACTACATAGAATGCCTTTTTTTAGAGGCAATGAAACATTTTCTCTTATTAAGTGAAAACTGGTATGATGATGAATATTAGTTTCATCAAAAATAAATTTTAAGAAAAATTCTGCTTGTAATTGAAATAGTTTCAGCGATCGATCACCCCCGCTCAGGTTATCGTAATTTCCATGGCAAGAGTAGTAATGTCTTCTTAAACAAAACAAACTTTTGTTAGTTATAACGCGATAACAAATCCCGCAATGCGTATCACCATCCATATTCTCTATAAAAAGAAATCAGATGCCAATTTTTCAATGAACATTTTTCTTTGGGTGTAATTAAAAAGTTGCGTAGCGAGATCCTACTTCAGCAAGTGCTGATCTGCAACTCATTTAAATAACTTTAACGAAATGACAACAAAGCAACAGCCGAACGTACATTGCCAGAGACCACACGAAGAAGTTTATAGTGTACATGTGTCGACGTCACACAAGCAGCATTATTTTTCCTATGCACGCGTACATAGGATTTGCAAAAGTGCCCTTCACTGCATAAGAGAAAAGAATTGCAATTTAAAAAAGTTTTAACTGAAAGTTAAACTGGCATTTATGATAATGACTAGAGAAAAACAAACACACTATAAATCAGGGGTCGCCATTTCATTGCACAATTGTGCAAACTAAAATTTCTCTACCTCACACACATTCTTGTGCTCTTTAATTTAGTCGTCGATTAGATTGCGACAAGTGTACATGTTTAGCGGATGACTTAACATTTTTTTCATGTTTACACTCAACAAATATTGTATGATCAAAAATGCTTTTGGTAACATACAATGGCCTTTTATGTCATAAAACATTTAAGGAATGTACGGAATATGTTTTTAAAAGACATTGCGATTGTTTTGATACTAATATAAATAATTTAGTTAGTAGTTTAATAGTTATTTATTTATTTACTTATTCATTTATTTCTTTATTTATTTAGTTGGTTAGTTATTTATTTATTTACTTATTTATTTATTTTTGTACATTTGAAAAGGGTTTTTTTTTACTCAAAAGAAGATTTTGAAAAGTCGCCTTATTTTTTTTAAACCGATTTTCGTAAAACAACAGCTTAGTTATCTTCTTGTAAAGACCTAATAATAACATACCCTAAAGTTATAAAGTCTAACAAGGGAAGTATCTTTGCGCGGACCCTCAGATCGTAATAAAAATTTGATATGTAATAAAGTGGATAAAACTAAAAAACTTTTGTTAAGAAACATAGTTGCGCAATCTAACTTTTAAGCAGACTTGGGGGATTTGAACTACATTTTGTAATTAATTACGTCATCAATTACCCATTAAATGTAATTGTAATTGAGAATTTTGAATTACAATTACATGTAATGTGTAATTCAATATTTTTGAATTAAAATTACAGCTAATTGTAAACGAAAATTCTTAATTACAATTACATGTAATTGTAATTCAAGTTTTTGAATTACACATTACATGTAATTGTAATTCAAAATTACAATTGCATGTAATGGGTAATTGAGGACGTAATTAATTACGACATGTAATCCACATTATGGACACCCTAGTGTACGTACAAAAAAAAAACAAGAATAATTTTTGGTAAATATTTTTTATGGACAAGTTGTTTGTGCCACCGAAATAAAGTGAAATATATATAAATGAAATGTAAAAATTATATGCATTTTTTAAGACATATTTCGAAAGTTTGTTCGATTTTATTTTTGTTTGATAACTTTTTAATAATATGTTTGTGTCATTAGATATATCTAAAAAAAAAAATTGTTTCCAAAGTTGTATGTTCTCTATAATATATTTTAGTTTCATTAGGATCTGACGGTCCGCAGAAAGATACTTCCCTTGTAATTTGTATAATTTTATGTAAGTTGATGAAATTATATATTCAGTACTTTTCGCTTATAGTCACATCCCGTAGTTGCACGCAATGTTGCGACTATATCGCTAATGTGATTATAAGCCTAATTTTTTTATATGCCACAATATGGCATATTAACAAAATCGGATATAAGCAATTTATGTGATTATAAAAAAGAAAACAGATTTATTTTATTTATATGCATATGTATACATAGTATGTTTTTATACGTATTGAATACGTTATAAACAAATACATAAATACTTTGTGCGTTTAAAGGTTAAATTATAAATACTTTAATAAAATAAAGTAAAAGAAAACAAAATATTCTGATAAAAAAAACTAAAAAAAAGCTTATTGATTGCCATTTAATATTTTCTGATTGAAATCACGAAACTTCAAAAAGTTAAATATTTAATATAATAAAATTATTCATAAAAATAACAAAGTTTTTAATTAAAAAAATCTGTTATTTTAGTTTGGCTTAATTTCAACGAATTTTTTAAAGCCTTTTATTCTATTTTGTCAAACAAAAAATTGCACTCCAATTCATTTTCCATACAATACGTTCTCAAAACATCTGCGAAGTTTAAAATATCCTTTATTGTGGGTGGATCTTTTTCAACAATAAACATTTCGTCTTCATTTTCCCAACCATCATCTTCTTGTGTAGAGTCTTCTTCGTAAACCGCCTGTAAAATTTCTTCATTGCTCAAATTTCCAAAACAAACAAGATCATCATCGCAATGCAAATATTCAGATGGATAAGAAACAACTTCGGCAATAAAATCTTCGTCTTCATCAATTTCATTGAGATCAGTATTGGTATGGAAACCAGCCTGTAAAAAATATTAAATTAAAAATTGAAAAATAAATTTAAACTTTTAACTGATAATATGAACGTACTTTTTTGAAACAGTTTGCAATTGTCTCAGGTTTCACCAACCACCATGCCCGTTTTACAAAATTTAATGCATCCAATATTGTAACCGATTTAAGATAATCTGGCACAGTCTTTCCCTTTTCTAAACTGCATAATTGCTTTTTTACTATAATCTGCCGATATTGATATTTAAAAGCATGTATGATGCCCTGGTCTAACGGCTGTATTAGTGCAGTGGTATTTGGTGGTAAAAATTTGACTTCTATATTTGACAGTGATGTGGTTACCTTATGACAAGAGGCGTTATCAATAAATAAAATTATTTTTTTGTTCTCCTTAACCATTTCAGTGTCTATCGTAGAAAGTATTTGATTCCATATTAAACTCGTCATCCAGCTCTTTTTATTGGAAAAATATTCGACTGGTATGTTTTTGTTTTTAAAACATCTCGGCTTTTTTGGTTTCCCAATACAAAACACTCGCTTATATGAACCAGTTGAATTACATATAAATAAGAGTGTCAGCCGAGATTTTTGAGTTTTATACCCCTTGGGCTGATCTCCTTTAATGAAATAAGTTGTATTGGGTAATGCTTTGTAGTATAGACCGCTTTCGTCAGCATTAAAAACACAATCTGCAGAATATTCTTTGAGCAAATGGGGTTCGTCGTTGTCCTTAGATTCTCCATGAATCTTTCCAAAGTTAATGTTTGTGCGCTTTCTCCATCGGAATAACGAACTTGAATCTGGCTCAAATTCTTCATTTAATTGAACAGCAAATTCTTTAGCTTTGTTCATAAGCATTTAAACTACTTACAACAGCGTTTTTGCTACGCATATCATTGAACCAAATGGTAAGAGCCTTTTCAATATTGGGATGGTCGCCTTTTCGTTGTCTTTTAGACTTTAAGTTAGATGTATTTGCCAGCCCACGAATCTTCTCCTCGTTTTTTAGATTTTTGGAAACGGTAGACACATCTATTTTGTATTTGGAGCAAAATTCTTTTCTTGTTAAGAATTATGTTTATAATCATTTAACAAACAATTTTTTTCTTTTACAGATAAATTCACACGTTTACTCATTTTTTCTATTTTATTTTTTAGTTTGACAGGTTTTTCAAAGCGCTATTGATTAAATATCGTTAAAAACAAAAATGTCAAAATAAACAACACGGTTGTATTTTACCATTTGATTTTTAGTACATTTTATTGGTTTGTGTCTTAAATAGCTAATTTCATCTAAATGTATGTGACAATATCCTAAATTATTTGCATGTAAGAAAACTTTAAATAACCACACATAGGTGGCATATATGTCAAATGTGATTATATCACTAATGGACTATATCCTTAATATTTTGTATTAATTTGACTTATAGAGGGCTGTTAAAAACGTATATTTTGGACTTTATCTCTAAATGGACTATAAGCGACGTGACTATAGGCGAAAAGTACTGTAAACACATACATATATTTGTGTCACCTTAACCGCACCAAATAACATATAATTATATAATATCATAGACTGTTATATTTAAAACATTTTTAATCAGGTGTATTTGATTATCTTATTTTGTATGAATATCAGAATGGTGTCAGTTACTAACATTTTTCTATGACTGTAATTCTCTAAATTTTTTCCTCTCTCTTACTCACTAATACACAACCAACAATTTTTTGGCGATCCCTGCTATAAATAGAAATCGTTTGAGGTAAATTTAATTCTAACTCAACACACAGAGTAATGTGGGATATAAAGCAGAGGTAGGCAAAACCACTACGCCAGTGATGCATTTTGAGTTTTTTTGTTTTGGGCCAAATTGACAATTTAAAAGGGCCAAAATACCATTGATAGGGCCACAGAAATGATAAAGTTAGTACTATAATACTTTTTTGGCACTATTTGATCCGGAAAAGTACCATGGTACACCTTTGACTCTTTTAGTACTATTTACATATAAATAAAAATTAAAGATTGAGTTTGAATTTTAACGTCTTTTTCACACAATTGCAATTAATACTATTTTATTTAATTGTAATTGTGAAATACGTGTTAGAGAAGAATGAGTGTATTTTCTAAAACTTATAACTACATTGTAAATTTTTCAATTTTCCTGAATCAGACTGCGCAGTTTCTGATATTGAACCTTCGTCAGTGACCCTATTTTTGAATAATGTAATATTTTTTTATGTTTTTATTTGTTCGATTGCGTCTATATGAAATTTTATGTGCAATCAATGACCGTGGTATAGATAAACTGATTTCTAATGCCACATGCACTCGCACCACACGTTAAACAGAGCGCTTTAGCGCACTGATCTATCGTCAGGTCGAGTTTTGTTGTGATTAAAACTAGTTTTATTCAATACACGGTGTTTTTGATCTTGCATACATAATCTCAGAAGTACAACTCCAACAAGACAACAGTTCCATTTTTAGAAACTTCAGAGAAACTTCAAGATTCAACATTTAATTCAATTACCCATTCATAAATTAACATTTATCAAATTTATTTATTTGGATCCAATCGTTGTAAATTTAATTGATTAAAGATGATTTTATTTGAGTTCGAGTAAAAAACAAGTGGAAGCAATTAAAGTCCGTTGTGCCAAATTTGGTATAAAAAAGATTAAATTCGGCTGTGCCGAATTTTTGGATACCCTCCATCTCGCTGTTTTCATTAACCAGGGAAAGTGTAAACAATATAAATAGGTATCTATATTCTTTGTAAAAATAACAAAAATAATGTTGTTTTTATAAGTAAAACAAAATATGACTGATTGATTCATGTATTTGGCATGTTTCAGAAGAAACAAATGTTTAATTAAAGTTTACTAAAATGAATCTGAAATTGTGCATGCTTATAACAGTGGGTCTTCAAAGATGAAATGGTTATTCTGATTACCTAAAGAAGAACGTGTCGTGAAAAATATATATATTTTTAAAGTTCCTTATGAAGTTAAAAAAACTGTTGTAAAATTCGCCTGTTGTTTGTATCTTTGCCTATATAATAATGAAAGAAATAAGGGTTACTAAAATATATTTTTGGATCGTTAGAAGAGATGCAATGAATACAAACGCATAAAAACAGTTTCGAATAATCTGAATTTTAGATAAATTTAAGGGAACAAAAATACGCTTGCGGAGAGATACATAATGAAATAATTATGAAATGCCAGTTTACATTACAACACATGTGTTTATACTATACATCACATAAGTAAAACGGAAAGTGTGATGAAACTAAGTTTGTCCAAAATTATAAAAGAAAATCTTTCGAATGTTTGGGGTGTTTTAGAGACACAAAAAATTAAAGAAACTGGTATTTCAAATTATTGTTTTTCAGCTCAGTTGCTTGTGCAATTCTCGTTTACGACTCCTAGAATAAGAACCCTAAGAAATTTTCCCAAAATTCGATTGGTTTTTACACATCAGTACTTTAATTTAGATTATGTTTGTATGTATCAAATAAAAATTAGGGTTTTTAACCCTCTTCTTATATGTCTTAAATAAAAAAGTTCTGAAAGTGAATGTCCTTTAAATTTAATGGGGTTTTTAATAAATGTAATTAGAGTGTAAGAGTTTCCTTGCAAATTTATTAAAGGTTGAGAATGAAAATAAGTAAAAATAGTGTACGAAAAAAAGTTATGAATTTACATTGTTGGATTCGGGGATTTTGTTCCTGGATATTTTTTTGATCTGATAACGATTAATGTGTCTGGCAACTCCGGTTAATGCAGTCAAATAAATAAGAATTTTAACTCAACTATTTTGTTCTACCTTTTTTCTAATTGGTGATTTTTTGATTTGTTGGGGTTAACAAAAAAAGGTATATGGCAAGCCTGGTATATGGAAAACAAAAGAATACTTTATAAATTAGCTTAACAATTTTTCGAGGGCTTCTCACATTTGCACTCATAACCAGTGTTGCCAGGTTTGCAGAGCATAAAAACGACAAATTTTCTAGAAAAAATCGTCATCATATTTTGAAAAAATCGTCAAAATAAAATATATTTGTTAGAAGAGGGATAAAGTTTTAATAAAAATAAAATACAATAATGTTATTCACATTTCAAATGTTAACGTGTTATCGTTGTAATATAACACGATTTTTGACACTTCTCTTTGGTTTAAACTTCGAAAATCATTATATTTTACAACGATATTCATATTTATAAAATGTTGAAACAGTGTGCCCCAGTAGGCTAGTTGGTAGCGTGCTGGCTTATCAGTGCGGGGGTCGTGGGTTCGATTTCGACCAGAGGCACTGATCTGTTTTCACTACAACGCGCCGAAGGCCATAGTAGCTAGTGCTCGGTTAGGGTAATATTATATAACTTGTAATTATATGATTATTAATTAATAAAATATCAAAAATATAATGTTGAAAGATCAAATAAATACAACTTTAAATTAAACAAATTTTACCACTTGAGCTGTTAATCACTTATATCTGCATAATTCTGTGAACAACATTTCAGTGGCACAACTTTTTAAATATTAAATTCAAAAAAAATACAAAATTTGGAAATTTCGATTACTTTTCCTGTAAAGTTCAGTAAAAACTACTCAGTAACAAATTACAAATAGTAAGACAAATTTACAAAAAAGTAAACGAACAGAAAATTTGTAGGAATTATTAAATTAGATAAAATAGCTTGTTTTAAATATTAAAAAAAAATCAACTGGTCATTATGGAAAAGGAAAAAGTTAGTTGAAATTATCGACCAAAAATAATTTAAATGTTTTTTAACTTCTTCCATAGTTAATTATTTAATAATTTTCACTTTCAATCCATAAACAATTAAAATTTAATTTAATATTTGTTTTTGTTTACTAAAAATACAAGCATATTTTTTTAGTCATATGTTTTTTTCATCTTACAAATTCTTACTGGCAAAAATGTATCCAGTAAAAACTTGTAAGTTCTTTGGCATCAAACTGTCACTTTACTCTCTCTTTTTACCAGTTTTAACTGAGTATTTGTCTAAACGAACACCTTCCAGTAAAAACTTGTACAAATTTTTATGTTATCGAACAAACTTAATGTTATATCTTTTAATTATTAAATTTTGGCACTTTATTTATATTATTAGGCCTGTTTCTTAAGCACCGGATTTATTTTTGGATTTATTTTGTTTCATTTAAAGTTGTATATATATCATCTTTCAACATGAAATATATTCGGGCTAGAGATCTGTTTGTTTCGCAAAAACAGTCCATTCCTTGTGTTTTAACATGAAATTTTTTTTATTTTTATTTAAATCTAACTCCAATTAAATTTTATAAAAGTTTAAAAAAATGTTCTAAACGTATAAACACAGAAACTAAATTAAGCTAAACCCGTAATTAATTTATAAAAAAATAAATGCGGTTTGAATAAAAGTAAAACATTTAAAAATTGCAGAGTACGGCAAAAACTGATTTATGGTCCTAATACTATAGTCAGAAAGTGTTGTTGTTTATTTAATAAACAATAAAAACACAGTGTATTATGACTAGAGATTCTAGTCTATACACGAACAATGTTTATTTCCTAAAAATGTTTTATTTTTGATTTGAATTAGTTCAATTCTTCCAATTTTGTTTTTTACTTCTCATCGAGTAAATATAACAATACGGGTAAAGCGTTGATCTTTTTCCTTCAAAATTTGGGTAGAATATTCTAGCCCTTCTACATTGGTTCTCTGATGATTTTCGGTGACGCGAAATGAAACATGTAAGGACCTGTCAGTAGATAAAGTCTGCTATAAGAAAGCGGGCAAAAACTTTTTTGAGTAATAAATAAATATTGCACGGTTTTTTGTTTAACAAAAAACAAATGATCTTGAACTCGAATAATCTTGCTCACATCATAAGGTTTGAATTAAGTTTTATTCAATTCTTGGATTTGCATTTTTGCAAAATTGTATTTCACATCATATTAGCATATAAAAGCTAGCTATCGGTCAAAAAACAATGTTTTTGCTTTCAATTTTTAACGAAATAATATAAATTTAATAATCGAGCCGGCGATTTTATGAGAATGATAAATAAGTCATTTTGGAAGCAAAGTTGTCAAATAGTCATTTAGTTATTTTGGGTATTAAATATCATCAAAATGACGACAAATCGTCAAACCTGGCAACTCTGCATGCGATTGCTACTAATACATACGTACATACATACTGTATTACCCCTGTCGGACAATGAGTAGCTGACTACAAAAATAGCCAACTTTAAGTTAACTTTTATGAACTAATTTTAAGCTATCTACTACGCAATGCAAATTTTCCGTTAACCAAAGTGTATATTCTGCACAGTAAATTTTTTGGTTTTGGTTAGTTGTTGTACGCTTTGTGTTCTTTATTTGGTTTTCCCTTCTTTTGAAAATTTTTATTTTAAAAGAGTCCAAAGTTGATTAATAGTAAAGCGCTCAAAGGAAGTTTTATTCAGTAAGTAACGTCGGCTGAGCCGTCAGAATAAAATGCATTTAAAGTAACCTCATTGTTGAAAAGTATTTTCGCTTATATACATATATGTATGAATGTAAAATATTTTTGTGAAATAAGGACATACATATTTTATTTTAATTTATTTAATTTTAAATGTTTCATGTTTTAAAATATATTTAAAAATTATTTTATGTATGTTCTTATTAAATATCGGCTTCATTCAGTTTCATGCAGCTACCGGCCACTGTCGCCGCCTAGCAGTTGACGCCGTCGACTTAAGCTAACAGCTTAGACTTTTGATTAGAAAACATTCTCGCGCGTGGTATAGAAGTTTTTTTTAAATATATAATTTTTTTGCAGTTTTTTCTTCAACATCATTTTTAAAAAATTTTTAGTAGCTTTTTTTGCTATTCGTACAGGTTTATTTCTATAAGTGTATGTACATACAAATGTACAAAATAGTGAATTTTTATATAATTTTTTGAAAATAATTCTTTTAATTTTCCATAGATATGTAATTTAGCTTAAAACAATCAAAATAATATTTTATTATATTTATGTAAATATGTAACAAAAGTGAAGTTTTAAATAAATTATTATTTTTCAAAAATTACATCAAAACATTTTGAATAAATTATTTTTTTTATTATGTAGCTAGTTTGAAGCTCGCTACAAAAAGTAAGTTTTCAGCTAACGTGAAACAGTTAACTTTTAGTTGACTTAATTCTAACTAACTTACAGTTAATTAAAAAAACTTACTTATAGCCAAGGGAAAAGCAGTTAGGTTACAGCTAGCTACAAAAAGTTAACTGAAAGCTAACGTTTAGAAAGTTAGCTTGAAGTTAGTTGGAAAGTAATGCAGAGTCGGCCAACTGACTACCGCCTAGGACATCGCAATGTTAAAATAGTTAGTTGCTTTCATTGAAAAGTAATCCAAGTGTCAGTCAGTAATAGTTGCGAAATAGTTAGCTTAAAGTTAATTTGAAGTTAACTCAGTTTCCGACAGGGACAAAACAAAACAAAAAAACAACAACAATATTTTGTGGGTTTTTTTTTTTGTTTTTAAGTGTTGATCATGACCATGGATGGTAACCGATTCTATGTGGTTATTGGTCGTAGTAACGCTATTTTCTTTTATTTCGGTAACGGTATTTTAGGGGAAACTGTACTTCAGTTATTTCGGTAACGGGATTTTAGCGTTAACGGTATTTTAGCGTTAACGGTATTTTATTTATTTCGCTAACGGTATTTTAGCGGTAACGATATTTTAGATATTTCGGTAACTTTATTTTAGGGAAAAAGTTTTTCAATTATTTTGGTAACGGCATTTTAAGGATAACGTTATCTTAGTTATTCAGGTAATGTTAATGCACACCACAATTTTTAACCGCATTATGCCCGAGTTTAAATGACTGTCTAGTTTATGATCATACTTTGGGAAAATATATCTATTTACAGAAGTTTTTTTGTTCAGATCTTGTTTGATTATTTCGGTAACGGTATTTTAAGGTAACGGTATTTTATGGATAACGGCATTTCAAGAATATCGGTAACGGTATTTAAGCGATAACGATAGTCAGTTAAAAGGTGTTAGAATCAGGGACGGTATTTCAGCGATATTGACAGCCATCCCTGCTTGCGTATATTCTTGTGTATAAGCATTGAATGTACGTATGTATGTATGTATGTATGTATGTATGATGAAATAAATAGTATAATTTAAAATTTGCTTCAAAATTTTTAGAGGTCTTCCCACATTTTCACTCATAACTTTTGAACGCGTTAACCGATTTTGATCATTTTTACTAGAAAACTGCTCATGATATCAACAAACAATTTAACTGAAAATTAGCAGTACCTCTTCTGTATTGGAGGAGTATTTTGTGTTTCCACAGACAGACGGACGGACAGACGGACAGACGGACATGGCTATATCGACTTCTCTATTCATGCTGATCAAGAATATATATAGTTTATGGGGTCCCAGAATTTTTTTAAAAGAATTACAAACATTTGACAAAGTGAATATACCCTCCTGCACTATGGGATGGAGGGTATAAAAAAGTGTTCGAAAAGTAAAAAATAAATATCTTAAAAAAGTACAATAGAAAAAATGCCATTGCCAACATCTTCAAATTTGCATTGTGATTCTAAAATCGAATGAGTAATGAAATAGAATTCCTTGTAAAAAAGGTGAATTTAAGAAATAGTCTGATAATATTTATAAATTCTGTAACTCAAATCAACTAAATTTTGTTTTTATATACAAATAAATTTTAAAAACTTTAATTTATAATAAAAACTTGTATTTAGTACTATGAGGGTCGAAAAAGTACTATTTTTTATTCTGGTTGGTACTATTTGAAAATCCCATTTATCATCCCTGTAGGACCATATTTTTTAAAAAATTCGATTATTAGATTTTTACTAAAATAAAAATTTGTTAATATGTTAATTAGAGTTTGTCATTTTAATGCTTTTTTAAAAATGCAACTCTGACAAAAAAGTTTATGAATTATCATAAATTATTTCCGCTCTTGCGATCGCATAACATTTTTAAAAAGCCTCCAAAAACAGATTTTTTTAATAAAAAATGAATTGCGGCACTTCTTTTAAAAATTTGGACAAATATAAAAAGATTTAAAAATGTTATCGTCCTGCATTCAAAAATTGTAAAACCTGACCTACTGGTACGAAAATATATGATTTTGAATGCGATTTTTATAAAAAATAAAACAACTCCCCGTTTTTCATTCTCTAAGGAACTAGCATATGCTCTCACCGAATAAAAAAAAATCAGGCAAATTTCACAAAAGTCTGAACTAAACGGTTTAAAGTAGTTAGTTCAATTTTGAGCTGAAAGGGCCAAAATAGATAAGAAAGTACCACAGGGCCATCAAGCAGTCAAAAGTGCCACAAATGGCCCTATTGTGCCACGTTTTGCAACACTGCACTACGCGGCGTTTTTGCTCTCACACCTACATGCCCTCACACATTAAAAAATGAAAAAAAAACAATCAGTCTCGCATGCGCATTCGAACGAACAGGTTGACTTAACGCTATTCGTTTTTTGGTTTTCGGTAATCCAGAATGTCTAGTATGTCAGCGCACGTTGTCACACTGCTATATAACAAAGGGATAATTATACCCTCCATCCCATAGTGCAGGAGGGTATATTCACTTTGTCAAATGTTTGTAATTCTTTAAAAAAATTCTGGGACCCCATAAACTATATATATTCTTGATCAGCATGGATAGAGAAGTCGATATAGCCATGTCCGTCTGTCCGTCTGTCCGTCCGTCTGTCTGTGGAAACACAAAATACTCCTCCAATACAGAAGAGGTACTGCTAATTTTCAGTTAAATTGTTTGTTGATATCATGAGCAGTTTTCTAGTGAAAATGATCAAAATCGGTTAACGCGTTCAAAAGTTATGAGTGAAAATGTGGGAAGACCACTAAAAATTTTTTTTTTTTTTCATCATACATACATACTTACATACGTACATTCAATGCTTATACACAAGAATATACGCAAGCAGGGATGGCTGTCAATATCGCTGAATTACCGTCCCCGATTCTAACACCTTTCAACTGACTATCGTTATCGCTTAAATACCGTTACCGATATTCTTGAAATACCGTTATCCGTAAAATACCGTTACCTTAAAATACCGTTACCGAAATAATCTAACAAGATCTGAACAAAAAAACTTCTGTAATAGATATATTTTCCCAAAGTATGATCATAAACTAGACAGTCATTTAAACTCGGGCATAATGCGGTTAAAAATTGTGGTGTGCATTAACATTACCTGTATAACTAAAATAACGTTATCCTTAAAATGCCGTTACCAAAATAATTGAAAAATCTTTTTCCCTAAAATAAAGTTACCGAAATGTCTAAAATATCGTTACCGCTAAAATACCGTTAGCGAAATAAATAAAATACCGTTAACGCTAAAATACCGTTAACGCTAAAATCCCGTTACCGAAATAACTGAAGTATAGTTTCCCCTAAAATACCGTTACCGAAATAAAAGAAAATAGCGTTACTACGACCAATAACCACATAGAATCGGTTACCATCCATGGTCATGATCAACACTTAAAAACAAAAAAAAAACACAAATTATTGTTGTTTTTTTGTTTTGTTTTGTATACAGTATGTATGTACGTATGAATTAGTAGCAATCATGCAGAGTTGCCAGGTTTGACGATTTGTCGTCATTTTGATGATATTTAATACCCAAAATAACTAAATGACTATTTGACGACTTTTGCTTCCAAAATGACGATTTTTTGACAATAATTTAATATGTCAGCAAGATCTACTTATTTATCATTCTCATAAAATCGCCGGCTCGATCATTAAATTTATATTATTTCGTTAAAAATTGAAAGCAAAAACATTGTTTTTTGATCGATAGCTAGCTTTTATATGCTAATATGATGTGAAACACAATTTTGCAAAAATGCAAATCCTAGAATTGAATAAAACTTAATCCAAACCGCATTTATTTTTTTATAAATTCATTACGGGCTTAGCTTAATTTAGTTTCTGTGTTTATATGTTTAGAACATTTTTTTAAATTTTTATAAAATTTAATTGGAGTTAGATTTAAATAAAAATAAAAAAAATGTTCATGTTAAAACACAAGGCATGGACTTTTTTTGCGAAACAAACAGATCTCTAGCCCGAATATATTTCATGTTGAAAGATGATATATATACAACTTTAAATGAAACAAAATACATCCAAAAATAAATCCGGTGCTTAAAAAACAGGCCTAATAATATAAATAAAGTGCCAAAATTTAATAATTAAAAATATAACATTAAGTTTGTTCGATAACACAAAATTTGTACAAGTTTTTACTGGAAGGTGTTCGTTTAGACAAATACGCAGTAAAAACTGGTAAAAAGAGAGAGTAAAGTGACAGTTTGATGCCAAAGAACTTACAAGTTTTTACTGGATACATTTTTGCCAGAAAGAATTTGTAAGATGAAAAAACATATGACTAAAAAAATATGCTTGTATTTTTAGTAAACAAAAACAAAAATTAAATTAAATTTTAATTGTTTATGGATTGAAAGTGAAAATGATTAAATAATTAACTATGGAAGAAGTTAAACAACATTTAAATTATTTTTGGTCGATAATTTCAATTAACTTTTTCCTTTTCCATAATGACCAGTTGATTTTTTTTTAATATTTAAAACAAGCTGCTTTATCTAATTTAATAATTCCTACAAATTTTCTGTTCGTTTACTTTTTTGTAAATTTGTCTTACTATTTGTAATTTTGTTACTGAGTAGTTTTTTACTGAACTTTACAGGAAAAGTAATCGGACAGACTTATTGTTAAAGAATTTCCAAATTTTGTAAAAGAATTTAATATTTAAAAAGTTGTGCCACTGAAATGTTGTTCACAGAATTATGCAGATATAAGTGATTAACAGTTCAAGTGGTAAAATTTGTTTGATTTAAAGTTGTATTTATTTGATCTTTCAACATTATATTTTTGTTATTTTATTAATTAATAATCTTATAATATATACTATTACCCTAACCGAGCACTAGCTACTATGGCCTTCGGCGCGTTGTAGCGAAAACAGATCAGTGCCTCTGGTGGGAATCGAACCCACGACCCCCGCACTGATAAGCCAGCACGCTACCAACTAGCCTACTGGGGCACACTGTTTCAACATTTTATAAATATGAATATCGTTGTAAAATATAATGATTTTCGAAGTTTAAACCAAAGAGAAGTGTCAAAAATCGTGTTATATTACAACGATAATACGTTAACATTTGAAATGTGAATAACATTATTGTATTTTATTTTTTATTAAAACTTTATCCCTCTTCTAACAAATATATTTTATTTTGACGATTTTTCAAAATATGATGACGATTTTGACGATTTTTTCTAGAAAGTTTGTCGTTTTTATGCTTTGCAAACCTGGCAACGCTGGTTATAAGTGCAAATGCTAGAAGCCCTCGAAAAATTGTTAAGCTAATTTATAAAGTATGTTTTGTTTTCCATATACCAGGCTTGCCATATACCTTTTTTTGTTAACCCCAACAAATCAAAAAATCACCAATTAGAAAAAAGGTAGAACAAAATAGTTTAGTTAAAATTCTTTATTTATTTGACTGCATTAACCGGAGTTGCCAGACACATTAATCGTTATCAGATCAAAAAAATATCCAGGAACAAAATCCCCGAATCCAACAATGTAAATTCATAACTTTTTTTCGTACACTATTTTTACTTATTTTCATTCTCAACCTTTAATAAATTTGCAAGGAAACTCTTACATTCTAATTACATTTATTAAAAACCCCATTCAATTTAAAGGACATTCACTTTCAGAACTTTTTTATTTAAGACATATAAGGTGCATAGTTCATCTTAAAATCTTTTGATTATATGCATTTGTTTTCCTTAAAAGCCCTAATTTTTATTTGATACATACAAAAATAATCTAAATTAAAGTATTGATGTGTAAAAACCAATCGAATTTTGGGAAAATTTCTTAGGGTTCTTATTCTAGGAGTCGTAAACGAGAATTGCACAAGCAACTGAGCTGAAAAACAATAATTTGAAATACCAGTTTCTTTAATTTTTTGTGTCTCGAAAACACCCTAAACACTCGAAAGATTTTCTTTTATAATTTTTGACAAACTTAGTTTCATCACACATTCCGTTTTACTTATGTGATGTATAGTATAAACACATGTGATGTAATGTAAACTGGCATTTCATAATTATTTCATTATGTATGTTTTTCTAAAAAAATTATAAAGAAGTTTTGAAACAACTTTCATGAATATTTAAGAAGATGTGTGAGATTTTATTTGTTCGGTTTTAGATCATGACAAATTTTTCTCTAAATTAACAGAAAAATTATAATTTTTATATGATAATTTACTTTGACTATTAGAAAAAAACACAGAAAAAGTTATTAGACACTAGCATGAATGGAATGCATTCATGCTAGTGTCTAATAACTTTTTCTGTGTTTTTTTCTAATAGTCAAAGTAAATTATCATATAAAAATTATAATTTTTCTGTTAATTTAGAGAAAAATTTGTCATGATCTAAAACCGAACAAATAAAATCTCACACATAAATTTATAGATCAACGATAAAAATTCACTATTTAAGAAGATTTTCATCATATTAATGAAAACTTCATTACTTCTATATGTAAATTTTAATATGTGGAAATTTTTCGTAGGACCGCTATGAATTTCCATGTAGGGCTTCTAAAATTGGCTTGTTACAACGACATAAAAGGGACCAACAAAAAGTTTTTAGTAAATGACATTTAAAAATTCCTTTTTGAAAATATAGTATTTATATGTAGTTTCTTTAGATCAAATGGCAACTAAATTAAAAAAAAAATAATGTTTGATCCCACTTTTAACCCTCAAATCCGCACCAATAATCTTAAACACCCCAGTCTTAGAACTTGTTTCTTCGATATCGGAGTTTTTCGCATTAAGTTCTTCGTTTTTCGTAATATAATTTCTTTAACAGTGCTCACTTAATATAAAAATACACTTAACATTTAAATATTCACTATAACAGTCACATTATTTTATACAAAATATTAAAAAAATATAAAATAGTTCATATTTTTAAATTACTCGAGTTACTCGATTAATCGACCAAAATTGTTCGAGTTATTCTTTACTCGAAATTGGCCACTTCGAATTACTCGAACAATTGTTCGACATTATTTCATCGATTAATCGAGTAACGGTTAACCGATTGAATACCCTAGTAATTACTCAATATTTTCAGTGTTGTATTTTGGACAGAAAAACAATACAAAAAAGCGACTCATCTAAAATAATTAGCATTAAAATGCAACTCTGCTAGAAGAAAAAAAATAATGGCGAAATGTTAAAAAAAAGTTGACAAACTTTAAAGAACATTGAAAAGTTTGTTAAAAAGTTTAAAACTAAATTTTTGAAACTATAAAATTTAATAAAATTTTTGTAAAAATTTAATGTGAATTTCAAATTAAAAAAAACGTTAAAGTTATCGAATAGTATAAACACATGTGTTGTAATGTAAACTGGCATTTCATAATTATTTCATTATGTATGTCTCCGCAAGCGTATTTTTTTTTCCCTTAAATTTATCTAAAATTCTGATTATTCGAAACTGTTTTTATGCGTTTGTATTCATTGCATCTCTTCTAACGATCCAAAAATATATTTTAGTAACTTTCTTTCATTATTATATAGGCAAAGGGACAAACAACAGGCGAATTTTACAACAGTTTTTTAACATCATAAGGAACTATACAAATATATATATTTTTCACTACACGTTCTTCTTTAGGTAATCAGAATAACCTTTGAATACCCACTGTTATAAGCATGCAGAATTTCAGATTCATTTTAGTAAACTTTAATTAAACATTTTTTCTTTTGTAACATCCCAAATACATTAATCAATCAGTCATATTTTGTTTTACTTATAAAAACAACATTATTTTTGTTATTTTTACAAAGAATATAGATATTAATAATGTTTGCACTTTCCCTGGTTTATGAAAACACCGAGATGGAGGGTATCCAAAAATTCGTCACAGCCGAATTTAATCTTTTTTAATACCAAATTCGGCACATCGGATTTTAATGCTTCCACTTGTTATTATTAGCTTTGTAGTTTTTCTAATTTTTTTCATTGAAATGCATTACTAATATTACAATTTTATTAAAAAATTCTGAGTTTTAACAACTGGTTCAAATATGGTTTTGTTTTTACTTTATAGCTTGTAAAAAAACTCGTTATAATTGTCAAGAAGGTAATATGGAATAAAAATTTTTTAAATTGGTTTGTTTCATATGAAGGAGTTTGCTATAAAAAACAATACCACCACGAAGATTTCTAAAGCTTTTTCTGTAAAGAATGCCTGTTAATGAATTAGGATGTTTTTTTTTAGTTCAAAAACTGCTGATTTTCCTGCGTCATTAGTAATATTATGCTATTCATAATATATATATTATATATTGAAAATGAAAATTATTCAAGTTCGAGGCCATACTCTTTATTTCTTCATTAGGATATTGTCCTAACAAATAATCTATAGAGCTTTTTTGTTTTCAAATTTATACTGACCCTTTCAGGAATGTGTTGATAGATCTATTTCGGGAATTTTCTAGGTTCCCATCATCAGAAACACGTTTTTGAAAGCGGTACAATCCCATGCTAAACATCAAACATTCATACTGAACTAGTTTACTCACTACATGAGAACTAATATACATATGAGTTTGAAGTTAAAGATTATAACCATTGATCAAAAAAATAAATTGAAAACTTTGTGATGTGCAAGATCCACCTCTGGTGGATATTCAATACACGTTTTTATTTTTCTCTCCTTTTTATATTTTGTTTAGTTTGTAAACAAAACAGGG
>CM037851.1:111499557-111578935 GCA_021234595.1 Delia radicum | reverse complement strand
TATGTTTGTTTGCAATTTGACCACACTAGATTATTAATCTATGTATTAACATTTATTATAGAAATACATATTAATTTAAATATTTTCTTTGTCTTTTATTTTATAATAGACAATTATTTTCACAAGCCGGTGACAACGCAAAATTTAAGTTGTTTTAATGATCAATTTTGTTTTATGTATGAAAAACAGATACAAAAATTTCCATGGTTGATTTTTTATGTCTTATTAGAGTAGTACTTTTTAGTATCATTTTCCTCTCTCTACTACATCTTGACATGCCGCGACATCTGCTTCATTCTGCGTATATCTTTCAATCTGGTTGTCGTCCACACTATTAATGTGCTTATCAGCACAATTTTTTTTAGCAAATTAATTAGTAAAACATTGGTATATTAGTAAAGCATTAGTAATAAAACAGTTGTGGCTGAATAAGTATAACAAAAATTTTAGCTGAAAACACGATTTTAGCAAAAAAAATTTGCTAAAAAATAGTATACCTGATTTACAAGACGTTTTACTAACTTTTGTACTAACTTATTTTTTTAAGTGTACCATTGATGTAAGTAGTTGAAAGAAAATTTTTGTTATGTTATATATATTTTATTTCTATATATTCAGATATTAAATTAATTCATGTCGTCAATGTGGGAAAACGAAAATTTTTATATTTCGAATTATTGTAAATTATTTTTTAAAAGAATCACAAAAATATGTTTTATGATTTTCAGCAAATATATTAACTAAATTACAATTTTTTTACAATTTTTTTGCGTTTTTTTTCAGTCTACTAAACTTCAGCAAAAAATTTATTTAATTTTTACCAACGCTTTTTTATTTCTAATCTACTAAGTGTTAGCAAAACTTTTGCTGACTCTACTATTTTGTTGCTAAAAATCAGCTCGCTGATTTTCAGCAAAAGATTTTGCTGACATTATCAATTTTTTTGCTAGCACCCTCCTGACTAAAATTTTGCTGACTCAGCAAAATTTTTTGCTGACTTTACAAACTTTTTTTTTTGAGTGTAGAAAACAATTAGCGTTTTTGTCGAAATGAAAAGCACGCGCGAATTAAAAAAGGTGGTATTCCTTTTAGTTGAACAAAGTTTTACAAAGAAATGGTTATTTTCGGTAAGGTCTAACGGTATTTAAGAGAACAATTAACGAATATCTTAATCAGAATTTTAGATAAATTTAAATGAAAAAAAATGCGCTTGCTGAGACATACATAATGAATTACTAATACCCGTTTACATTAAAACACATGTGTTTATACTATACATCATATAAGTAAATGGAAAGTGTGATAAAATTAAGTATATTTTTTCAATCATATGTTTTTTAATTCTTACAAATTTTTACTGTCACAAATTTATTCAGTAAAAACTTGTAAGTTCTCTGGCATCAAACTGTCACGTTACTCTCTCTTTTATCAGTTTTAACTGAGTATTTGTGTAAACGAACACCTGTCAGTAAAATCTTGTACAAATTTTTGTGTTATTCAACAAACTTAATGTTATAATTTTTAGTTATTAAATTTTGGTACTTTATTTATATTGTTAGGCCTGTTTTTAAGCACCGGATATATTTTTGGATTTATTTTGCTTCAGTTAAAGCTGTATTTCTTTCATCTTTCACAACATTTTATAAATATGAATATTCGGGCTAGTGTAGCGGTACGAGTTTATTAAAACTTTACTTGGCGCGATACGAGTTTATTAAAACTTTATTACATTTTTCTTTGATGCATAAAATGCAACCGTTCTTTATTTATTTTAAAAACCTTAAGTCTACTTAACTCTAAAAATAAATTAAACTTATACATACGTAAGTATAAAGCGTGAGAATATAAAATGTCAATTAAGCGGTTCTCACGCTAAAGGTAACCTCATGTATTTGGCAAACCATTATGTCTGCAGGAGTCCAGTTAAAAACTCTGTTTGTCTTTGTTGACACTACAAATACACTACACCTCCCTTTTCGAAAAAAGAATAATCAATTATATTAATTGATTGTTCTCTCTCATATAACATAAAAAGCGAAGTACAAACACCTCCCTTTTCGGAAAAAGATTAGCTAGATCTTTTTTATATAATGTTTCCTTAATACAATTCGAATTGTTTTCTAGTATTCCTAATTTCTTCTTTTTCTAAAATTTTTTTTTTTATTCTTTTCTATGTACCTTTTGTGCTTTTTCCCTATTTTCTATTATAATATTATATCTGTCGAGTATTTCTAGAACCTTGAAAGGTCCTAGATATCTATTTTCCAGTTTATGACCTGTTTCTTTCCTCAGAAATACCAGGTCTCCTACTTTAATATCTAATTCCCTACTATTCTTATCATAATAATTTTTATTCCTTAACTTATTCATATCTAGTAGAGATTTAGCTCTACTAATGCTATTTCTAATCCATAGATGCCCAGTAGTAGCTGATATCATCAAATTAAACTCACACGTATACTTACGCTCTTTTGTTTGATCGTCAATCAACCAATAGGAAATCAGCATGTTGAGAGGGAGAGACAAACTACACTTGCGGAAAGAATATTTAAAGATTATCAATTTATTTTATACATGGCGTTTTTAACAGACATTTGTAACATTTTGAATGAGTTAATTTGAAGCTGCAGGGAAAGATAATAAAATTTCGGATATGTTTAAAATTCTTTCAGATTTTAAAAGTCAGCTATTTTTACTTGCAGCTCAAATTGATTTTGAAAACTTTTCGGACTTTCCGAAAACTTCTGTTATTTACTACAAGGAGAAATCTTGAGAATTGGAACTTTTGGAAATATTAGAAACGCTTTTTATAACTTTAATGAGAGGTTAAGGATTTTGAAAATATTCAGCATTTACTGGATATTTTTCAAAACCCTTTTAAATGTGATATATTAAAGTACGAATTTCCAATCCAAACAGAACTTATTTACTTCGAAGTGAAATAGATTTGCCGGATAATTTTAACAATATAGAATTCTGGAAAAATCTGGATGGTACAATATATCCTGAAATAAAGAAGATTTCATTGAAGTGTTTATCTTTATTTCCCTCAACGTATCTTTGCGAACAAATATTTTCAGATTGAATTATATTTGCTCAAAAAAACGCAATAAGCTGAATTCTTCTAGATTGAGAAATATACTTTTATTGCGTAACTGCAATAAGAGTATCAACATAGAAGATTTCATTATTTTTTATTGCAAATTGAACAATGATTAATTGAGGGAAAATTTATAAACACTTCGAAGAATCTTTTTATTTCGAAATATATCACACCCGCCACACATGTGCTTTCGTCGCAATCTCGTTGACGACTAAATAAAATGAATAGCAAATTGTTTTCTTCCAGTGTTATTTCTTCACTCTCACCAATACTACTACTACTACCTTGGGCATCTATGTTCTAATCTATATTTTACTTCTTGACTATAACTATCTACATTATAAGAGGATTCACCCTCTCTATTGAGTTGAATTCATGGAATCCATTTGGGATTCTTCCGAACACAAGCTCATATGGACAATATCCATGTGTCACAGACGGGGTGGTATTAAAACAGTACGTGAAGTACTTTATCCACTCATTCCAATCATCCCTTCAACAGATATGTACGATATTCGTTGAATGTTCGGTGACTACGTTATATGGTTCCCATAGTTTGGTGGTGGTGAGCTGTAGATGTTATATTGTCAATTTTCATATACTTAGCTAAGTCATTCAATATCGAATTTTTATACTCCGTTCCCATGTCCGTAATGATTGGACCGTATTGAAGTATACAAATTTCGAATATAGCTCTCGCAACAGTTTTCGCACTTTTATCCGGTATTGGTATAGTAACCAAATACTCGTTAGCGTTAGCACATATAATTGTGACTGCATATTCATTTTTCCTCGTCAATCTCGATATATGCCGGGAATAATTAGAAAAATCCTTAATGAATCTTCTATAATAGTTACAGAAGGCGATAAACCTTCTTGCTCCGTCATCATCAGTTGGGACTGGGTAGTCTCTGATTGCTGCGTACTTGCTGTCATCCGGAGGATGCCTTTGTTAGTACATTTATGCCTAAGGTGAGTGACCTCATGCATAAAAATGTGCATTTATCTGGATGTAACTTCAGATTGTACTTTCGGCTTAGTCCAAAAACAACAGTTAAATTCTTAAACATGTGTTTTCTGAACATCCCAGTACTACCAAATCATCCATATACAAAAATGCTTGTAATGGCGTTAAGCCAGAAAACGTTGAAATGAATTTGGAGAAATTTTGAGTCCATACGGTAGTCGCTTAAAACGATAAGAGCCATTTCCTGTAGAAAAGGAAGTAATGTCTCTTGAAGACTCATGTAACTCTATTTGGTGGAATCCTGACATCAGGTCCAAAGATGAGAAGTATTTAGCACGTCCCCATTGATCAAGAATATCATCTATTCTTGGAAGTGGGAATTTGTCTGCAATCAATTTTTTGTTCACTTTGGCGATAATCGATCACCAATCGCCATCTCTTCCCTTCAGAGTTCGGTAATGATTTCTTAGGCACTAGTAATAAAGGACTGTTATAGTCTGAAGTGGATAGTTCTACTATCCCATCGTCTACTAATTTTATAACTTGCCTATCAACTTCCGCTTTGTGTGCGTGTGGTATTCTATAATTTTGTATATAGCTCGGTGTTTCGTCGCTTAGTCTAAGCCTTTGTTTGTAGAAATTATTTATGGAAACACTTCGGTTTCCAGGGCAAATATATCACTATATTCTGTACAGAGTTTGGCAGATCATTCTTGAAACGATTAGGAAAGTTTTTACTGAGTCTGTCCAGAACCTGTTTGGTTCTTCTCTCAGATTTTGCCGATGTTCGTAATACATCATAATCTGACAGATCTTCTGTAATTATTCTATTAGCACTTAGTACCGTATTACAACCATTTGTGTTAAGTATTCTCACGTAAGCATTATTCCCACGAACTATAGTGATACCATTGCATGGTAAGGAAAGTCATCCAAAATCGCATGAAATTTATGGGTAATTAAATATTTCAGCAGCGATATGTCTGCTCCATTAATGTTAATAAATTTCCATCTGTATCTTATAATTTATTTTGGTCGTTGACCATTCTTATGTTCCCGTTATGGTATGGGATCCACGGTTATTTCCGCTGTCCCTATTGTCACGATTACCATTGTTACCATTTCGTCTATTACCGCTACCGCGGTAGGCACCCTTACCACAATTATTAAATTATTGTTGTTATTATTCCGGTAACCCTCCACGGTTGTTTCCCCGGTAATTATTTCGATTTCCTCGATTGGTTGTATAGAATACTGTATTGTGTTGTCCGGATGTCTCGGTAGAACTTTCTACAAATTTAGCGACTGCCTCGTTTAGACTGTCAATTTGCTGGACTGCATTATTAATTTGACAGTCTCATTGGTTGCATTTTTAACCAATGCTTTAACCGCAATCTTCGTCGAGTACTTGTCAGCCAATGTGGTGTTAAACCATCCGAAATGTAGGCTGGCTGGAGAGATTTCGTTAAATCATCCACTTCTTTTACATAGGCGTTCGCATTTTGCTTGCCTGTTTTCACATTCATTAGTTTAGCAGTTATAAATCCACTGATTCTCCTTTAACGTTCGCCCTCAAGGAGTCTATTACCTGAGCAAAAGTTGTCTCAGTTCCTTTCAACAAATTAATCGCCGTGCCCTATAATTGGTTTTAACCAAATTATAGCGATGGCATCGTGATTATCGTAAACACTTTCTACCAATCCCAGAGCCGATATAAAACCCTGTAATTCTCTGGTCTACCATCAAACTCCGGAATGAGTCTTGAGGTGACTGTAAGGAACTCAATTGGTGTTTGAGGCATATTGTCGTTTTCGTTATTCAAATTATGAGCACTCAGATTATCGTTAGCTATGTCCTCAGCTGACTGAGAGAGCTGATTTTAGCGATTGTTGATGGAGACTCAACTAGACAAGTTAATTTCTCCTGGAGCGAGAAAGGTATCTTTAATTCGACCCCTTTCTTTAGAGCGACAGAGATTACTTTTTCTCTGACGTCTGCGTAGAATCCGTCAGCAGCTCGAGAACCTTTATATGCTTATCAACGTTCTCTTTGCTGTTATCTCTATCGATATTAAGACACTTATATTATTTATTGAAATCGTCCTTAATCTGCCTTGCCTTTAAGGCAATTGATTCCCATTCCATCTGGCGGATAATCAATTCAATCAAGAAGCGCAGCTACTAATGACAGACTGAAACAATTATCCACTATAAGTGTACCGTTATATAATTAAAAATATTGATTGTACAACGTATCAAGTTGTTAATTTAAAAACATCGAATAGAATTACAAATTCAATTTCACTGAATAAAAAAAAAAATTCCCTTTTACAATTATTAAAATTTAAAACACTTTATTGTGTCAACACTCGCATTAATTCGCAGAGTGGGTGCACCAATATTCCCACAATATCCTTCACTTGAACATAAAATGCTCAAGGATTTATCAATGATAATGTGTGATGGCTGATTCAACGCTTTAAACTCTATCAAGACCGTTCGCAACGGACGCGGCCCTGATGTAGCTTTTCCGTAACGACCTCTTATGTAACTGGTACAGGGTCGTCAAAAGTTGACAAGCCAAAATCACTATTATTATAATGAGATAGATTATTGGTAAGTGACCTCAACCTTTATCTCATTAATAACATTAGTATTCGGGTTGTCAATTTTTGAATCGTGGTTAAAAAAAATATTCATTACCACATTTGCAATTAAAAAAAAAAAATGTCTGCTCTCGAGCAGTACAGCGGGGTTGAAATTTAATTTATTTTCAAACACAATTAAAAAGCAATTCCCATATTAGAAATCATCAGGTTAGTAAAAGTGTTTTTTTAAAAAACCTTCCATCCCTAGTGCAGGAGGGTATATTCACTTTGTCAAATGTTTTGTATTCTTTTAAAAAAATTCTGGGACCCCCATAAACTATATATATTCTTGATCAGCATGGATAGAGAAGTCGATATAGCCATGTCCCGTCTGTCCGTCTGTCCGTCTGTCCGTCCGTCTTCTGTGGAAACACAAAATACTCCTCCAATACAGAAGAGGTACTGCTAATTTCAGTCAATTGTTTGTTGATATCATGAGCAGTTTTCTAGTGAAAATGATCAAAATCGGTTAACGCGTTCAAAAGTTTGAGTGAAAATGTGGGAAGACCTCTAAAATTTTTTTTTTTTCATCATACATACATACATACGTACATTCAATGCTTATACACAAGAATATACGCAAGCAGGGATGGCTGTCAATATCGCTGAATTACCGTCCCCGATTCTAACACCTTTCACTGACTATCGTTATCGCTTAAATACCGTTACCGATATTCTTGAAATACCGTTATCCGTAAATACCGTTACCTTAAAATACCGTTACCGAAATAATCTAACAAGATCTGAACAAAAAAACTTCTGTAAATAGATATATTTTCCCAAAGTATGATCAATAAACTAGAACGTCATTTAAACTCGGGCATAATGCGGTTAAAAATTGTGGTGTGCATTAACATTACCTGAATAACTAAAATAACGTTATCCTTAAAAATGCCGTTACCAAAATATTGAAAAATCTTTTTCCCTAAAATAAAGTTACCGAAATATCTAAATATCGTTACCGCCAAATACCGTTAGCGAAATAAATAAAAATACCGTTAACGCTAAAATACCGTTAACGCTAAAATCCCGTTATCGAAATAACTGAAGTATAGTTTCCCCTAAATACCGTTACCGAAATAAGAGAAAAATAGCGTTAACTACGACCAATAACCACATAGAATCGGTTACCATCCATGGTCATGATCAACACTTAAAACAAAAAAAAAAAAACACAAAATATTGTTGTTTTTTTGTTTTGTTTGTATACAGTATGTATTAGAGTTGTCAGTCGATTAGGAATAATTCGATTAATCGATCAACAAACAAATTTAAAAATGACGATTTCGAATAACGAATAAATCGATTAATTAACGTCAATTTATCGAACATTTTTTCATTACAAAATAAATTAAATGAGAGCTTTTAATTTGATTTATTCTCATAAATTTTTAAAGAAGGATGACGAAAGCGATGATGATGATGAACTTAGTAGTTGATAATGGATTTCAATTAAAAATTAATATAAAAAATGTTATAAGTAAACTACGGAAATACGTCGAAAGATAGCACATCCATAAAGAATTAGAGGGAGTATCAAGTTTTTAATAAATAGTTTGGAAAAAATTATAATTCCTTTGCAACAGACTTACTAACACGTATTAAAATAAGAATAAATGAGAGACGTATAAAAGTTTTAAATACGTTAATATATTTCTGAATTCTGAAAAGTTCCGAGCAATGAAAGTTTCCTAAAATATTCCCAAAAAAGTGAAACTAAAGATATGCTAATGAATTGTACTCCAGATTATTTATGTTGAAAGTAATCACAATAATTCATATAAAAGTATTGAAATAGAAGAAGTTATTTGTAATGAAAATAATAATCTTTATGCGAATTAAATAACTCAATTCAGAGTATTAAAAATACAGAAAATAAAAAAGACTTCAGCGATATATCAGACGATATGGTATATTTGGAAAAATCTAAAAAAAGAACAGAAAAATTAGATAAACTATTTAATTCTCTTCACTATATCACCTACCTCAACAATTAGCGAAATAGTGTTTTTCAAAATCTAATTTAATAAAAACCAAAACCAAAAATCGTTTAAAAGCAAAAAAATTGAGTCAACCTTTGTTTTTGAAAGATTATTTCTTAAGATCAACCTAGCTATTTTATTTTAAAGTTTTTTTTGTTAGTTATGAATTTCTTGTTAATTAAAATATTAACTTTTTTATTTTTAAGTTTGTTTGTATGAATTGGTTTATTTTTTTGTTAATAAAATATTATAAAAAAATAATTTTTTTTTATTCGTTATTCTCATCGAATAATCGAATAATTTTGAAATTTAATCGTTTGATCGAACGAGCGAAAACAATTATTTGAATTATTCGAACAAAGCTGAAAGGCGAATAATTGACAACTCTAGTATGTATGTACGTATGAATTAGTAGCAATCGCATGCAGAGTTGCCAGGTTTGACGATTTGTCGTCATTTTGATGATATTTAATACCCAAATGACTATTTTGACTAATGACTATTTGACGACTTTTGCTTCCAAAATGACGATTTTTTGACAATAATTTAATATGTCAGCAAGATCTACTTATTTATCATTCTCATAAAATCGCCGGCTCGATCATTAAATTTATATTATTTCGTTAAAAATTGAAAGCAAAACATTGTTTTTTTGATCGATAGCTAGCTTTTATATGCTAATATGATGTGAAACACAATTTTTGCAAAAATGCAAATCCTAGAATTGAATAAAACTTATCCAAACCGCATTATTTTGTTTATAAATTTCATTACGGGTTTAGCTTAATTAGTTTCTGTGTTATATATGTTTAGAACATTTTCTTTAAATTTTTATAAAATTTAATGGAGTTCGATTTAAATAAAAATAAAAAAATTTTCATTAAAACACAAGGCATGGACTTTTTTTGCGAAACAAACAGATCTCTAGCCCGAATATATTTCATGTTGAAAGATGATATATATACCTTTAAATGAAACAAAATACATCCAAAAATAAATCCGGTCATAAAAAACAGGCCTAATAATATAAATAAAGTGCCAAAATTTAATAATTAAAAATATAACATTAAGTTTGTTCGATAACACAAAAATTTGTACAAGTTTTTACTGGAAGGTGTTCGTTTAGACAAATACGCAGTAAAAACTGGTAAAAAGAGAGAGTAAAGTGACAGTTTGATGCCAAAAGAACTTACAGTTTTTACTGGATACATTTTTGCCAGAAAGAATTTGTAAGATGAAAAAACATATGACTAAAAATATATGCTTTATTTTATTTATTTGATCTTTCAACATTATATTTTGTTATTTTAATTAATTAATCATATAATTACAACAAGTTAGATACTATTACCCTAACCGAGCACTAGCTACTGCCTTCGCGCGTTGTAGCGAAAACAGATCAGTGCCTCTGGTGGGAATCGAAACCCACGACCCCCCGCACTGATAAGCCAGCACGCTATCAACTAGCCTACTGGGGCACACTGTTTCAACATTTTATAAATATGAATATCGTTGTAAAAATATAATGATTTTCGAAGTTTAAACCAAAGAGAAGTGTCAAAATCGTGTTATATTACAACGATAATACGTTAACATTGAAATGTGAATAACATTATTGTATTTTATTTTTATTAAAACTTTATCCCTCTTCTAACAAATATATTTTATTTTGACGATTTTTTCAAAATATGATGACGATTTTGACGATTTTTTCTAGAAAGTTTGTCGTTTTTATGCTTTGCAAACCTGGCAACACTGGTTATGAGTGCAAATGCGAGAAGCCCTCGAAAAAATTGTTAAGCTAATTTATAAGTATGTTTTGTTTTCCATATACCAGGCTTGCCATATACCTTTTTTTGTTAACCCCAACAAATCAGAAATCACCAATTAGAAAAAGGTAGAACAAAATAGTTTAGTTAAAATTCTTTATTTATTTGACTGGCATTAACCGGAGTTGCCAGACACATTAATCGTTATCAGATCAAAAAAATATCCAGGAACAAAATCCCCGAATCCAACAATGTAAATTCATAACATTTTTTGTTCGTACAACTATTTTTACTTATTTTCATTCTCACCTTTAATAAATTTGCAAGGAAACTCTTACATTCTAATTACATTTATTAAAAACCCCATTCAATTTGAAGGACATTCACTTTCAGAACTTTTTATTTAAGACATATAAGGTGCATAACTCATCTTAAAATCTTTGTGATTATATGCATTTGTTTCCTTAAAAGCCCTAATTTTTATTTGATACATACAAAAATAATCTAAATTAAGATATGATGTGTAAAAACCAATCGAATTTTGGAAAATTTCTTAGGGTTCTTATTCTAGGAGTCGGTAAACGAGAATTGCACAGCAACTGAGCTGAAAAACAATAATTTGTCACACATACCGTTTCTTTAATTTTTTGTGTCTCGAAACACCTAAACACTCGAAAGATTTTCTTTATAATTTTGGACAAACTAGTTTCATCAGCACTTAACTGTTTTATACTAATGGTTACTATATTATACTGTTTTACTAAATAATTTTGCTAAAAAAATTGTGCTGATAATAGTGTGGATGACACCAGATTGAAAGATATACGCAGAATGAAGCAGATGGTCGCGGCGTGTCAAGATGTAGTAGAGAAGAGAAAAATGATACTAAAAAGTACAACTCTAATAAGACATATAAAAAAATCAACCATGGAAGAACTTTTGTATCTCTTTTTCATACATAAAACAAAATTGAATATTAAAACAACTTAAATTTTGAGTTGTCACCGGCTTGGGGAAAATAATTGTCTTTTAATTAAACAAAAGACAAATAAAATATTTAAATATTAATATGTATTTCTAAACTAAATGTTTATAGAGTAATAATCTAGTGTGGTCAAATTGCAAACAACATATAACAGACATGTAGACAGAGTAAAGCGAAAGACAAAGACACACATGTTAGGTAGATTTATATGGTTCCTTTTTCTTATTGCAAAATAAGGGTTGTTTTTTTCGTTTCGTTTGTTTTGTTTATTTTTTCGTTTCGTTTCTAAAATATATCTTCGGCAGTTGCGTCCTTTAAAAGAAAGCATCATTTAGACAACCATTGATGTAAGTAGTTGAAAGAAAATTTTTGTTATGTTATATATATTTATTTCTATATATTTTCAGATATTAAATTAATTCATGTCGTCAATGTGGGAAAATGAAATTTTTTATATTTCGTAATTATTGTTAATTATTTTTAAAAGAATCACAAAAATATGTTTTATGATTTTCAGCAAATAAATTAACTAAATTACAATTTTTCTACAAATTTTTTCAGTCTACTAAAATTCAGCAAAAAATTTAATAATGTTTAGCAAGGCTTTTTTATTTCTAATCCACTAAGTGTAGCAAAACTTTTGCTGAATCTACTAATTTTGTTGCTAAAAATCAGCTCGCTGATTTTCAGCAAAAGATTTTTTGACATTAGCAATTTTTTGCAAGCAACCATCCTGATTAAAATTTTGCTGACTAAGCAAAATTTTTGCTGACTTACAAACTTTTTTTTTTGAATTAAAATTAATTTAATTTTTCAGCAAGACAATCATCCCTAACATACCGCACATGTAGTGAAAGACTGGCTCAAAAAGCAAAAATATGGTGTGATGGCGTGGCCTCCACAATCTCCGGATATGAATCCTATCGAGAATTTCTGGAGTCACGTCAAATCTCAGCTTGCAAAATATGCCAGTGCTTCAAAAGGCGTGAACGAGTTGTGGGAGCGGACGAAGGAAGTGTGGGAGGCGATTCCTTCAGAATTTGTGCAGAGGTACACACAAAGGCTATCTAATAGCATTGTAGCGTGTTTGATAAGTGTTATATTGCCATGTAGTAGACAGGCAATATAACACCCATACATTGTATGAAGTATTAACATACAATCTATGGAATGTCCATGCTACTAGCAACCTACAGTGTGGATTAATGCAAACATAAGCATTTCCCACACTTTAGCTGTAGCTAGTATTAAGTTTATTTTATACTTAGATTTAAGTATTTTTAGATAATAATAAAACAGTTGCCTCATGAGAGCCAAACGAAAAACGTTCTTTAATTCATTTAAAATACCACATGGCGATCCTGCCAGGAGCAGTGTAAAGTGAAAAAAAAAAATACTTAAAGGGTTGGGTCCAACAGGACCTGACCCTGAAAAAAAAAATTTTTTTTTTAAAAAAAAAAAACATTAAAATTAATTTAAAAATTTAATAACTTCATAATAAAAACAATTTTTAAAAAACAATAAAATTTAAAAAATTAAATAAATCGAATACAAAAAATAGAAACTTAAAGAATAATTATATTAAAATATGTGCCTAAACTAATATATACAATTTCAATATAAAAAAAAAAATCCGATGTGCCGAATTTGTAAGAAAACAAGTTGTTGCCGTCCATGTTTGTGATCAGCTACTCGTACATAACGATAGATATAACACAATAAATATATCAATGAAGAAGCAATGCGGATGTGTATTGCCGGAGACACACGCCAAGTGCTCCAAGGGTGGTGTGGCCAAAACACCACCAGGAAAACAAGACCAGCATGAACAAAGTAATGAAAGATATTTTGGGTCGCTTCAAGAACTTCCAATTCTCCAGTGAAGAATGTATGAATGTATGAACTTCAATGGTATGAATGTATGAACTTCAATGGTATGATTGACATGTTTGAATATCGTGAAACTAATGGACAAAATCAACCCATATTAATGTTCTTCAATAATGGTTTGGAAGAAGAAAAATGCTAATACAACCTACAGCAATACAACAACAGTAAGATGAAAACTAATCAAAAAGATAAAAACAGATTTAAACAAGTAAACATAGTTTAAGCTATAGCATTCGTCTGTTCCGTACAGTACAAGTTCAGATGTCAAATATTAAATTTTTTTTCCTAACTACATTTTTTTTGTTTTAAATTAAAGTTAAAACTTTTAAATCATTCTAAATTAAAATTTAAAAATTATAAATTTTAATTTGAAAGTTATAAGTTTTAATATAATAATACTTTTTTAAAAAAAAAAAAAGGAAATTTAAAAATTTTAATTTAAAAGTTATAAAATTTGAAAATTATTGAATTTAAAAATTATAAATCATAAATTAAAAAAAAAAAAAAAAAACGTTATAAGTTAAATTTTTTTTTTTGAAAATATTAAAAGTAATTAATTAACTACCGTGGTGGCTAATATAAAATTAATAAAATTTAAAACTACATAAATCTTCTTAAAGTTGTAGAATTGTTAATTTTGAATTGTTTTTTAACATACTTTTTAAAATATTTAAAACACTACGTTTAAAAAAAAAAAAAAATTTTTGAAAAACTTGAATACAAATTTTGTAAATTTGCTAGAAAAAAAAATTAAAGATTTGCATTGAAAGTTTTTAATTTAAAATACTTACAAATTTTATTTTTGATTTTTTCTGAAAATTGAAAATTTTGTATCAAAAATTTTAGATTTTGTTTGACAAATTTAATTTTATTTGTGTATGAAAAATTGAAGATTTTGTAAGAAAAAATTTTTTGTACGAATGGTTTTAAATTTTGAATGAAACACATTAAACTTTAAGTTTTGTAAAAAAAAAAAAAAAAAAAAAAAAAACTTGAAATGTTTTAATTTTGTAAGAAAAAGTTTTTAATTTTGCGCGAAAAGTTTTAATTTGTTTGAAAATTTGATATAAAACTTTTATATTTCATATGAAAACCCTAGTTTTTAAAAAAAAAAACTTTGGAAAAATTTTAATTTTTGTTTCTTTAAACATTTTTTATATATATATACATTGTAAAACAGAGGATAATTTAAACATAATATTAATCAAATATTATAACTACCAATGCGAAAGAAACAATACAAAATTGGTTAACTGAAATTAAAAAAAAAAAAAAAAGAGAAAGAAAGTTCAAATAAAAAAAAATATTTTAATAAAAGATTATCTTTTCAAGATCATTGAATATTATTTGAAGTTCATTGATTATTAAAAAAAAAAAAATACTAACAATCTAATAACTATTTTTATTGACTATGGTGACTCCTACGGGACACTCCCCTAGTGCAATAAAAATCTACCGGTCATCAAATGATGCATGACCTATATTTGCCGTTGCAATTGGGATCTGTCTATCTGAAGGTGACGGATAACGAATGCCACGACAAATATATAATTTTTTTTAATTACTAAACAATTAACAAATCGAAATCCCTGTTAATAACAGCCCAACTAAACTTAGTTTAAGTAAATCAATGTAAACTTGATTTTTGCATATGTAATGGGTTGCATTATTGACAGAGATGGATAAGACCAGTGTTTTACACTGTAAATTTTAATCATGATTTTGAAAAACTGGCCGCACTTTCATGTGTATTAAAGTGCCAAGGATCTTATATTTGCGAAAATTTAATAACTTTACATTAAAGTTATCATTATTTGGAATTATTACTCCAACACAAGGAATGCGAGAAAATGATTAAATGGCAGCACTAATCTGTGCACAAAAGTATGCCACACTATTTAATCATTAATTCATTTTTTTTAACCAAATATAATGAAGTATAATAAAATCCATGGAATTTTAAGAAAAAAATATTTTCTAATATCCAATTATTAATATTATCAATTTTTTTATTTCTATATAAATTTCGTGAACTAAAAATGGAAATTCGGAAAATTTCCAACGATTCAAAATAAAGTTTCTCAAATATTAAAGAAAATTTAATGAATCATTTTTGTATTTATGAAAATGATGCCATGACCAATGGATAAAAATTCGTTATAGTTTTCCTTGCAAACAACAAGAAAAAACCCTTATAAAAGGCGAATTGACATTGGGAATTTTCTAAAATAATAGTGAATTGAAATAGTAGAGTCTTTGAAATTATTTTTTTTGTAGACTTTACTAAGTCAAATCATCATTATTAAGGGAATATAATTTTTATTCCCATAGATTAACAACAAAGAAACTTGAATATTTTTTTTTTGCGTTTTGATTGTTTTACAATTATAATTGTTGTAATTATAATATTTTTTTATTGTTGTAAATACTAAGGTTCCTTTGAAGTTCCTTAGATTTCTCAATAGTACTTTATATTGGTTAAGTTAATCTCTATAGAATATCTTGATTTTAAGTAGAATCATCACGGATGACAGCATAATAGCTAAGACTAATTGTACCCTGGCGTACACATTGTGATACTAAAAATAAATCATAACGATCGGAACGTGTTATGTTACAATCGACCACAGTACCAGATATACGATTACTAGCGTTATTACCGCAAACGGTAAAATAACGTGTATTGATATGTTTTTGGACTACTATGAATGTTATTTTAATGGTCTGATTTAGCATCTTTGACAGGCAGCTTCACACAATGATAGTTGACCATCACCTACACCATTACGGTAGATTATTTCACTTTCCGGAAATTGATTATTTTCAATCTTAAAGGCCTTTAATGCCGAATTATTCCTTTACTATATCATTTTGTATAGTTTTGATTCAGCAATGCTGTAAAGACAGCTTCTGAATTTCACCTTTGTGCTGTATCATGATATAATTCTATGCCACAAATCATATTTAAGAACAACTACTAATGAAATGCTGTATTATAATGAAGCTATAGTCGTATAATCGATATATCTTGACTTTCATTAAAAATATCAGTACTTTCTTCCATTATTGTTGTGATGTTTAAATGGTTTCCGATTTGTAGCTAATACTCGTATCATATAAATCATGATGTATAACACGTCTTATTTCTTCTACATCATCATGTAACAATTGTACCGTTAGATTTTCATTAGCAAAACTACCCGTTACTTTTGTTCCAATTATATCAAAATCAAATAATATACGTTCTGCTCGTTCGCCTATGAACTGTCCTTGATTTTGATTTTCTTGCTCGACTTTTAACCCTTTTGGCAAATTGAAAAAGCTCTGCAATGCTTAGCCAATTTTGTTGAGTAATAAAGACATGAGAAACCTGTGGGGAATTCTCTTCTCTAAACAAACTCACACATTTCACTTATTAGTCAATATACTCATAATCTTTTATGGAAACTCAAGAAAACCCAAATCATATTTGGTTGGAATCTTTACACTGATGTAATCACTGTAGCCTATTGAGCCGTGAGTTTAGATTTCATCAGTACATGTTCCATTATGCTTGTCTCCACTCATTTATTTTCAATACATAGAGAAATATTTATTTATTTATATCTTTATATATATCTTATTCTACTAATATTTTTTTGTAACTTGTAATTTTGTATTTTTAAATACTTCAATTTACTTAATGCTAAATTCTATGTTTGTTTCACAATTATTTTTTTTTGAGATTAACAATTTCCTTACAACGCACTATTTGTGTAATACGTGCAAATTGATCCAATTACGGACTATTTCGTAATGTAATAACGTTGAATTAATCCACATATTAAAAGTATTTATATACTTTACACGACTTAAATGAAACCATGCAATTTCGACTCAGTTTCCGCCTATAGATTTCATGTAGACTTAAATGAAACTGTGCGATACGGACTCGGTTTCCGTCATATTTGTATGATTCACGTTATTGGTTCTTACAAAACCAGGAATGGATCTCATTTTCGGAATCAAAAATTGATTCGATTTCGTTGCTCTCGAAAGCAGCAGATTCAACACTTGTGCAGACTATACGGATGCATCAAACATCAAAAATTGATTCTCATACTTCATTATATCACAACATATCTACCCAGATGCAAATACGTTAGTAATTACTAACAGTATATTTACCCTTACTGAATTTCGATAGAGGTGCTTATAGTTTCAAAAGAGACTAATATAAATTTGAGGGAGACGTCCATCAATTTTTAAATAATAAATGGCAGCGCGTTATGAAGATAATTCTTGATGAATTATATACGGTACATTAGCCAGCCCCTTTGTTAATAGGATATTGACCTAGACTCAATCATCCTAAGTCTTGAAAAAGTAGACGGCAAGGCGAGGTGAACGGAGCCCGTTATATAGGCCACATATTTTGGATGGAAGAATAAAAAGTGCACTTTTTGATAAGCATTATAGAAATGCGCAATCGCGATTGTTGAAAGTACCGGGGTATTCCAAACGAATATTTAGAGTTCTGATCTTAAATTGATCGAGCAGCTTGAGTGCTCTGGTCTGATCACAGCTTAAATATTGTGTCAAATAGAGACAGGAAACCCAATACCGGAACTAGAATTCCGAAGAAGTTGTATACCAAGACTATTAAATAGACTTAGTGTTGAAGTTAAGGCAAGCTATTGCTAAAGGCATTGGAAATAATTCCACACGCCTCAGGTCCCGAGACCGGCAATTAGAGTCCTTTTCTTAGAACTTAATAAAAAAAAAAGGAAGAAAAAACGACGTGCCAAATGAACAACACAAATAAATTGCTAATGTATTCGAACATTACATTAGACATTAGCAGCACCAGAGATAACTTATAATAATTAAACAAAAAAAAAAAAAAAACAGTAATAGAACGATTCAGTAAGAGGAAAAGGGTAAAAAGTTAACCTTGCAGTGATCAACGAGCTGCACTGACAATACGATTTTCTCATAAAATCTATAAATTATTTTATAAATCTAAAATTTTTATTTTTCGGTTAACTAGCTTTTACACTAAGTGTAAAAAGCAAAAATTCTTTGGTTAATACACAGCGCAATTATTTATGGTATTAAAATACCCACAATATATAATATATATCGCTGATAATTCTCGCATGTCCTCTAATAACAACAAATTTATTACCTGAATTATTACTTATGAACTTGGACACTGGGAAATACAATTATTACCAAGTCCCATTTTTCTTTGAAAACATCGCATTCTTTGACATTAATGACCTTGCGGTAATGGCCATACCGGCGGGTACATGGAATTGAAAAGCATGTGATGTCTTTGATCTTAACAAATAATTTAAAAATTACAGTATTATAAAGAAAAATGATAACATAAGTTACAAATAATACAGAAATAAAAATGTTGGTTGATTTCGCTTTTGCGATACATTTTATCTTTTGAACAAAATTTTTTTATGAAGACGAATTGCAATAATTTGAATCGTCCCTTAAATACTTTCTCTAATTATCTTTTATTTTGATAATTTATTCTTTTATGTTCATTAAAAAGTTTTATAATAAATTGAAACTAATATTTCAGACCGTTGTTTCCTCTCGTTAATGCAATGTAAAATTAATGAAAATTTAAAAAAAAAAATTAAATTAAATTTAATAAAAAATTAAAAATGTAACACTAATAAAAATTTGAGAATTAAATTAAACTAAATTAAATTAAATAAAAATTGAAAATGTAATATTTTATTAAATAAGTTATATAAAAAGACCGATCAATAAGCTACTCTGATTGATCGATCTTTTTCCTAAAAAGGGAGGTGTAGCGTGTTTGATAAGTGTATATTGCCATGTAGTAGACAGGCAATATAACACCCATACATTGTATGAAGTATTAACATACAATCTATGGAATGTCCATGCTACTAGCAACCTACAGTGTGGATTAATGCAAACATAAGCATTTCCCACACTTTAGCTGTAGCTAGTATTAAGTTTATTTTATACTTAGATTTAAGTATTTTTAGATAATAATAAAACAGTTGCTCATGAGAGCCAAACGAAAAACGTTCTTTCATTCATTTAAAAATACCACAGCATCCAGGAGCTTAAGAAGGCAAAGGGTTACTGGACCAGTTATTAAAAAATATATTATTGTTTTAAAAATATAAAAATAAATAATGAGTGCAAAATTGTGTCATTTTGATTTATTTGCATTATGCCTTCGTGTATTTTTTGTTGTGATCAGATCTTAATAAAACCTTTTTGAAAGAGAGAAGACACTTGTACAAACATAATATGAAAAATTTGATTTCATTTGAGTATAAATTTATAGAAATTATAGGTTGTTAAAGTGATAGTTGTTGGTTTGTGATACACTTATGCTCCTCAGTGTACATATATGAGCAAAAATATTCCTTGTCGAAACTCTAGAATTGATTTGTATTGAAGCAACTATGGCAACAATTGTTTCTTACATTCGAACTGAGAATTTGATTAAAAGGCGTCCTAATGATTGTCCCATGATTGACAAAATAATTTACGAGCCCAATCTGCTCTGGGCTGTGCCGCCTAATGTGCCCGTTAAGTTTGTTTAGGCGGAAACGCCAGCCTCCAAAGCATTGTAGTGGCGCACAATCAAAATGTTAGTTTCATTACCCCATTCGTTCATTTCCTTAAATTGAAAGACGAATCAATGAAACAAAAAAAAAAAAAAATGGAACCGATTAATAACTTAGAAAAAAAGTGATTACGTTTTTTTTTTTGGAGTGGCATTTATCAGCCACCCTGTATTGCAAAACAAAACAAAAAAAACAACAATAATATTTTGTGGGTTTTTTTGTTTTTGTACGTGTTGACCACGGATGGTAACCGATTCTATGTGGTTATTGATTTGGTTAACGCTATTTTCTTTTATTTCGGTAACGGTATTTTAGGTGTAACTATATTTCAGTTATTTTGGGAGCGGATTTTTAGCGTTAACGGTATTTTATTTATTTCGCAAACGGTATTATAGCGGTAACGTTATTTTAGTTATTTCGGTAACATTATTTTAGGGAAAAGATTTTTCAGTTATTTTGGTACGGCATTTTAAGGGTAACGTTATTTTAGTTACTCAGGTAATGTTAATGCACACCACAATTTTTAGCCCCATTATGCCCGAGTTTTAATGACTTTCTAGTTTATGATCATACTTTGGGAAAATATAGGTATCTATTTACAAAAGTTTTTTTTTGCAGATCTTGGTAGATTATTTCGGTAACGGTATTTTCAGGGTATTGATATTTTAATTATTTCGGTAACGGGTTTTTACGGATAACGGTATTTCAATTATCTCGGTAACGGTATTTAAGATATTGATATTTTAATTATATCGGTAACGGTATTTTACGGATAACGGTTTTTCATTATTTCGGTAACGGTATTTTAGGGATAATGACAGTCAGTTGGAAGGGGTTTGAATCTTAGACTGTATTTTAGCGATATTGACTGCCATCCCTGATTGCGTATATTCTTGTGTATAAGCATTGGAATGTACGTATGTATGTATGATGAAATAAATAGAATATTTTAAAATATGATTCAAAATTTTAAGAGGTATTCCCACATTTTCATTCATACCTTTTGAACGCGTTAACCGATTTTGATCATTTTCACTAGGAAACTGCTCATGATATCAACAAACGATTTGACTGAAAATTAGCAACACCTCTTGTGTATTGGCGGAGTATTTTGTATTACACAAGCAGACGGACATGGCTATATCGACTTCTCTATTCATGCTGATCAAGAATATATATAGTTTATGGGGTCCCAGAATTTTTTAAAAGAATTACAAACATTTGACAAAGTGATATATACCCTAATGCACTATGGGATGGAGGGTCTAAAAATAAAAGAACTTGAAAAAAATTTAGATCAAATCTACACTGAATGAAATAATATAAAGGCACTGTAGTTTAAAACTGGAAACGTGGTAGTTAATATGCAACTTCTTAATTACTAGACCAAATGGAACAAAACATATTTGTAATAACAGAATAGTTACCCCTGTCTTTATACTAGATAAGCCACAGGGTGGCACCGCAGGCCATCTCGAGAGTATTGTTAAAGGTTTTGCCACTATTCTCTCAATTACTAATGGATAGAAATTTAGTAATTTAGGGCAATTTAAAGTCTATTTGTTCATTAATACTAAGAATATTGTGCTATGTTATCTCTTATTTTACAAAAGTTGTTTAGACCGAATACACCCATAGCTACCATATGGTATACAAAATCTATCCAAAATGTTCACATTTTGTTGTATCTTGTTTCAACTAGGCGATATTCGGTTTTGAAAGTTACTATTTGAAAAAAAAGCCTGGGTTAATATCAAAAACTAAAATTTCTGGTACAAAACTTTCTCAGATATTGGCAATTATTTATCACGTATGGCATCGTACATACCTAATTGCTAAACCCGCGTTCTGGCAAAACACATATTAGGCTCTTTATTCTATTACAAAAGTTCTGTATTCTGTTACACTCGTTTTGGCAAAGCACGTGCTTACAATACAGGTTAGAATGCAATAATAACTAAAAATTAGATGCATATTTTGTAAAAAAAAAGTTAGATCGTCACTTTTAACACAAAAAGTGTACAAGAAGTTTTGTCAATTAAATAAATGCTTGTTTTCCTAGAATTTTATAAAAATTTAATATTCATTAAATATTCTCTAAGCTAGTCTTCAAAAATTAGGGTTAATAAAATTTAAAACATTTTTAGAAATCTTTCGTACGTCCAGCAATAGTCGAAAACAATAAATGCTTAAACATTAAATATAGGATTAGAAATTTTATTTTATTTTGTTAATCATTTGCTCCAAATTATTTTTAACTCTACACGTTTCAGGATGTACAATATGTGTACCCCGGGGGGGCTTTTGAGTGCCAACTTAATCAAAATCCACAGTTATGAAAAATTTTCTGACAATTATGTTTAATTATGATCCGAATTCAACCAAATTTATTTTATTTTTAGAGTATTAAACTGGAGTTTATTTTGAGAGTATTTAATTTTGATATCAACTTTTGTTGATCAGTCACACGATTCCAAATTTAAACTACCTGCAAGAAAATGCGTGTAATACCGGGAATTTTTCCAATTATACATTTTTATTAGTTTTATTGTAATAGAGTGATGAAATGCAGCCATGCAAAGATATCGACCCAGAGGGGGCATCATACATTTTTGGATTTATGATTGCGGCACCCATGTTACCATGGTTGTGACAACGATACTCTTATCTTTTTCTTAATCATACTATGATAACTAGATTATCATATTATGATTCCCAATTGATCCCAATATTATCACATTATGGTTATGAAAATGTTTATAAATTATCATAGTATGATTCCTACATTATTCTCCCAGCATTCTGTTGAAGCTGGATTAAAAAGTAATGCATGTTTTATTTAAATATTATAAAGCTATGTTAATTTATTTAATAATTAACACATTTAAATAGACTTATTTTAAAATAATTTAAGTAATTAAATTGTCTGCGCTGACGAATAAGATTAGTGTTAGTAAGGAGTTACATAAATTGTTATTTTATAGCTTTGCGATGTTTATATATTTTTTTAGTTTAATATCTAAAAAACAAAACTCAATTTTCTCTTTCTTATTTTGTCAGGAAAAATATAATAATGCAAACATGTGATTACAGAATAAGTACGCATTAAAATATTGCTAAGAATACAATTTCACAATACATTTATAATGCTCATAACATGTTTGTTGCAATCATAATGTTTGCACTATAACCATATTATTGTCCTAGCTATCATATTATGATCATGGAAAAGAATTTCGCCATCATTTATTACCATAATATTATTATTTCAAACACATTTTAATTATATTGCACTACAGGCTTAAAAGCACGTGTATTTTCTTTAAATTTTTCTTTCATATTTCTTAATTTTTTTTGTTTACAATTTACTTTGCGTGAGTACAACAAATTTAAAAATAGAACATTTTTACTTAATTTATAATACTTTTATGTATACTTTGCCTAGGCTCCCATGGTAAACTGGGCTGAGACTACCAAATTATTCCTTCTTCTACTAAAAATATCATCATTACAATTAACATTCTATTTTTATGTTTTTTGTTTCATATTATTTAATTTGTTCGGACTGACTGCTTGATACAACTTCTTTTCACAAAATCTTAAACAAGAATAACACCAGAAGAGCGAAGGCGTTCATAAAAAAAAAACTGATCATCTTATAGTTGGCGCAACTGTAAATGAATCTAGGTAAAAAGAGGAATATAATAATAAAAACTATGTTATGATTTAAGACAAGAGAATAGTCTGATAACCGAAAAAACAGAGTTTTGTAATATAACATGGTTAAAGCAAACACAATATTGGTGAAATATGATTGATACAATAATAATTTAATTGAAACAACCATAAATGGCTGTAGGAAACATAGTTTTGTTGCCGCAATTATGCTGCAATCATTTTTTTCTCTGAGTGCGCGTAAGATTCGTTTGTTTCTCTTAATAGTTAAAGAAATGTTTAAAAAATTAAATCGGGTGCTACCCCCGGAATGGTATGAAGGTTAAAATAAATTTATTTTATTTCTTTTGTTTTTTCTTCATTGTTTACATTTTCATTCAAGTTGCCAATACTAAATCATATGAAACCCTACAAAAAATTATAATTTTTTTGACAAATATGGCAACTTTAAAATGTAAAAAATTGACAATTCAAGTGATAACATAACACTTAATCACAAGAACGAATTGATTTATAAAATATGATTTCTAGTCTCCGCGTTAGGTGAGTGAAGTAAATTGTAGGTGATGTGATGAACTCAGGTGAATAACAAAATTAGGACATAAATTAGTTGAAATAATTGTCGAAATAAATATTTCACAAAGAAATATATTTAAAACGTTTTGTACTGCGCATATAACCAACATTTTATAATTGGAGTCTTTCATTGGGTTTAACAAGATCAAATATAAGGTAATATATTTAAATATGAGTAATTGGTGCGATTTGTTAAATACAGTGCAACCTCTCTTAACGCAACTAATAGAAAATTTGGCGGTTGCAAAAACTGAGGTTGTTGCGATAACCGAGTCACAATTTTTTAGGGAGCTACTTCACGTTTATGGTTTAAAATTGAAAAAACTAATTTATCACACATTTAAATCTTTTATTTTTAAAATAAATTCATTTATTTTATTAAAAATAATATAATAAATAAATAAAAAATACATATCCTAATGTATAACTAAAATACAAATTCTAATGTATAATGAAAATACGAGTTTAAATTTCTAAACAAATCAATCAAAAAAAGTCAAAAATTTTTGACTGTGTTTTATTATATGAAATATTTTTCTGCACTACAATTTCCCGAAGACTTTGAAGGAACATAATGTCTTTTAAGGCTATTCTATTCTCCTCAGCCCATTGAAGACTAATTTTAATAGAATCAATATCATTCTGAGATTTAATTTTGGGAAGCGCTGGAGTAACGTCAACATTTTCGATCTCGTCTTCGCTTTCATTTCATCGAAAAGAGTTTCTTCTACAGTTGAATAATTAGAGTAGTCGGTTTTACATATCCAAGCATTAATTTATTCACTTGAAATCTCTGGAGTGTTTTCATGAAGATAATCAGCAACACCAGTAAACGTCGATTGTTGATTAAGGAGTTCAGCTCTTATTATGTTCAGTGTCAAATCATCTTCATCGGTCCACTGGTTATTATGAGACATTAAAATGTTCCAGCATTTCTTAATCATGTTTGACGGTAGGTTATCTCAAGCATTTGATAAAAGGCAAACTGCATTCCGTACGTTAACTGATTTTATATTTTGTTCAGTGCGGGGGTCGTGGGTTCGATTCCCACCAGAGGCACTGGTCTATTATCGCTACAACGCGCCGAAGGCCATAGTAGCTAGTGCTCGGTTAGGGTGATAGTATATAATTTGTAATTATATGATTATTAATTAATAAAAAAAAAAAAATATTTTCTTCAATATCTGAAGCGTTACTTCCGATAATATATGCTGGAAGACTTTTCTTGTAATGCAGTTTTGTTATGTTTATGGCAACACGCATATTTCAGCATTCTTGGAATAGCGGTAAATCCAAAACTAGTTTCAAACGCAATAGTTTTAGGCAGCAGTAACATCTAAAAGCAATTTCAATAAAAGCCATATGTAAATAAAAGAGAAACTAATCATTTTGGGAGGAAAATTGCGATAACAGAGTTTTTTTTTTAAGTTGCGTTAACTGAGTCAACAATGCAAACAATTTACGAGTTGCAATAATAGAGGAGTTGCGTTTATCGAGGGTTGCGTTATGCGAGGTGGGACTGTAACTTACTTTATCTTAACATTTAGGTTTTCAAAGTATAGTTGTGCCCAATTACAAAAAAAAAATCATCAGAATGATTTTTTTTAGCAAAACGAGGATTTTGTGGAATACTCAAATAATTGTGAAGTATCTTTTCAAATGTTATCTTTAGGAACGAAAAAGCATTTGAATCTAAAGATTTTTCGTTAGAAATGTTGAGGTTAAGAGGAAGAATAAACGTTTTTCTCTAAAAATTATAAACACTATTAATTTTTAATTCAGACTAGACTAGATTGTGCCTTTTTATGGACAGGCTCATCAGTGATTTTCCATTTAAATTGTATTATTACACAGGTCAACAGCAAAAAAAAGGCTTGACTAACCACTATATATATTTGATGCATCATGGCTGCCTAAGTACAAAAATGGTAAAATTTTTCAATTCTATGGATAATTTTTTTTTTAAAAATTTTTTAAGTAAAATTGACAGTATTTTGAGACATTTCTCCACTTATGTTGTCATAACTCAAAAACAACTAGTCCGATTTTGTCAAATTAAATTTACAAAATTAAGGTTTACAATATCTTTAAATAACGTGTACAAATTTTTTTAATGCGATCAATAGCTTCAAAGTTATGAAACAAATTGTTAGCAAAAAAAAAAAAAATGCTAAAAAAAAAAAAATTTGAAAAACAAAAATTTGGAAAAAAATCGAAAACTGCAAAAAATATTACTTTTTATTTTTTTGTAGTAAAGCTACATATCATGCGAATTAAACTAGATATGGATCATAAAAAATCGATGCATGCTTTACATTTTTATTTACAATTAATTGAAGGTATCGCATATTTACAAGCACTGTAGAAAGAAAATTGTACCTACTATATAATGAAAATGCAGAACATAAAAACTCAGGTGCATTTTACGACACGCATTTTGGCAAAACCCCTTTGGGAAAAACCTCTATGACATTTTTATGATTCTAATAATTAAAAAAAAATAAGTATTAAACAAAAGATTGTTTAATTTTTACGATTGCGGTAGGATAGTAATAAAACGCTCATAAATGTGCGTGTACGCTGAAGTGCTCTTATTTTCCGTTAGCTACCTGTAACGGATGATTTTTTTTTTTTCATAAAAGTCCTTAATGTTTTTTAGGATTCTTGGGAATAATAAAAAATTTGCAGCACACACAAACTGTATCCACACAAAGGGTTATCCCAAATTATAGTATCAGTATTTATAAGATCTCCTTGACCCTTTTTATTTCATTCAAGAAGTGTTTGCGATAACTCAAACATCATTTAATACCTACACAAAAATTAGAGTCATACAGCTTAGAAGTTAAAAACAATTTTCAAATATTAATAAAAATGAGCCAGAAAGCCAGAACATTTTTTAAGTAAAAACGATCCAGATTTATTTTGTTATGTGTGCGGCCAATATATCACCGGGAAAAAACGGAAGTGCTTCTTAACTTCATTGCAAAAGTCATATCAAGATTGCTATAATATCTATCCGCACAATTTGAACCAGCATTGGACACCGAGTACTATATGCATTCCATGTCGATTGAATTTATCTATGAAGTCTTCTAACGTAAAGTAAGTATAAATTAATAGATTTGGAATATTTTATAATTACAATATTTCTTAATTAAAATTTGAATTCTTCATATTCCTGATTTCAATTTTTTTTTTTCATTTTACAGACGACACTTGGAAATTTTGAAGCCTATGTTATGGAGAGAAACAGCGAACCACGCATCCGAGTGTTATTTTTGTTTAAGTACAAAAAGCGGTTTTGGAAAACATATGCGATGGTCTTACCCCACGAGGTCTGCTGATGGGTTTACACTTGCAGTTCTACATTCACAAGAAATAGAATATGCTCAAGATCGGGGTGCAAGCTGTAGTCATGTGCTTTCATCTTCACCAGGACACTCAACCTCAAGTATGTCTTACCAATCAGATATGTCAGATCCAGCACTACCATCTACAGCTGAAAATGACGAGTTCATCCCACACAAACATTTCTCGCCGAGACCATGGAATCAAGATCAGCTTAATGATGTAATTAGAGACCTTGGATTGTCGAAAAGATCTTCTGAATTACTTGCGTCCCGGATGAAAGAAACAGGTCTCATAACTAAAGAAACTAAAGTTTCGTATTACCGTACTCGAGAAAAAAGACTTACTTCATTATTTTGCTGAAGAGGATGACTTTGTGTACTGCACAGATATTTCTGGTTTGATGACAGCCATGGGCTTACAGAGATATGATTCAAACGAATGGCGTTTATTTATCGACTCATCAAAGCGCAGCTTGAAGTGTGTCCTTTTGCATAATGGAAATAAATTTCACTCCTTGCCGATCGCACATTCAACCAAAGTAAAAGAAGAATACTCTGTAATTGCATTGGTCATGAAGAAGATAAAGTATGATGAACATAAGTGGGTAATTTGTGTTGATCTTAAGATGGTAAATTTCCTCTTAGGCCAACAAAGCGGCTTTACAAAATATCCTTGTTTTATACGTTTATGGGACAGCAGAGCTAAAACAGAACATTGGAAGAGAAAACAATGGCCTTCTAGGGAAACACTAGTTCCAGGTACGCCAAATGTTATAAATGTGGCTCTAGTGCCCCGAGATCGCATCATATTACCCCCTCTTCACATTAAACTTGGTCTGATGAAACAATATGTTAAAGCACTTAACAAAGATAGTGAATGTTTCCAGTATATTTCAAGGAAGTTTCCCAATCTAAGTATGGAAAAGCTGAAAGCAGGCATATTTGATGGCCCACAAATTCGCAAATTGGTGAACGATACTGAATTTGGCAGTTCAATATCAGAAATTGAGAAGAATGCATGGGATTCGTTTGTATGGGTTATTCAAAATTTCTTAGGAAATAACAAGGGTGATGATTACGTTGCGCACGTTGAAGAGATGTTAACTCACTTCCAGAATCTTGGATGCAACATGAGCATCAAAGTACACTACCTGCACAGTCACTTAGATCGTTTTCCTGAAAATCTAGGAGACTTGAGTGAAGAACAGGGCGAACGATTCCACCAAGATATCCGGACAATGGAGGAACGATACCAGGGTCGCTGGGATGCACACATGATGGCTGATTTTTGCTGGAGTATTCAGAGTAACACTTCGTTATTCAACAATAGTAGAAAATCGACTAAAAGAAAATTTCAGAGTTTGTAGTTTATAATACATATTTATTTATTTATTTTCTTGTTTTATTTATTATAATAAATGTGAATAATAAAATATAATTTTCTACTATTTCATTTATTTATTTATTTACATTTAAGCTCATCCAACACAAATGTCTTTCCGAAGAATAGAATCAGTATATTCTAGGTAGGGTTTTGCCAAAAAATACACGAATGTTACTATGTATGCATTTTTGATGTGAAAATTTGTACATAGCATGGGGAAAATGTTTTCAAAATTCAATCAATCGAAAGAAGAACATTAACTACTCAATTTTATGTATATCAGACAAAAAACTAAAATTTGGTGAAAATGAGCGAATTCAGTTAATTGTGAATAAATTCGAAAAAAATCAATCGATTTTATGATCGATATCTCATTTTGTTCCTATTACATGTGGCTTTGCGATAAAGCAATAAATCTGAACGATTTTTGGCCGTTTTTGATTTTTTATGATTTTTTTAAAACAAAAAAATTTGCTATTTTCACGTAAAAAAAATATTTTTTCCCTCAATTTTTTATTATAACTCCGAAAACTACTGAGCCGATTGAAACGCAATATATTAACGGATTAAAGGCTATGTAAATTTCAGTTTTTCTAAATTTATTTGAATAATATCGGACTAATTTTTTTTTAGTTATCATTAATTATGTGGAGAAACGTCTAAAAAAATTTATAATTTTACTTAAAAAATTTTTTAAAAAAAAACCTCTCCATAGAATTTCAAAATTGAACCATATTTGTACTACTGGGACCACAATACATCAAAATTGTATAGTGGTTTTCAAAGCCCCTAAAATTTTTTCAAAATTGTTGCCTTGTGTTATTTGTGGCTTATTTTAGATAAAAAATCATCAGAATCTAAATGTATCCATTCATTAAAAAAATTTAGATTCTCTATACTCAAAAAAAGTTAGTACGTAAACGTCTTAAGAGATAAATCAAAAATGTAAACACATATCAGCAACAACTTTTGATGTGCCGTAAGAAATATTTCCACTTTTTAAATCCCAAATCTCAAAACTATGACATTCAAACCTTTATAAATCTAAATCCAGTTGAGCTATGACCCCTAAAACAATTGCAGAGAGTTTTGTATTGTTCGCAAATATAATGTATATTTTTAAAAAAAATTAGAATATATGTCTAATTAGTTATTTAACAAAAATTATACATAAGGTATTAAAAATAAATGTGGATACATATATATCTTTACAGGTAAGAGATAAATAAAAAAATAAAAAAATATTTGCAACAACTTTGAAATTTACCAAAAATTGCATTTTTAAGAAATTTTTAAATTTGAGCTGCCATAAACGATCGATTCTGATATATATGTATATTTTTTGTATTTGTGAGTAGAGAGATATATAAAGAAGCGAAACACGAACAATTCAAAGATTACACAGAAAAACAAGAATTTTTGAGGTTATGATTTTATATGAGTAATTTTTAGGTAAAAAAAAGAGCTCTCTTGCATGAACCACTGAAATAAAAACAATTTTCAGAAAATTTCGTTTTTAACAATGAATTCCTTAAATTTACATTTTCTATATATTGATGCCAAAAATGTATGTTTAATAAAAACCCGGGTATTCGACAACAAAAAATAATTATTCGATATACGAAAATTTAACTTTTTAAAAAAACCGAAACCGACAATGCGCAAAAAATCGATATTCACCCTAGTAAATATATATGATTTGACTTTGGACCAAACAATATAGAGGAATTCACAGATAATGTGCCACCGTTTAACTATAACATGACTTTTGAAGTTTATTTATACTACAACAAAATTGTTATATACGGCATTGAGACTATATATCAAAAACATATGGTTTGCTCAATCGAGTGGAAAAGAATAAAGAACTGTTGGAATAGAATAAGTAGCATAATACGTGTTTTGGCAAAACACGTGTTTTACTATCTAGTGTGAATGTAGCTTAAAAAATATTGCTATTTTACAACGATAGCACGTTAGCACTTAAACTATGTAATTTATACGGTAAATAAAATAAGATCTTAACAGTTCGATATACTAAAAGTATAGCCGACATATGTATATAAAATGTGATTTTTAGCAACTTTCTTTTTGGCAATATTTTTTTTGGCAGCTCAGCTGTTTTCGTGTACATGTTACTGTTAAACATGTTCAGTTTGGTCTATAATTTAATCATGAATTGACGATTATTGCTCGGTTAAGAAATTGCATCGTTCATTCCAATTTATGGTCAGTTTGGGCGCCCTGTGAAGCGGCTATTCGCAATCTTGTGACTAAATTTCGCACCAAATTTACATTAGTGGATACTAAACCACCAACACGCATACGTAGATTGCGGACGACGGAAAATATCGCATCTGTATCTGCTAGTATTCACAGCAATTGGGACTATGTTACTCGATTTGGGTCTAAAACCTTTTAAAATACAGCTGGTGCAGGAATTGAAGTCACACGACCTAACACAACGGCTAACTTTTGGTGAATGGGCGCTGGCAAAGTTGGATGAAGATCCTCTTTTTTATCAGAAAATTGTGTTCAGCGACGAAGCTCATTTCTGGTTGAATGGAAAACGTGAACAAGCAAAATTGCCGTATTTGGTGTGAAGAGCAGCTAGAAGCATTGCAAGAACTGCCAATGCATCCCAAAAATGCACTGTTTGGTGTGGATTATGGCCCGGTGGCATCATTGGACTGTACTTTTTCAAAGACGACAAAGGCAGGAACGTTACTTTGAATAACGAGCGCTACCGTGCGATGATCACAAATTTTTTGTTGCCCAAAAATGGAAGAGCTGGACTGGGATGACATGTGGTTTTCAACAAGACGGGCGGCCACATACCCACGCGAAACAATGTCCTAATTGAGAGGCGAGTTCAGCTAACAGTTTATTTCACGTTTGGGACCGCCTACATTGTGCGATTTAACGCCATTAGACTATTTTCATACATTTCTCTAAATTTTATGTTTTTTTTTTTTAAATCAAATCCGAAAAGCTCTTAAAAAATCACAATTTATTCAATTTTTAACAATTTTGATAACTGTATTTTTTCATCACGAAATAACAATTCCAAAGGGCGTATGATTGAAAAATCTTTTGGCATTACTATAGTCTAACATGATTGCATTTGAGAATTGTCATTTTTGTAGTATTTAAAATAATGACAAAATACGTAAATGTTGAGAAAATATGGTAAAATACATTAATTATTTATGTATTTTTAAAATTATTTTATTTGTTATTCGTTCGATTAATCGAAAAACTTTTAAAAATGAATCGTTTGATCCAAATTGTTAGAGCCGTTTATTTGAATAAAATAAAAACACGAATAATTGGCAACTCTAATTAATACACTCAAAAAATGTTAGTAATGTCAAAATTAATAAATTCAACAAGCATTTTTCTCCACGGATCCTCCCAGCAAAAATGTTGATGACTGTACTGACTTTTTTAGTGTAGTTTCGTTCATTCTATGAAGAAGTTTCATTAAAAACTAGTTTCGTAAGAAGTATATAAATTATCAGAAATTTTTTGTTCATTACATTCATCATTACAATTTTCAATTTGGTTTATAACGATCGGATCCATAGTGTAGAGTGTCTATATTTATTACTACAACTCAAAAAAAAGTCTGTAATGCCAGCAAAAGTTTTGATGGGCGAATCCTTGCAAATTAGTAAATTCAGGAAAAATGTTGAGAAATTTAGCAACTTTTTTGCTGATTTTGCAATTTTTCTGCAGCAAAAATGTTGCTTATTGACTTTTTTGTACAGGGCGTGGGAGTTCAAATATATCGCTCATTTACTGCAAGACTGACATAACTTAAAAAACACGATTTCAATCCATATCTGCCTCTCTCGATCCTGTCTCTATTCATTTGGTCACGTTTTTATAAATAGGGTGTTTTATAATCTATTTTTCTCTTAGTAAGAGTTGTGTGCGAATTCGATAATTATCGAGATATCCGTTAGTAGCACAGTTTCTCTATGAAGTATATACTCTTTGCATCTACTTTAAAGAAAAAATATAATATATTGTATCCTCTATCTCGAAAAGTATACATGATATTAATATGAAATATTTACACAATATAAAGCATGATATAAACCAATAAATCTGCATCATTAACTCATATATATGCATCATTTACTCACTACATGAGAACTAATATATATATGAGCTCGAAGTTAATGTAGTGAGTAAACTAATTATGTTGAATAAAAAACCAAGCTTTAATATCTAACTTTTCGTAGCTTTAAAATTCTGAAAGCGAGTATTTTTATTAATTCAATAATTTCAAATATTTTACAAATTACCTTAGTTTCTTAACTAATGTTTTACAATTTTTGTAGTGCAAACACCGCGCTTAAGACTTTATTGCAAATGGCGAATTTTATACAAGGAAAGTGAAGCAGAATAAAAGTTTAAGTTAAGATATGACAAGAAAAAGAATAAGAAGATTAAACACAGTTGTAAAAAGAGTTGCAGTTGTACAAAAATAAGAAGTATCCATAACTGCGTTAACCCTTAAACTGTCGGTAACAATTCTCCCCCAGTAAGAGGCAATATATTGGTTCTTACTTAGATTTATTGCCGACATCAAGTATAGCTAGTTTAACGGCGGGTCGTTCCATGATTCCACTCTTGCTTTTTACTTTCGCCCTTCGCACCTGATCATCTTTAGCTTTGGTAACATCGATAACTTTTCCTTTCAGCCACGAGTTGCTCTCAGCGATTTCATCAACCACAAGTACTATGTCTCCCTCCTCAATGGGTTTAACTTGCTGGGACCATTTACTTCGTCGAGCCAATGTAGGCAACATTTCGTTTACAAAACGACGACAAAACAAATTTGCAAACACTTCGCTTTGACGGAGACACATTTTATGATCAATATTTTTAGCTATACAAAAACGGTTTTACTCCATTCGAACTGCCCAATATAAAATGGTTTGGAGTGATAGACTCTTGATCCTCGGTGTCAAGGAGACGTATGTCAGGGTCGTGAATTGGCAATCAGTTCAATTTCCATAAGAGCACTTCTCAAGCTTTCATCTGAGAGGGGGTTATTTTGTACAAAATAGTTTTTATAGATCTCACTAATCTCTCCAATGCTCCCCCCATATAGGAAGCTGCTGGTGGATTGAATTTCCATTCTATACCCTTGTAGGCTAATTTTGTATGTACATTATCAAATTTTATGTTTTTTAGTTCTTTCTTCAAAAAACGATCCGCGCCACGAAAGTTCGTGCCGTTATCGCTATAAATTTCAGCTGGTAGGCCACGCCTTGATATAAAATTTTTTATGGTCATTAAAAGAGTCTGTTGATAGCGTATGGGCAATTTCAATATGTATGGCTCTTACAGTAAGGCACGTAAAAACTACACCCCACCGTTTTAATGATTTTCTGCCGAAGGTGATCCCTATAGGCCCGAAATAGTCAACACCAACAAACGTGAAGGGTCGTTGAAATGCTGCAAGACGTGCCGGCGGCAAAGGTGACATCTGAGGAGGGACTGGTTTAGCTGCTTCATTTTTACATTTCTGGCATTTTTCTACGAACAATCTTGTAGACCACTCTCAATTTTGCAATAAAATAATGCTGGCGAATTTCATTTAAAAACCGTTTCGTGATTTAAGTGGTGGTATGCACGATGATAATAATTTACAATAAGTCTGGTTGCACTGGTGATTACCTGGGAGTATAATTAAGTCTCGTTGAGTTCCGCAAGCTGGAGTCGCGTACTGCGCACGATTTTTTACCTTTACCACACCAAATTCGTCAATATAAACGTTAGGTTTGTCAAAACCACCATCTTTTGGAGTGGGTCTACCAAGTTGAATGGCATTACACTCGTCAGCATAACTTGACATCTGAATAACCTTAAATATAATATTTTTTGCATTTAGTATAGCCACTGGCATTTGTTTCATATACATTTGGTGTCGACGTTCAACATAAACTATCCAATTTCCAACTGCACGATAAAGTCTAAACCAACAGAAAAAATACTCAAAATTAATTGAAATCGGTAAAGACTTACGTGTGTGTATATTTAAAAAACGGGATCGAATTTCAGAGGTGTCCATTTTATAAACACGTGATTCATTTGTGTTTGGATCTTTGGCCATTTATCTTTAGGGAGTTTTAAACCACGATGGACCTTCGAACCAGTCATTACAAACATCCGTAGGGGGTCTGTATTTGGTGCAAAATCAGCAATATTCATAGCGCTTGGTACCCATCTCCAATCGGCTGCATTCGTAAACTTCAAAATTTCGGCTATACGAAACATAGGGTCTCCAGTCAGCCAATTTAGAACAGTCTTGGAATCGGTTCACATCACCTTTCGCTGCAATTTAACATTGTGACAACCTATTGTTTTCATGAGTCTTGCACCAACGGCCGCTGCTTGTAATTCGAGTCGAGGTACAGAAAGTGGTCGAAGGGGAGCCACTTTTGACTTAGCTGCTCCTAGTCTAACTTCGATATTATTACCGAATTGTATTCGAAAACACGAAACGGCAGCATAAGCATCTTCGCTTGCGTCGACAAAAGTGTGTTATTCAGCAATGTAATTTGTTGTTGTAGGCTCATGGAGTAACATCGTGGTTTAGACACAGCTGCAATTGTTGGCAAAAATGTCAACCACCTCTTCCATTTACAAGAAAGATTCTTAGTAAGAGGCTGATCCCAGTCTATACCACATCGCCAGATTTCTTGGAGAATTGTTTTAAGGTATGCCATAAAGCAAGCTACAAATCCAAGAGGGTCGAAAACTGACATCAAAACTTGAAGAAACTTCCCTCTTTGTAGGTACTATATCTTCGTTGAGTATGGGTCTACGTAGACGAACGAATTTTAAATTCATTTTAAATGTGTCATTTTTTGGGTCCCAGTAAAGACCTAAGATCTTTTCGAAATGGGGTCAAATTGTCGTTGTTTTGAAAATTTTTATTTTGCGCAGTATTTGTTTCATCACCACGGGCGTTTAAAAACATCAATAGAGTTTGAAGACCAATTACGCATATTAAACCCTCCTTTAGCATGTACATTTCTCACTTTTAAAGCTAGCTAAACTAGCTCTTCAATAGTGCTGGTGGAATCAATAAAATCATCAACATAGTGTTGTTTAGTCAGTGCCTCAATTACTTTAGGGTTACTTGTACAATTTTTTGCATTTTGTCTCTTACAAAATGCGAAATACAGGGCGAGCATGATGCACCAAAAGTAAGTACATTAAGTTGATAAACCACAACAGAATTGTTGTTGTCCCACCACAAAAAACGTTGGTCGCAGTATCCTCCTTACGTACTTTAATTCGATGAAACATTGGTCGCAGTAATCCTCCTTACGTACTTTAATTCGATGAAACATTTCTTCTATATCACCGCATATGGCAACAGCTCCCATACGAAATTTGAATAAATATTCATTAGGGGTATAAGCAAATCAGGACCCCTTAACAAATAATCATTTAGAGAAAAATCTCCTGATTTAGCTGCAGCGTCCCATACAAGGCGTACTTTGTTTAGTTTTCGGGGATTTTGACTATGAATGTGGGCACATACCATATTTCCTGCCCTTTTTCTTCCAAATACTTGCTGGCAACCGCTCAGCGTAGCCTTTTTCCTCTAAATTTAATATTTGCTTTTGTAGAATTTCGGCAAGCTGAGGGTTTATGATTTGCCTTTTCTTTAATGCAGTGTAAAACGCTTCATCGCTGTTGGCAAACTATACGGCAACTCCGGCGGGTCACATTTCCACAAAAAGTTCAACTTCGTAGCGGCCATCAATAATTTACAAGTTTTTTTCTAAATTTTGCATTGCTTTTTGGTCATCTTTTAACATAGATGCAGTTTGCGGGAGTGATATACCGCCACTCTCGTCAGAAAAGTATTGCTTTACAAGATTGTTGAGCTCATCACATCCGCATTTATGATAATTTAATGCAGCATGTACTCTTGATCCACCACCAAAAAGGGTCCAGCCCAACGTAGTTTTTGAGGCCACCGGTTGCTGCCAGCCACCTTCAACTGTTTTGAGCGAAGAAATCAATTTAGGGTTATTGGTGCCAATAATCATAGACGGAATCACGTTTGCATAACACTCAAGTGGAATATCTGCGAGGTAGGGATAGTTTTTTTTAATATTTTCAATGACCATAGTTTCAGCAGACAGACCCAAATTTTTTACAGTGTAAACGTTGTTGACTTTGAAAATTTTGCTATTTGACTTCGATGAAGAAATTTTTAAATTCATCCTCTTAGAGCTGTCTTTATAACGGGACACATCAGTAGTCCGACGTATGCAAAGTGGGTCATTAACACCTTTGCCACCTAACGAGTCAGCCACTTTTTGCTCTAAAAGCGTTAGGGATGAACCATCGTCCATAAGAGCATATATTGTGACTGACTTTGTGTCACTATAAGTGTTACTGGCACTATACGAAAATATGACTCTTCTTTACCTTTGTGGCTATTGAGGGTACTTACTGTGGCAGAAGTCAGCTCTTCAGTGTGAAGCATTGAATTGTGTTGAACAGTGCATCCGTTTACACCACATTGTTTTAGAAACCAACATCTACGTCTGTGCTTACCGAGACAAATACGGCACAAACTATTTGATCTTACGATGTCCCACTTTTCTGTTGGTAAATTTTAAATGTTGAACATTGTGATAATTTGTGGTGGTCGCTGCAGACTATACATTGTAGCAGTGGCTTTTCTGCAGTAGAACCTGTGTCGGTGTTCAAACGACCTTCTTTTTTTTGGTGGTTTTTTGTCGTAGCTAGTTTCAAACATAGGAACTGTCACTCTGCATGTTGCTTCTGTTATTGTGTATAACCACTCAGAAAAGTCGTTTAAATTAGGGCGAGGTATATCCTTGGAGTACATAGCATATTGAAGTATAGAGTCGGGTGTTAATTTGTCTACCAATTCCTGTAAAAGAGTGGGATTAATTAAATATTCTTCCGAGATGATCGAATGGTAGCACAAATATTTTTTACAGCAAAGGCAAATTCAATTAAGGCTTCTAACTTTCCCCTTTGCGAGGTCATTTGCGCACTTCATCAATTAAGTTTTTTACAACGCACTCAGGCCTGCCAAAGTACATTTTAAGTGTCCTTATAATGTCAGGAACCATGTCCGGCAACATTAAACAATTTCGAACTGCATCACGAGCCTTTCCATGTAAACACTTTTGCAAACGTATAATTCATTGCTGTAAAATTGGCCACTCCCTTGGATCACCGTTAAACGCTGGTAAATCCCTTGAAATACATTGCCGGGCCACCAGTTGGGTCGTTGTAATATTATTTATATTTACACTTTTTTCACAATTATTTGTACTGCTTGTATTAATTGTGGTGTTTGCTTTATGTATGTCATTTGTTTTGTTTATTTATGCAAATGACATGCAGCTATTTCTATGATTGACAGTGTGCATGTTCATTGTACGATCATATGCATTGTGAATGTTTGTATGTTGACATATTGGTAGGTTTGTATAACGGGTTTGTGTCTGCGATAGGCATTCACAAGGGTTGGTATTGTCACCTTGTTGAGTCACAGTAAATGTTGCACATTCACGATTATTTTGCAATCTGTTGACGTTTACGTTTGTTTGACAACTTTGTACACACGATGGTATATTTATACTACAATATCATTATTAACATCCATTGGCCGTACATTGTCAACAAACCCTTGATATTCATCATCAGAACGCAATAATTCATATTTACGTTGTATGAATTCCTCCCTCACATGCATTTCTTCTTCAAGTTGCTGTAGTTGGAGCCGCGTTTTTGCACTAAAATTCGCCCGGCCAGTTGATGGGAATGATGTGATGCTGGCTAAACCTGGTTGTTGTTGTTGGTGGGTCGTGTCTTGAATTGGGGGTGCATGGCAGGCACGTAGCTAGGGGGGGGGGGGCTTGGGGGCTAGAGCCCCCCCCGAAATGATTTGACAAATTTAAAAACTTAATACAATTCGTTAGAAAGTAACAATGTTATTGATAAATTTAATATGAAAATAATTATTTTTGACTTGGATCAAATAGGAAATAGTTTTATATGATTCGAATCTTAAAATTTCGTTAGAAAACATCGCCTGCAAATGTTCGATTTTTCATTGTTTGAGTTGATTTTCGACAAAAAGCAATAAATAAATCATTTCATAAGAGATTTCGAAGTCTTAGACTTAAAATATAATCAAAAAATTGTTTGAGGCAATGCAAACTAAAAATTAAATATGTCTACACAGAAAAAACTAAAATTGAGTTTTAATTAAGATATTTGTTGATTCAGCAAAAGTTTTACTGAATTCGGTCGTGTTGATGCAATTGTAGTAACAACTAAAATATTTGTATCTAATTAATATTATTTTCAATTACATATAGTTTTATTCACACCTATTCAAAATTTAATTAAATATTGTTTACTATTGGGAAAAATTACAAAATTTAAAAAAAATCACCAAAATTGTAAAAAAAAAATCGCCCAAAATTTAAAAAAATCTAAACAATTTGAAAAAATCTCAAAATTTGAAAAAAAAAAATTGCCAAAATTTAAAAAGCAATCCTTAAAATTGCAGACATTTAAAAAACTCCCAGAATAAACTCCAAAATTCGAAAAAAATTTAAAAAAATCACCAAAATTAAAGAAACGGCGAATTTTCTACTTTAAACGATTTTTTTAATTTTGGCGATTTTTTAAAGTTTTTGCATTTGTTTCAATGTTTTTATTATACGATATAAAAACTGAACATTTTTTTATACCAAATTCATTTTAAATTAAACAGTTCATTGAAAGTAAGTTTGAAATCGAAGAAAAGTTTAATTGAAATTTTTTTGACAATGATTTTTTCTGTGTATTTGACATAATCTTTTAAAATGGAGATACCACTAAGACTCAAAATTAAGTTTATTTGTGCCGTAAAAGTCGTTACTTTACTTACAGTGAAATCTTTTTATTTAAATTTGGTTTGCTACGCACGCATTTGGTAACATAGTTTTCCGTATTTTTTACGATATATACTACTCTGTGTTCCTCACACAGAGACCATATTTTTTAAATTTTTCGAAACAAATTTAAGCCTCAAACTTTGATCGATATGCATAATGTGTTAACGTGGTTCAATGTGACTCAATTTTTCTCAATTTTTTGTAAACTAAATGTAAACAAATTTCGGTCGGCGCTCCTTGAAATGCGACATTTTAAAATCAAGCAGCTAAACCAGTATTTGTGTTATAACGATGTAGTTTTTTTATTTGACATTTTAAAGGGTTTTTATTTAAAAAATTGACTAAAGACAATTTGAAAAGCGTTTGAAATTGTCCAAAATATAAATCAAAGTGAATTCGAAATACATAATTTAGTTTAAATAAGACCTAGGCGATGTCAGGTATACTTTTAAATTTTCCAATTTTATATTTTTTCTTTATTATTCTTTCTTTCAGACTACAATCACGCTTGCTTGTACAATTTACGATTTTTTTAATACAAGACATGAAGTATAGCCTCCAATCTTAAAAAAAAGTCGGATATATAAAAAAGGGGAAAAAATAGTAAATAATTTGTTAAAATAATTCAAATAAGTGGCAGCCGGGGTCCACGACATAGTGTCAAAATGGTTTTCAAAATTTGTTTTTTTCTCAGGCATTTTAACGCTGTTTTTAAATAAGTCCGGACATAATTATATAAATTTATATTTAAAATTAATTTCGTAGAAAAAAATTAATATGGTGTCATATATAGTTGAGTATAATTCTATATTGCATTTAGAATACGCTAAAACTAATCCAATTAATAACTACGTTATATTTATATACCTAGCTAGACATTGCAAAATGATATATATGTTGATATTATATCATATTTAAAAAAACACAATTTTATTTTAGATAAAATTGTATATTACCCCATGCAGAGTCACACTAGAAAATTTGTCAATTATATTTTGGATGTAAATGTGTATTACATCAATACAATACAATTAATTGCATCGTTTTGTTTATAATTTTATACACAAAATTTACCCCCAATTTTTGTCTTTTGAATTGATTTCTTTCTGGTTCTTAACCCTAAAAAAAGAATTTGTTTCATGTGTAGCATTATGAGTTCTTAATTTAGTCTAAGATTTTTTCAATGTAAAATTATAAATTTAGTTTCAACGTTTTTTCCGTGTTTTTTATTCAATGGTGAAGTTAATGAATTCCACAAAATCTTTATTTTCATTATATTATTTTTTATTTTGAATATAATAAAATTTCCAAATGCTATGGAATTTGTTACAAATTATAAAATTGTAAACCTTTTGCAAGTGGCTAAAGTCTAAAAGGATTAACAGATATTGCAGATTTTCATGACGTTTTAAAATCAAAAACCGGATACAACTATAGCTTATTTTATATATATCAGTATCAGTTTAGAAATAAATTCATACCGCTATATAAAATCATATTAAATTGTATCGCGTCATTATTTGGATGTTATTTAATTATTATGCCCATTTCTCGGATAAAACTGTATTAAGACTCATATTAAATTTCGTATGATTATATAAAGCATCATATTAATTTTAATCGGGTTATTAGAAGTTGAAACTTTTTTACTTTTTTTACATTTATCAAGTTTTAGCTACCCTAGACATATATTAGCACATACAAATATAAAGTTACGCAATTTTATTTTTCGCGGTTTTCAAAAAGTTTTCCGCATAATCCTTTTTTTATTTAATTAAACTAGAAATTAATATTTAGCTAAAAATTAAACGTAATTAGACAATAACGATGCATATCCAACTTAAAGTACACAAACGTTTTCAAATTTGACGTGTTTCTCGGATTGTGATCAAACAGATTAAAGCGTTGTTTCGCGATATAGACATCAAAATTCGCAAAATAATGAACACAATAAGTAAAAAATGCATTTTAAGAAAATGCACTTTCTGCGGGAGGTTTTTGTTTCAAAATGACCTGAGAAAGCGATTTCTATTATTAATACATGATTGCCCATTACGTGTATGTAAAAATGTAGCAAAAAAAAAAAAAAAAAAAAAAAAGCTATAAATAAATAAAATAAAAATCGAAAAGCCCCCCCCCCGAACCAAATTCCTAGCTACGTGCCTGGTGCATGGTAATGGTTGAACTTGTTGCATATCGAAACAAAGGCTTACAGATTTCGGAGGCTCATTCATAGCAAATTCATAGAAAGTGTTAGCCCTTAACTTGTGAGTCCTTTGTTGAGTAATTAGCTGCTGTTTTAAAATCGAATTTTTTTCCACCTTGATTTTTTGTTTATTTAATAAACATTGAGAACACATATCTGTCGCTGGGGAAGAAAATCCTATGTTTAGAGTATTAAAATATTCCAAAAATATGTCTTTTTAACTTTCAGTGAACTTTCTACTGAATCGTTATAAATTCCCCTTTATATTGAGTTCTGGTGAAAGATAGCATCTTTGGGATTTATTTCTATTGTAATGGCTCTCTTTCGCTGGTAGGTTTTTAAGGAATTTTAGTACACTATCTTTTTTTGGTTTGAACCTATCTGTATGCCTATCCCCACCTCGGTTCTCTTTAAGAATATTACTATGGAAAACATTTTTTGCAATACTTTTCACTCTTCGTCCTGTAATCGATAATGCTTTCAAAAAGAAGGATTGACATACTCGCATGGATTTCCTTTTGTGTTTCAGAATATAGTTGCAAGAAAAATATTTTTTTGTTAAAGGTGTGTACTTGTGGCGCTTGGGTGCATATGGATCTATCAACCGCGTTAGATCCTGTTCAATTTTTGCTTTGTTTTTGTAAAATAGCTCACGATTGCGAATAATCAAATGCCTATTAAACAGCCCACAGTAATAACCACATTTTCTTTGTGTTTGCAAGGTTTGTGAAAGGACAAAGCCAAGGGATCCTTGTCATCATATCTGGAAACAAATTTCAGATAAAAAAGAAAAATCATTTCAAAACAATTACATACTTTTATGACGGTTTTCTCGTTTTTTGTTTGTTCTCTGTATAGGAACACCCTTTTTTTCCGACGTTTAAACTCCCTACTGTTGCTTCTGCCATATATATTTTTAATTATATTTATTTATAAGTATTTAAGATTATAAATCACGCGATCCACAAAAAAATTAATTTAAATTAATTATTGACAACTGTAATAAAATTCTTAACGTCTTACAGTTATCATAGAGTTACAATAGAAACATAATTAAGTTGTACCATACACTTTTCAAAAACCTCTCGTAGTGATTTATTTCATAAATGTGGAATTATTTCATTTTGATCTAAATCATTATATTTGGTATTTAATTGCAGTGTAATTATTGAGCTTTTTCATGTTATATAATAATAGATACATAGATTTTAATGTGTAGAATAAGATTCAATCAAAAAACCAAAAAAATGGAATTGTTGCGTTTTGTTATGGACCTCCTCAGTTGTAATAAGAGTTGCAGTTGTAAAAAAATAAGAAGTATCGATAACTGCGTTAACCCTTAAACTGTCGGTAACAAAGTAGTTTATATGAATGCTTGATGTTTGGCATGGGATTGTTACCTCTTTGAAAACGTGTTCTGATGATGGGAAGCTAGAAAATTCCCGAAATAGATCTGTCAACACATTCCTGAAAGGGTCAATTAATAAATTTGAAAACAAAAACTCTATAGATTATTTGTTAGGACTATATTCTAATAAAGAAATAAAGAGTATGGCCTCGAACTTGAATAATTTTCATTATCATTTTGAAAAACTTTAAAAAAAATGTACACCAAGAAAAAATATTGAACAGTTTAGAAGATAAATGTGTTCTACTTTTTGGGGATCAAGTGTGTCTAGTTTCGCCTAAATGTTTCAAAATATTTTTCTAACGCGACGTTTTCAATTCACTTGTCTATTTTATACAGACACAATATAAAAAAATACAAAAATACTGAAACGCAAACATACATAAAATATACTAAAAATTTAGTATTTCAGTTGAAATAGCAAAATTTTTAACTAAAATCTCAATTTGGATTACTTACCGGCTTTACAACTCTTTATACTAACTTTTTTCTATGAGTGTAGGATGATTAACGCTAATTTAACAATTTTTAACCACATTCTAAGACAAAAATTAGTTAAATTGTGTTAAAAAGTTAATAATAAATGTATATATTTATATTATTTATTTGTGCATATTTTACGATTTTCATTGCATATTTTATATGCATAAAATGCAATAACTTCTACGCCTTAGTTATTACCATTATTTTTTAAAATACTCCACTGTGTGTAGGTTTAATTATAGTTTGGATACAAAAAAGTAATTATTTATATTTAAAGGGGTTAGTACAATTCCAATGGTTAAAATGTTTAAATGTTGTAACCAGGAGAAGTATTATTTCTTAGTCCTTTTCGTTTAACTTGAAGGATGCAAATTTTTACTTATTTTAAAAGCATATTTTTTATTTTACCCATCAAAGACATCAGGGTTGTCAGATTTTCAAAAGGCCTTAAATGCTTTTGCGGTAACCACATTTCAGTAGAAAATACTGATCTAATATAAATTTGGTATTTTTTAAACTTACGAGTAATAAAATGCCGAGTTCGCAGCTTGATTTAAGAAATTTTGCTGTATATCAAATATATTTTATTTATTTATTTATTTATTTATTTATTTAAAAATCCATATTGTAATACAAAAGCCATCCAGGCCAAAAAAACGTATTACATAGCAATAACAATCCTGAATAAGAACTTAAAACTAAAATATACATATATACAATAACAAAATATTATACGCATAAATCATTTCACCTAGAATCAAACCTAACTATTTTGGCTCCCCAGCCGTAAAATATATAAAAAGAAAACAACTAAGAACTAATAGTATAGAATTAAGAATCATATTCCGGTAACAATCAGCAACAGCTCACACATTACAGACATTTTCCAAAACTCCATCTTATGAAAACATTCCACAAATTTAAATGGAAACAGGTTTATACTATTGTATTCGAGAAATATTCCAGTAATTTGAGTCTAAAAACATTGTTGGAGTGAGAGAAAACTCGTAAATCATAAGGCAAATAATTCCAGCAATGAGCAATCCTCACCATGAATGCCCTCTTAAACAGAGAGCATGAAATTCTAGGTATAACTATATTCTTTAGTCTCCTAGAATGAAAAAAAGTAAACTCATGACATAAAGGGACAACCAAGCCATTTCTAAGAGTCCTATAGAAAAAGAGTACATTTCGGTACTTAACAAAATTCTTAAAAAAGCACCCCAAAAACTTCTTTACATAACCAGACATATGTTCCCGTCTACGAGTATTATATATATCGAACCACAGAATTAACAACACGTTCCAGTTTCTTAAGGTTACTACCAATTGTACCCGATACTACTTCTAGTCCATATAAGATCTGTGGCATTAATAGAGCATAAGCTACTCTACACTTTACCCTAAACGGCAAGTATATATTTGTGGAATATATTCTACGTAGAATAAAAGAAATCTTCCTATGAACAGATTCAATATGCTGGTCAAAACTAAGTCGGTTATCGATTATAACCCCTAAACACCTATGTTGATCAACAAATTCAATTCGTGTGTTACCAATAAATAAATTAGCATCTGAAAAAAATCGTTCAGATGAACCAAACATCATAGCCTTAGTCTTAGATGGATTTATAGCCAACGAATTAGTAGACGACCAATGAAGAATACGTTCAAGGTAAAAATTTATATTAGACTCCAACACATCAGCAAAATCACGATCCGTACCAAATAATAGGAGAATATCATCTGCAAACAAAAATGTCCTGCACATACTCATGTCTAGAATCTCGGGGAGGTCATTAATATATAAGATAAATAGAAGGGGGCCAAGGACAGATCCCTGAGGAATCCCAGAAGTGAGAAATAGACTGCTTGAATACGTTCCATGAAAATCCACAAACTGTGACCTACCACTTAAGAAGGACATAACAAGCTTACAAGCCGACTTCGAAAAGCTAAACCTATCCCTTAGCTTTGTAATCAAAGTAGAGTAGCATATAGAATTAAACGCTTTAGTTAAATCTAGAGAAATCAGGACAGACAATTTTCCATCATTTTCATAAGTCCTAATGGTATCGGTTAAATTAAGCAATAAAGAAGTAGTATTATATCCCCTACGAAACGCGTACTGGGATTCAAAGATTTTCGTTCTAGTAAACGAAAGCATTTGATCCCTTATCAGATGCTCAACAATTTTAGATAAAGCCGGGAGAACAGAAATCGGTCGTAAATCATCCGGACCCCTGATAGTACCAGATTTAGGAATGGGCACAACTCTTGCCGTCTTCCAAATATTAGGAAATATGGACGTTGTTAAAATGGAATTAACTAAATGCAATATGATGTCAGAAATGTAAGGATATACAATCTTTACAAACTGAATAGTAATACCATCCACACCAACAGATTTCGATTTAATTTTATTCAAGGCTACATAAACGTCATACTCACTAACACAATTAAAAGAAAAGGAGTTATCCAATTCCCCAAAGGAATCAAAATCAAATTCGTCAACCTGATCAGGTCCCACACCACGTACAAAATATTGATTCATGAGTTCAACATCCCCATCAAAAACTACATCATCAGTGCTAACGCAACCAGCTCTTTTGAGCACTCTCCACATGCCAGAAGTGTCTAAATCCCAAAATAATTTAGCATAATGCCTTCTCTTTTCTCTCCGAATCGCAGCCTTTGCCCTATTACGATATTTACAAAACACCCTCCATTTATGACTGGTTGGATCAGATTGATATGCAGAAAAAGCTAGGTCTCTCAGAGATCTCGCTAACACAATAGTTCTTGCCCCCATCCAATTATCATCGTTCGATCTAACAATTCTCTTAAGAGGAACATAGGAATACAGAGCATCAATTAGCGAGCAAAACATAGAACATTTATATTCTACATCATCGGAACAAAAAATTTGAGAAGAATCAAAATGTAACAAAAAGTTTAATAAGCCTTTCCAATCAATTTTATTCAAATCGCGGTGCTCAACAACGGATTCCAAGGTTCCTAAATTCATCTTAAAAGAAGCAAAAATAAGTGCATGGTGTGAAATAGATGGGCATTGTACCTGTCCAGAGAAATTAATCATAGATCGATCACTTACTAAAAAAAAGTCAATCAAAGATGTAGAAGAGTATCTCACGTCATAATGGAGTGGGCTTAGAGTTGTGACAGATAGATAAATTTGAAGCAGTACAGAACGAATGAAGTAGACTTGATTTCCTACTATCAAACTGGTTAAAATTGAAATCACCAACAATAATAACATGAGAGTAGTTCAGAAAAAGTTCACAATGAATTTCATCAAATTTAGAAAAATCTGACGGAGGGGGTAAGTAAACCACACCAAATAAAACTTTTATACTACCAAAATACAGTTCAAGAAAAAGAGACTCACACTTATTTAGTACAGATGATTTAAATACGGCTTTAAATTTTAGCTTTTTTGCACATAAATCCCAACACCACCCGCTCTAGGACCTATTCGATCATTACGACATAACTTGTACCCGGGAATCTCAACAGCACGACTAGAAACAGTAGGCTTAAGCCAAGTCTCAGAAATCCCTATTATATCAAATACTGAACCCCCAAAACAGACTTTACCTCATCAAACTTAGTAATATTATAAGCTGGTCTTATGCCGTTACAGTTCAAATGAGCAATATTTAATTGATTAATGTATGGTTGAAAAGAAGTTTCCAAAAATGAGCTATTGCTAACCACCGGACCAAGATTTATATTAAAAGGTGTCATAATTAAAAATTGGAGTTACAGCTGGGGACCAAAAATAAAGATATGATTCAGTGATAAAATTAATATTCAAAAAATAATTTTCCAAAATCATTTTAATTCATAAATAACAGCTGATAAAAGCAGCAAAAGAATAATCAAAGATAAATTAAGATTATATTGACATAATAAAAGAAAATATAAGTCTAATCTTTCATAACAAAAATAACAATTCAAAGTCCCAACATTAGCCAGGAAAACGTACCAATTAAGCTTAATCAGAAAAAGCACTACCATAATTCTACTCCAGCACTGAAAAGTCTCTATTCTGGAGCACAGCACATCCAGCCGCATCATTAACTTCCAACTCATTACCATCAAGCAACGTTATCTTAGCTTTCAACTTATCAGCATTAAATAGTCTATACTTTTTATCTTGTTGTCATTTAAAAGTTTTCTGCATGCCACATTAAGTCTACTTGCTGCCGGGGTGTAATGATCATTCAAGAAGACTCTACCTGCAATATCATCAGCTACACCATCATCAATAATGTCGGATACTTTCAGCGTACGAGTTTTAAAGTACTCCTTCATAATTCTGTCACGAACAAAAACGTTATTAAACTTCACCAAAATAAGCCCCTTTTTGTTAATGTAACAGGCATGACTAATGTCATGGCCAGCGACCGGAATATTAAAAAATGCTCCCAGGGCAACGACAGCAGGGACCAAATCTTCCAGCCCAACGGGTAATCCACGAATAACTATATCCGCACGATTTAGTCTCTTATGCAACACATGATTCTCCATTTCAAGTGCAGATATCTTGGTAGATGTTGACGACTCAACTTTGTTTATAATTCTGGTGCAATTTACAATATCAGCTTTCAACTCTTTAAAACAAGAGGACATTTCTGTTTTGATGTCAGATACAGCATCCGCAAATGCACCCTTGATGGAACTCAAATCTTCCTGACCCCTTTTAGCGAACTCATCAAACTTCTTATGCAAAGCACGTATATCATCACCACCTGTTTGGTTGTCCTGACATGTAGTACAGAAATATGAGAGCGAACTATTTTTTTTAATCAGAGTAAGCTCTTTATCGGACACATTGGCACAGGTTGAATGGAACCACACTGCGCAAACCTTACATTGTAGGCTGGCATGATTCTTTCCAATGGTTTCATCACAAATTCCACATTTATATGCCATGATTAATACTGTGTTGGCTGTTTATATATAATAAATTACTTTACTTTAGTGTATTACTAACACACACAGTAAAAAACAAAACCAAAAAAATAAACAGTTATAAATTCAGCAAATTCGGCAACAACAAATATAATGCAAATAACCACGTTGAGTGACTGAATTTACTTTATTTAGTTTTCTTCTTTTTTCTAAAATTTTTCAGACGTTCTTTATATTGATTTTAATATTTTAATGTTAATAATTAGCAGGATGCCAATATAAATATTAAAGTTGAAGTTTAAAGCACAAATAATTTAATTTCAAAAAACTTATCAGCTGCTACAAAAATTCCACAACTATTCAGGCATAGCGTTGCCAGATTTTTTGATAAAGTTAAAGCCTTTTATTGTTTTTGCAAATTATTAAATGAAATTTTACCATCATTGAAAGATATGAACCGAAATATTAAATACAAAAATCCACATTTTCAGTAGTACTATACCCCTAAATCAGTGGCGGATCCACCCAAGATTTTAGCAGGGGATCATTATTGAAAATGATCGCATATTTTTCTGTAAGGTTTTTAAGCATGGTTGGCAACATAATCGAAAAATGTCTTTGGTAAAAATTTATTTTTTATTTCGATCTTAATATCGGTATAGGTATTGATATTATTGAATAAATTTACAACAAAATTAGAATTGTTAAAAAAAAGGTCAAATTTATTAAATTTTAATAATTTAATAACATACAAATTTTGTGGCCGACATTATGAATGTCCCGTTGAATTTTAACGAGTAGTTAAATTAAATTTTAAAATAAGAGACAAAAAGGACTTAAAAAAATAACTTTTCAAACATGGTCATTATAGCGTTTTAACCGAAAACCTTTCTTGGATTTTTGAAAGCGAAGTATGAATGCTTATATGGCTCAAAAGATTTTTAAGAAATTTTTCTGGTTTTTTGACGGGGTACGGGAACTTTGAGATGGATTTTACCCAAAAAAATGAGGTTATAAAATATCAAAATTTATATTTTTTCTTGTGTTATGTTTTCACAAAACCCGTTAAATTACTACTTAAGAGTCAAAGGCTAATCAGCAAACCTATTCAGGGCTCAAACTTTAAGTTTAATGCATACATGGGACTAACGCATTAAATGTACTAAATAATTGATGATTTCTTTACAATTGTAATGATATTATTTAGCATTTTTTTAATTAATGATATTGAAATTCCTTGATCTGATTTCATTGATTAATGGCAATAATTTAAAATTTCATTCCCATTAGTAATGCAACAAAGAAAGGAAACAACTTACAATTGACAGATAAGATTTTCGGAAAACTAATGGTGAAGTATCTCCGAAACTAAGCGAGATAGGGCAAAACGCAGAAAAATGTTGTTCCACAGGAGTATTCATACACCCTTACAATACAAATGGGCTAGGTCCGGGAGAGATCCCAAGTAATACATTTTTATAAAACAGCCACAGTTGGATTTATTTTTCATTTTACTTATTTACGTGATAATACAAATAAACATTCTCGGATAATAGAAAGTTAGTTAATTGTTCCATTTCGTTTCCCGTCTTCAGTATTGAAATTCCTTTCGATCTACGTTCCATTCATATGTAAAGCAATTTACACTCCACTTTTTTTTGTAAACAAATGCTTGTTTTGCTCAATTCTAATTTGTTTTGTAAGCATTAGTGTGATTTTATTAGCATTAGTAACAAATTCTAATGCCAAAACATTTCATAACAATTAATGGTGAAAATTCAGAATTTTTCAAATTAAAGCCGCTATACATGCAGGCAATGTTTTTAAAATACCTTTCTTTTGATATACACTTCGATTATCATAAAACTTACATATTTATTGCTCGAACTTCAGGTGATATAGGAATATAAAACTGGTTTTATTTTAGTTTTTAATATCTCTCTAACGTGAATGCAAAGTCTTTTAAATATATTTTCAACAAATTTTATTTCACGGCCATACATTGCCTATCTGATGTTAAACTTTGAAAAATTAAAATTTTAATTTAATTTTTTTTTGGAAGGCTAAAACTCTTGAATAGTGATTTATACAGTTTTGGGAAAACAAAGCACAAAATATAAAAAAATTATGATTTATAAGAAAAAGCCTTTTTCGCGAATTGTCCTGCCATTTTTGGTGCCATATTGTCAATAGAAATTTTACCAAAAAGTCTAGGGCAACCAAACAAAATATACTGACAATGCGCAAACCTATTTCTTGTCCACACACCACCCCCCCCCCACGCTCCAACAACCACTTGATCCGCGCCTGCCCTTAATACAGAGACATACAAAAGTAACTGCTATTGCATTTAGAGCTTAACCGAAAGTATTTTCTTTTGTTGTGACAAACACCATCAACTGTGACGACAATTACTTTATGCGAAATGCACATTTAAAACGCAGCCCAGTTCATGTTTAACTTCATTGCAGTCGACAACAACTCCAAATGCATAATTCTATTGTGATTTTAGTTTTGATCAGAAGATACTTTTATTTCTTATCGTAAGTGTCTGTGATAGCATTGGGGCTATAAAGTTGTACCATCTACAGCGTATGATGCATCCGGTTGACGTTAATATTATTGATTTTAATGTGGAAGATATATTTAATGACGATTTAATACCAGTACAAATGGTGACCGACCAATTAAAAACCCTGCTGAATACACATAATTCGGCAAATGTCTCACAATTTCACCTGCCAGAGTTGATGCACGGCTTTAATAATACAGATTTAAGTACGGCTGTACTAGCGATGGTATATCACAGGTGAGCCAATTAAACTTACAACAACTACAAAGTAACTAAATTACTCTCTTTTAACTGTAATTAGACGTATGATGAACGAGTACTTGTTATCTAGTTATCTGGCCGAGCAAATTGCTGCATCTATATCGAATTCAACAGCAGCAATTGAAAAACGTGTCGGAAAAGCAAAAAACGACTCGGAAACTGATGACGGTAGTAACACATCAAAAATCGCAAGTCCGCAATATAACAATCACAAATTAATAGACGACGAAGGATCTTCTAGATATTCATCATGGCTGAAAAAGTATGTTTAAAACTAATTTATAACTATAAATAACATGACCAACTATGTAAAATCAAAATCAGAATAAGTTGATGCATCGGGGATGCGACCAATCGTTTTTAAAAGACTTTGCAACACAGATCACGAATATGGCTTTACAATTTTAAAGTTAGCTATAGTCAAAGATATATTTGCCAAACAAATTTTGTAGGAAATTATATTTTTTGATAAACTTTTGCAAAAATTTACAAAATTGAAAACAAAGCCACTACTTTTTTACAACATTCAAATATTATGAACTATGCTTTTTAATTTAATATATTATACGTTCCGAAAGGTGTGATTTTTTTCCCTATACATGTATTTAAAGTTGAAATTTCTCATTTTTCACGATTTCGTTAAAAAAAAAGATCTCCAGCAAAAAGAAGATCCAAAATTTTAATATGTTTATTTGGTAAACGTCACGGGTTACTTAATGAGAGAAATCTCGTACTTTCTCTTTTAGTTTAATTAAGAAATTGCTTAAATTAAAAACTTTAATACAAAAAAATGGAGTCCGTGAATAATCCTAACTAATAACATTTAGAAAAAAAAAGCATTCTAGAATGTCTAACACATGTTTTTTGGTCTTCCTAAAAATAATGATTTTAAAATAATTATGCATGTTAGTATTCAAAAAAAAAGTTATAAAAGTTGTATTTCAGATTGGATTTTCGGAAACTTTTGATACACAATTTCTGTATTTTTTTGATGAAATTCATCAAGTGAAATATCCTTCATGTGCTGAAATTTTGCAAATTCTATTAAGGATTTTTATAATATTCACAAAAAATAAAAATAAGTGAAGTTTTCACTTTATTTGCACGAATATCGTTCAAAATAGAAAAACATTTGTATTCAAAATTTAAAAAATTGTTAAAATTTAAAAAAATCTAATACTTGAAAAAATCGCCACAATTAAAAAAAAAAAAAACAGAAAATGTGGTAAAAATCGCTAAAATTTAAAAAAAAAATCTCATAATTGCACAAATTGAACAAATTATAAAAATTAAAAAAACGCTCTTTGTTAATATTCTACATTAATTTCTTTTACAATTCTTTTAATAAACTCTCCTTACACAACCTTAAAAAAGCCGATTCAAATATTAAATTTGAATTATTTTGTAAAGCTTGATCCTTGGTTCTGATATGAAATCAGTACAAAAGTTTTTGAAAAATTTTAGTACATATTTTAAACATTTTTTAAAAACTGTTATGATGGCAATCTGTTGTTTGTGTGTAACTTTGCTAGATCAGACAAAATAGCTTAGTTTCGGTATTAAAAACACATAAAAATTGCGTTTTTTTTTTTTAATTTAATACATTTTGAAAATTGCAAAAAAGCTTGATTCGATCAGAATTTTTTTTAAGTACATAATAATGTTTTTAATGTATTATCACTTTTATTATGTCAGCCAGGGATGTTAAATGGGGTTTTCAATTTTGTACCAACCTCCAAAAAAAATTGTACTTTTTGGACCTTCACGGTACCATTTTTTTTTAAATTTATTAAAACAAAAAAAATTTACATAAATTCACTTGTACAGAAAAAAGAACAAAACTTACCAATAACATACATTATGTGTATGAATAAAATAAGGTACAAAAAAGTCTTATGAATATATGAGACCAAATCATGGAATTATTTGTTTAGTTAATAAATTATTTGGAATTTCTACATCATAGCAGCATGAATTTGTCGATCTTAACCAATCCGTTGTCTGTATGAGACCTGATAATGTTGACTAATGTAGTCTGTTTCTTTCCTTAGTTTTTATTATATTTTGAAAAGAAAAAACTCTTTCCACATTTGCAGTCGAGTGTGGAATGGATAAAATTCCAGCAACAAAAATTAGCTACTATCGACCAAAAACTACAAATGTTTTAATTTTTTAAACGACTTCAGTTGCTCAACATCATCTAAAGCTCTAAATTGATTATTTATTGAATCAAAATCTGCAATTTCATTCGGGAACATTTTTACTAGAAGAGGTACAATACTACTTGATTTACCTGAAATAACATTTTCAGAAGTAAATTTATGGAAACACATTATTAAAGTTGACTTTGGTTGTCAAAACTTCGCAAAATTTTATATAAGATTTATTACAGTTTATTTTTGATTTGCTTTATTTTTGTAAATATACGGAGGTTGGAAGCTCGTTATAAATTAAAAATATATAAGATTGTTTTGATATTCTTTCATTTCTTTAACAATAATTTAATTTTCACTTCTTCAGAATTTTAATAAATTCTAAATAAAAGTTAAGTTGGCTGCAACAAGTCTCAATATATGTAAGAGCTCTATATACCACAATACCAGTCGCATACAGAGCTGGCAGATAAATTTTGTAAAAAATCGTAAATAGTTAATCGATATTAAAAAAAAAAAATGCCAATTTTATTCTTCAAAATCCTCAAAACGATGATAAATCGTAAAACCCGGCGGATATGGTCGCATATATTTTAAGCGCTCATTACATAAAACGAATAAATGCAATGAAAAAGGACACAATAACAATTTGTTTGCTATACTAAAAATTCAAAAAGGGGAAAAATTAAAAATTTTTAAATTGTACCAAATGAGTCGCGGTAGTACCACGGTACTTTAGAAGTTCAAAATGTACCAAAAAAAGTACAATTGTACCTACTTTAACATCCGTGATGTCAGCCCTTATAAAAAGTGCTTTAAAAAAAGTAAAAATAGTATTTTCTAATCATTATTTGGAAACCCTGGAATAACAAATTTTTTAAACCACATTTGGACACCAATAGAATTTTTTGGACGAGTTTTAATGAAACTTCTTCACTAAACTAATGTAGTTTTCTTCACAATATGAATGAAAAATTGCTTACACAGAAAAAATTGTCGTCAAAAAAATTTTAATTAAACTTTTGTTTGATTTCAAATTCACTTTCAATTAAAAGTTTAATAATACATATATTCAATGTTTACCTAGAAATGAATTTGCAAAAACTAAAAAACTGCTAAAATATAAAAAATCTCCAAAATAAAAAAAAAAACTTGCCAAATTGAGAAACAAAATATCCTAAATATTAAAATCAGCAACATTAAAAAACCTACCAAAATTAAAAAAAAAAAAAAAACAATTATATTTTCGTGATAGCGTCGTTTTAAATTTTATTTAGCTGATTTTTAAATTTTGGCGATTTTTCTAGATTTTGCTGATTTGTTTCCAATTTGGACGTTTTTTAAATTATATCCATTTTTTAATTTTGCCAATTGTTTTCCAATTTTTAATTTTTTTTTTAAATTTTTTCAATTAAAAAGTGGTCAATAAATAAATTTGAAAACAAAAACTCTATATATTATTTGTTAGGACAATATCCTAATAAAGAAATATTGAGTACGGCCTCGAACTTGAATAACTTTCATTTTCATTGCACAATTGAAGGTCGAAAAACATAATTTTTATTTTTAATATAAATTATATCAAACTTGTATAAAAGTACGGTCTTGTTTACTCCCCATTTACATCTTGTTTTTAACAAAACAAAACAAGTGTGAAAATAAAAAGGAGGAAAAAACAAAAAGCGTGTATTCTATATATTCCAAAGGGTGCACATAACAAACAAGTTTTCAATTTATTTTTGATCAATGGCGATAATCTGTAACTTCGCGCTCATATATTAGTTCTCATTTAGTGAGAAAACTAGTTTATATAAATGTTTGATGTTTTGCATGGGATTGTCACTTTTTTCAAAACGTGTTCTGATGATGGAAACCTAGAAAATTCTCGAAAAAGATCTATCAACACATTCCTGAAAGTGGTCAATTAATAAATTTGAAAATAAAAACTCTTTAAACTATTTGTTAGGACAATATCCTAATAAAGAAATATTGAGTATGGCCTCGAACTTGTATAATTTTCATTTTCATAGCACAATTAAAGGTCAAAAACAATTTTTTCAAACATTAGCGATTTTTTTTTTACTTTTGTTGATTTTTTTTAAATTTTGCAAAAAAAAATGTTTTCTTATTTTTTAGCAATTTTTTTCTTTCATATTTGATATTTTTTTTTTCAAATTAAGAGTATTATCAAATGGAAATTATTTACAATTTTGTTTATTATTTTTGTTTTATTCCAATTTAGCGATTTTTTTAAATTTTAGCTATTATTACACCTAATTTTTGATGAATTTTTTTAAATTTTAATTACATTTTTCTTTACTAAATTCTTTTTTTGGCAATTAAAAACAAAATTCAATTAGATTTTTAATGTCTATGATTAAAATCTTAATTGAAACTGAAATCAAATAAATAGTTACAAAGTATATAAATTGAGCCCACAGTTTTTTTAATAGTACTGAATTCAATTAAATGTTAATTGAATCAACAAATATTTTAATTGAAATTCGATTTTAGCTTTTCTGTATAAACTTTATGAAAAATCTTCATACACAGAAAAAATGCTCGCCAATAAAATTCCACTTAAACTTTTGTTTGATTTCCAACTAACTTAAAAAAAAAATATATAAGAAAAACTCTTCCTCTCTCCCACGTAGTTAAAAGTAAAAAGGTATGCATACCCGAGCAAACAATTATATACGGTCTTATGTTTTTTCACCTTAAAATATATAATATGTTATTTTATATTGTATGATGTATAGCTATAACATATAAATATAAGGATATATTTCTATATATTGACCTTTATAAAATTAGATATTGACATATCGTTCATTTACTGCAAGAACGTCACAACTCAAAAAACATGATTTTTGAGTTAATGACGCAGAATTACTCATTATTTCTCGTATCAAGTTGTGTAAAAAGTCGTATTGATATCTTGTATTCACCTCTTGAAAGAAATTATGTCGTTATTTTTTTCTTCAAGGTGGGAAAAAATTTAAAACTTTAAACTCGTTTTCTACAAAATCAAAATTTGTGAGTTATGGCGTTATTGCTGTAAATGATCGATATATGCTATACAAAAAAAGATATGGTTGATCTATTGTCTTATATAATAATACATTCGCATATATAACATAATATGTAATCATATCTGGTTACATCCCTGCGGGGAATGAAGTGACAATTCCGTGATATATGATTGGGGGGCACTTCACGAAACAGTTGAAACTTAAATATTGGTGTTTCAAAAAGTGTTAATTTGGGTGAAATGACCAATCACGTGAGTATTGCAATGGTCGCAAAACATTGACAGGTTGGTACCAGATATGTCATGTAACAGGAGAAGAACTAACATAACATCAGAGTGTACTGAAGCAACTACGGGCCGTTTCAGTTGTAGTTGTTACTGGTCATTGAACTTGTTCAAACCCGTTAGCAGAGGATGAAAACATGGCAATTAGTGCCAAAGGATTCAGTCCCTTGACTGCTACAGAACGGACTCAACACTGAAGAAATTTTATCTGTACCGATTTTTGACAGCCAAAATGAAGTTGTAACACTGCACTGGTTCTAAAGAACTGAATACGAAACTGTTACATGGTGACCAGGGTTGTCAGATATGGCGATTTCTCGCCAAACGTGTACAATCTTAAAACTTGTTTGGCGAGTTAATTTTTGAAATGGGGACGGGCTGTTTTTATAGCAATTTTTCGAGCGAATGGCGGTTTTCTTGGCAATTTTATACATAAAACTTCGCTAACCAAAAAACTAGAAACATATCACCAGATTATGATTTTTTGCACAACTTATTCAAAAACTTGAAATATTTTGCAATATTATATTATATTCATAAATTAAAATACAAAATATTCGCATATTGGTTTCAAAATATCGTATTAAGATATTTTACAAGTTTTTTGGTAACGATTTTTTATGTGTAAGTAATTGGCAATTTGTGAGAATTTCTTGGGGTGTTTGAACAGCTGGACTTTTTGTATAGTTTATGTACTTTTCCAAATTTAAATTGTTATAATGAATTTACTGTTATACTCGTAGTTTTTTGTTGTGTATAGCAAAAATAAACTTATTTTGAAATTGAGTTTTGCTGTGCCTTTTGAAGTTCAGTGACTGGTTTCGGACGGGCAATTTAGCACCCATTACGTAATATGAAACACGGTAATTGAAAAGTGACAGGTTACTTGCTAATTTCTTTTCGCATGCCCGGCGATATGTTCCCCTTAGACCAGTGCAGTGGTACTTACAAAACTATTCCTTTCAAACTACCCCTGCAACAGAACACATTGCGCTTAATATGGGGTTAGTTTGCCATTAAACAGTTTTCTTCAGTTCTATGATACTTATGTCACCTGATAACTATTTTTCCATTGGTCATGTTGCATATAACATAAATCCTAAAATGATCCTACTTTAACTCTACCTACTTCTAACTTGTCCCGTAGCTCCAACGGTAGCAATTGCAACCTCCTATGACAAGCCGGTAACCGGTAACATTAGCAGAACCGAAACTAGCACAGGTTTATCCACAAAAAGTTATAATCATGTGACCATACCAGTGACTGGTCCATTTCCAACAAGGATAAGTTATATATGAGTCATTCCATGTCAGACCGAACGATTTTCGCTAAAAATTGATGTCTCCGATGTCTTTCAAAATTTTAGTACGTATTCTTCATGAAAAAATATTTACACGTGTTTCCAGAAAAAAATTAGATTTTTTTTTTAAAAGTTAAGTGCATTTGAAAATCGTCAAAATCGTGAACTATTAAACTTATATTTTTCTAAAACTAGTGAATGTAGTTTAAAGTTTAATAACTCATTTTAAAGGTATTTGAGCCTTCTTTTTAAAAATTATTTATTATTTTTTTAATTTATTTTTTTTTTTATTTTGAAAATTTAGTTTTTTTTACTTAATATCTGTTTTCCACCATCTTCGAACAATATAACCTTAATATTATCTGTAAATTTCAGAATGGAAGTCGATTGGATTCTATTTTTTTCCGATTACATTTTGTATGTGAACATACAAAAAAATTCTAACGGCACATAGAAAAGGCGAAACAAATATTGCTCAAGAACAATATGAATTTGTTAGCGTGTATTTTTGCATACATGCAATCTTTAACATTTTCTTTAACACACTTGAAAATATAATATTCACATACAAAATGTAATTTTCGTGGTACTACAATGGAAAAAAATAGAATCCATTCGACTTAAATTCTAAAATTTACAGGGAATATTAAGGTTATATTAAGCTTTAAGAAATATTTTTTCAGATTTTTCGACTTGTTCAAAGATGGTGAAAAACAGAAATTTAGTAAAAAAAAAACCAAATTTTAAAAATAAAAAAATAAATTTAAAAAAAAAAATAATTTTTAAAAATAAGGTTCCAATACCTTAAAAATAAGGAACTCAACTTTAAAATCCATTCGCTAGTTTTAGAAAACATTAGTTTAAAATTTGTCATGTTGGAAGACTTTTCACGATTTTGTCCATTTTCAAATGGGCATACTTTTTAAAAAAAAATTTTTAATTTTTTTCTGGAAACACGGGTTAAATATTTTTTAATGTTTAATACATCTTGCAAATTTAAAGTAAATCGGAAGAGGTGTTGTAAAAAAGGTGTTCGGTCTGACATGGAATGACTCATACATGTGTGGGATATAGATAGCTTATATATGTGTACCATACAAACTTAAGATAAAATTATATATGCCATTAAATGATGTAAGATGTAATTATGTAAAATTCCATATATGACGAAAGAGTAAAAAATAATTTGAGATATGATTACATATGGTTCTACAATATAATTACATACACTGTGGTGCAAAATTATAGCCGCATGCACTTTTCAGCAGTTTTGTACATCTACATAAAAAATTCAAGAAATCTGTGAATGCCATCTGAAAGACCTCTAAAATAATTAGAAAAACAGAAAAAAAAATTTTGTTTTTATGCCTTACAAAACCGTTATAACAAATTCCTTGTTTTTTGGTGGTGCAAAATTATAGCCGCAGATAAGAAAAAAATATTTTTTCAGCTAACGGTGGAGCCAGTCTTAATTTTTTTTCTTTTATTCTTATTTTATTTGAATAATTACTATTTTCTAGTTACATGTTAGCCTTATTTTCGAAATTCCGCGGGGGTATTACGTGTTCGATATTGAAAAAGGCAAAATTAGAGCTTTTTTGGAAGAAGATGTTAGTTTTCGAGGAATCTCTCGGAAAATAACCTATTTCCAAAATGTGGTACTCAATTTTTGAAAAGGTCCTTCTAATTACGGTCAAAATAAAAAAAATTTTGAAGAAAACTCAAAATTTCAGTTCGTAATAAACGCCAGCGTATCAGAACGCTAGCAAATCAACTAAAACTTTTAAACAAATAGCCCACAAATTTGACTTTAATGTGTTCCCCTGGACTGAAAATCGGTTGTTACAGCAGTCTTAAGTTATCTGCCGCCAAAAAATAAAGAATGCACCACGATTACTACCATGGCACAATAGTGCAAGCTTGGATTTGGCCAAAATTAGCATGAGTACTGACTGGTATAAGGTAAGTCACATTTAGAGTCTTTTCACTGGAATCTCCGGGACGGGATTTCTCGGGAATTCAAGACAATTTTCAATTCTGAAATTCCGAGAAATCTTGTCCCGGAGATTCCCGTGAAAAGACTCTAAATGTGACTTACATTATACCAGCCAGTACTCATGCTAATTTTGGCCAAATTCAAGCTTGCACTTTTGTGCCATGGTAGTAATCGTGGTGCATTCTTTATTTTTTGGCGGCAGATAACTTAAGACTGCTGTAACAACCGATTTTCAGTCCAGGGGAACACATTAAAGTCAAATTTGTGGGCTATTTGTTTGAAAGTTTTAGTTGATTTGCTAGCGTTCTGATACGCTGGCGTTTATTACGAACTGAAATTTTGAGTTTTCTTCAAAATTTTTTTTATTTTGACCGTAATTAGAAGGACCTTTTCAAAAATTGAGTACCACATTTGGAAATAGGTTTATTTTATGAGAAATTCCTCGAAAACTAACATCTTCTTCCAAAAAAGCTCTAATTTTGCCTTTTTCAATATCGAACACGTAATACCCCCGCGGAATTTCGAAAATAAGGCTAATATGTAACTAGAAAATAGTAATTATTCAAATAAAATAAGAATAAAAGAAAAAAAATTAAGACTGGCTCCACCGTTAGCTGAAAAATATTTTTTTCTTATCTGCGGCTATAATTTTGCACCACCAAAAAAACAAGGAATTTGTTATAACGGTTTTTTAAGGCATAAAAACAAATTTTTTTTTCTGTTTTTCTAATTATTTTAGAGGTCTTTCAGATTGCATTCACAGATTTCTTGAATTTTATATGTAAATGTACAAAACTGCTGAAAAGTGCATGCGGCTATAATTTTGCACCACAGTGTATTGTTATAACCCTATACATAATTATATATACGCCAGATGAATAAATTATTTGAATTTTAATTAAAATTATTCATGTCATGGGATATAAATTAATGCAAATTCATCTCAAAATATATTATTAGATCCACCAAAAATTACATATCTTTGTGGATATAATTAGATGCAATTATTTCTAAATTAATTCTATGGGATATTTTGGGATCTATCAATTTTAAGATAAATTTTGATCTAATTTAATCCAGTAGTATATTTGAGGGATTTAATTGGATGTTAATGGATAATTAGAGATAAACTGGAAAGAGTTTCATTCATTTGTACATTCGTCCTATGCGCTTCACATATATAAAAACTACACTTTATCAAAGGAAAACGTGCGGGCAGGCTCTAACAAAACCCTGGATGGTAAATTTTATAAGCATCGCTAATCGATCACCAAACATTGGATAAAAAATAAAAATAAATCACTCAAATTAGAAAAACTCGAAATCAAATTTAAAAAAAAATCTTTATAAATTGGGAGAAACCCCCCAATTCACAAATATTTAAAAAAAAATGTTGTTGCTTTTCTAATTTCAGTGATTTTTTCAAATTTTGACAATTTTTGGTGAGTTTTTTGTTTTCAACTGTGGTAATTTTTTCGATTTCGTCGACTTATTTAACAACACACATACTACCACATTTATGCTTGTATGGGATGCAGCAGAAAACGAATGATGCTCACTAATTCTACACTCGAAAACATTTTCAGTCGAAAGTAAAAGATTTTTTTTTTTATTATTATTATTTTTTTTTTTGCCTTTAAAATGTTAAATTTGCATCAACTATTTTTTTTTTTTTTATATATATATATTTTCTTTATTTTAAAAAAACTTTAGAATATATACAATACAGTTTTTTTTTAGTATTCTTTACAACTTGTCACAAAAAGACTAACGAGCAAATTTCATCGAGTCAAGTGATAATGATGCATTAGACATTAATAGTTAGAGTCTGACTAAATCCTGTGGTTTAGTACGTTGTAATCTACGAGGTTGATCTTCAGTGTTATAAAGGTTGCGAGCTTCCTGGTTCACATGTAGAGACAGTCTGGTTTGATGTTTGGCTGCATATTTTTGTATTACGGTTTTAACAGTGTACACTCTAAGATATCGGTGGATATCGCTGTTTCTTAAATACCACGGTGCATTAACTATTTTTCTTGTAAGTTTATTTTGAAAGCGTTGAATTATGTTTACAACACTTGGCTTAGCTCATCGCCACAACTATTTTGATGCAAATAATAAGCTGGCAAATATTATTAATGTCCGTACTTTCGTCAATAGATAATGAAAAATATTTGCAATTTATCAGTCTAGTATTAGCTGCAGAATGAATCAATTTACTTATCTCTTCTGTCCTACGTGCAACTGTACGTCGAGATAAAGGAATGTTTTGGCAAAGTTTCAAACCTTTTTGACACTTTTCACCAAAACAGTTCACAACATCTGATACCATCCTCAAATGGGCGACATTGCTTTGCCAAAGCCAAAGCAACTACATAGGATGCCTTTTTTTTAGAGGCAATGAAACATTTTCTCTTATTAATTGAAAACTGGTATGATTATGAATATTAGTTCATCAAAAATAAATTTTAAGAAAAAATAGTTTCAGTCACCCCCGCTCAGGTTATCGTAATTTCCTTGGCAAGAGTAGTAATGTCTTCTTAAACAAAACAAACTTTTATTACTTATAACGCGATAACAAATCACGCAATGCGTATCACCATCCATATTCTCTATAAAGAAAATCATATTCCTATTTTTCATTGAACATTTTTCTTTGGGTGTAATTAAAAAGTTGCGTAGAGGGATCTTACTTCAGCAAGTGCTGATCTCAGTGTTACCATATTGCCAGTTTTAACTGTTTTTTCCAGTTTTTTAGGATGCGTAACAGTTTTTCAGTTTTTCATGAAAAAGAAACAGTTTTTGTTTAAATTCAGCCTTTTTTCAGTTTTTCCAGTTTTCAACAGTTTACCTGCTCGATTAACTTTTTTTACTTGAATTTATAAATTCAATACAACAGTTGCGCAAAATGTTTCAATAAAAAATAATACTACGCATTGAATGCAACTGTGTAGTAAGTTTTAACTCCCTTTTTAACATTTGTTTGTGTTGAAACCCGGAAATGTCATTTTGTTTCTGTCTGTTTTCGTTTCTCTTGTGTTGTTTTTAGTTAGTCTACAACAAAAAATATTTTTTTTGTGTATATAAAATGTTATGTGTTTAATGTTTTTTATGTTGTTTTATGTTTAAACAAGCCGGCTAAAGCCGGGCTTGCCCGGAGTGCACCTACACGCAGAGCAAAAGTATGATTGAAGATGATTGTGGACTCAAAATTATCATATTTTGGTTCTAATTATCATATACGTGACTCTGGATGATCTTATTACGATTACCGAAGGCGATTTTATCGTTATTTACGATCATAATATGATTGCTACGAATTGTAGTCATAACATGAAGCTCTTAAACTATTATAAAACGATGCTCTTTTTTCTGCGTGTAGTTCTGCCTAAAAATTTTTATTCATTGTAAGTTTTGTGAATATTTATGTAGTTTGTTTTATATAATGACGAAGATGTGGAATATTATACAGAATTTATGTAATGTTGATCACAGATCCATTTCCTTGTCTGTAAACTCTAGCTGAAGGAGTTTGAAGCTTCATAACAATGTAGTTTGCGTTTGGTTTTTATTTACCTATAATTAATAATTTTAATTAGTTTTTGTTTGTATAAAAACATTTATATTCATTATTAGTAACATTTGATAATTAATGAAATTGTGATAAATCCACATTTTATCGATGCCCAATAAAGATGTGTAGATCGGCTTAAGTCATTGGTGATGAGGTAGTATCACATGTGCAAAATACCCCAGGATACGTACACACTATGGTCCGAACCATAGCGGCTTGATGTATTTTTAAGATGTATTTTTATTACTAATTAAAAAATTTCTAAACATTTTTTCGGACGGTTACCCACCCTAACCGACCGAGAGGGATCATACCAATGACGTTGGGATACGTACACACTATGGTACGAACCATAGCGGATTAAGATGTATTTTTAGTACTAATAGGGGTATGCCCGCTGCATTGTTAGCGTGGGGACAACATTGTTTTGCCTTCAAGTTTAAAATGTAATTGATTTTGGATAAGAATTTAATAATTTAAGGAAAATAAAACACAATGTAGTAGAGATGGCATCCAAACCTTTAGGCAGGTATGGCCTGGCATTATCACTATTTACAATTTGGGGATTACGAATGAAAATATGTTTGTCTTAACCCGCAAATCAAAAGAACATTGTGTGAATATTACAATATTTCTGCGTAGACGGACTGCGGCCAGTGGTATGTCCAAAGACGCCTTCCCTGAGTAAAACATTTATGGAAGGCTGTAAAATAAAAAAGTAAATACTTTATTCCGTTGTCCAATATAAATTACATTTTAAACTTTAAGGCAAAACAACGTGTTATCTATGATGGCAAACTTAGTGAGCTTTTCCGTTACCATAACTTATGTGTTCATTGGTATAACTTCTAATTTAATGAAAAGATAATTTCTAAAATATGCAATAAAAACATAGTAAAAATGGTATTAATAAGGGATTAATACCGCCTAATCTCGATGCCTAAAACGCTGGAGCTTGGAACTTCAAATTTATCATTGAGGTTCCTTCTCCATCACATCTAATCACGATTTTATGAAATTGTTAGTATGTAGTACAAAAAGATAATCTAAAAATCTGAAATTTCAAGTGCATTAGTCAATAATCTATGGGCTAAATCACTTAAAATATACCTTTAGGATTTTTAAACAAAACTTGATAAAAAAGGCAAATATGTTCCCTTAATCACTCAGCCCAAACCGCTTGACTTTTTAATACGGCATGTAGGTTTCTCCTCCACTCACAAAGATGGAATTATAGTAAAAAAGGGGTTTTAATAAGAAAAATTGGGAATAATCACAAAGCTTAAACCGCTGGAGTAAGGAACTTGAAATTTGGCTTAAAAGTTCCTCGACCGGCGAAGATATTATCTAAGAATAAATTTCAGGAAATTCTTACCATGAGTGCAAAATCTTCCTTTAAATGTCATCCCAAATAACATTTAGCTAGAAATTTGACTTTTAAAATGTTTTTCTTTGAACTTCTAATTAAAACGCGGTAATTACTATAATTATGTGCTCTTTGGTGTATGGACTAATTTACTGGAAAAATAATTTCTAAAATACGCAATAAAAACATAGTAAAAATGTACAACTAATCACGACCTATGGAAATTGTTAGGGCAAAAAGAATAAAAAATCGTCCCCTTATCGTCCTACTTAAACCACTTCAGCAAGAAATCTAAAATTTGCTTTTAGGAACTTCCAATAAAACTTGATAAAAATGTGGTACAAAGGCAAATATGTCCCCTTAACCACTCAGCCCAAACCGCTTGATTTTGAAACTCGGCATGTATGTTCCTCCTCTGGCTTAGACATCCACAAATATGGGATTATTGGAAATATTTACGTTAAAAAGGAAAAGTGTCCGTTAATAGCCCGGCTTAAATCGTAGGAGCTAGGAACTTTTACATTTAGGTTCTCTTAAGCGTAGACATCAACCAAGACAGGGGGGCAAAACCGGACAATCTCTATTTAACATTATAATCAAAACCATTAGGTAATTATATCGTAATTCACTTAAGATATACTTTCGGCGTTTTTATTCAAAACTTAATAAATAGAGATTTAAAGTTGAAAAGTGTCCTCTTAATGACATGAACAATTGCTTTATGCTTAAAATTTAAAACATCTTCTCGAACTATTTCGAACCATTGGAAACAGGAAATCATTTTCTTTTTAATGTATTCCGACATTAAAAACTATTGGTAACGATATCTCGGACTTTTAATTTTGATATTCAGAAGTTAACTGTATAAAAAGGGGTAAAAGTTGGTACTAATGCATAACTTTTAAATACATATTATTATTTTCTTGAAATTTTTAGATTCCAAGTGCTGCAAAATTATATACTCTTTTTGACAAATGAACACAAAAGCTCAAAATTTGTAAAAAAAAATATTAGGTCCTGGACGATTTTTATAAGAAGTTAATCTTTTGGGGATGATGAATTGAACTTTAACGCAAAAAAAACGTCTTATCTACGCTAACAACCTTGTGGGCATTGTCGGCCAGTATAAAATATGTGTTGATGTACAGACTAATTAACTACTTTTTGAAATAAAAACATAGTTAAAATGGGGTTCAAATGTTAATAAGTGCCGCCTAATCTCCCAGCTTTAACCGCATGGGCTTGGAACTTCAAATTTGGTATGAAGGTTCCGTCTCCGGCGTAGACACAATTTTCGGAAGCATGATTTTTGGAAATAATTAAAAGGTTGCACATAAAACCAAAAAAGTGTTTTGCTTAACGTTCTGCTTAAACCTCTTCGCTAGAAATCTGAAATTTCAAATACAAAAATAGAAAACATTCCGTCGTAGTAACAGTATTTGGCTAATAGCTATCGAATTTTTTGGTAGTTATCACCAAATTTTTGCTGAGGCAATCTAAATTTTATTGTCGTGTCAGAATGACTGTAACTTCAACAGGAGGATTTTCATCACAATCTAATGATTCAGTTGTCGCGATCGAATCTTTTGATTGTGTTAAAAATTATTCGATTGAAGCAACGGATTGCCCCAACTACAACGGTAGCCACGACCGAGTATGTTTTCTGGGTGTAGAGTATGTTCCAATGAACTTTTTTGAATTTTAAACAAAAACTTAATAAAAATGTGGTACAAAGAAAAAAGTGAATCCTTAATCACCAAGTCGAAGCAGCTGAAGCGAGGAACATAAAATGTGGTATGTAGGTTCCTCCTGCATCGTAGACGATTTTGGAAATTGTTACGATAAAAAATATCCATCTTATCCATCTGCTTAAACCTCTTCTGCTTGAAATCTGTAATTTCAAATATAGTAATGGCTAATGCACTTAAAATATACTTTTTGGAATTTTCAATAAAAACTCAATGAAAATGTGGTACAAAGAAAAAAATGTCCCCTTAATCACCATGACCAAGCCGCTACAGCTAGGAACTTGAAATTTGGCATGTAGGTTCATACCCTCGCATATACATCCACTAAGATGGGATTTTTGGAAATGTGTACGGGGAAAAGTCTCCTTTTGTCCAAAACACTTCAGTTAATTCACTAAAAAAAAACTTTTTGGAATTTATTATAAAACCATAGTAATATGGGGCTCTAAAGGGATAAATGGTCATTAATCACAAAATTCAATCCACTGGAGCTAGAAACTTGGAATAAAGCAAACAATTTTAATGTTTAATTATTAAAAGATTTTTTTTTTTTTTTTTAATTTTTCTCTTTATTAATGCAATCTATCTTTTTGGATATTAAACATTAGATTTGAGTTAGATACATATACATAAAATGGCTATGACCCATTGATCATACCATAAGGTTAAGAAGGTTTTGCTGTTGTTATTTAAACAGTTGTGTATCTCCATTTAAAGATGAATTCTTAATATATTCCGATATTAAAAACTACCGTTAACGGCGTCTAGGATTTTTAAGATATAGGAGATTTTGAATATTCAGAAGTTATGGGTATAAAAAAGAGCAAAAGGTGGTAAATGGTACTCTTTACAACTCTGAAAGATATTCAAATATTCACTTAAAACTTGTTGGTTTCAACTGCAGCAAAATTATTTACTCTTTTAAACAAATGAACACAAAAGCATGAAACTGGGAACCTGTAAAAAATATTTGGTCCTAGGCAACCAATGAACACAAAAGCACGAAATTTTGGAACCTGTAAACAAAATTTGGTCCAAGATGATCTTATCTCCCGATCCTAAATTTATTTTTTAAATTCTTCACTTCTCAATTTTAAGAGGACATCCTCATTATAAGCCTTCTAGATTTCGATTTTTTTTTGCGTAAATCGATAGTAGAAACTTTTCCACAAAAACTGTTATACTAAAATTTCAGAACGAAATTCCATGTATTAAATGGGTTTTAAATCGAGTTGACTATTTTTGAACCAATTTTTTATTTAAAAACTGGCTTAAGCATAGATTTAAGTTACCCTTATTTAACAAAATAGTAAAAAGTCCCAGTGGTTTAACCATTTTGTGTGTTATTTTTCAAAACTATTTTCTGGAATTTATTTGTTAAAATTTATTGTTAAAATATGATATTACCTGGTAAATGGCGCTATCAGTTTATCTGAAGTTTTCAAGACGGGCGCTATTATTCCTTTTCTGATTTTAGAATATGTTCTAAATAAATATGAACCGGGTCTGGGAAAGCTTCCGCGACCCTTAACCTCCTACAAAGAGCGCAAAACTAAAATGTAATGACGCAAATGAAAGACCAAATTTTATTATTATATTTCACATCAATGTAGCATTGTTTTTAGCTTGAATAAAAATTGTGTGTAAATTAGAAGTAGAAATAAGACTGTAGATGTACTTATTTTGTACTTTAATTAAGAATTGTAAAAATTAACAAAAATACTTTTTCTGAGCCAAAAAAAAACAATGCATTTGTTAAACGTAATAAATTTTTCTGTTGAGCGAACAGATATATTGAGATTGAGTAGAGGTTTTTGAGCTCCTAAACGTGAGTGAAGTTGTATGTGGTTTTAAATCTGAATAACACTTTCGTTAACCTGTTTTTCGAAAAGTATAATTTTTATTTTTTTTTTTTCAATTTAGATTAAAATTGCTTTACGAAAAATAAGGTTTGAATACAATGCTAATGAAAATTAAAAAACACATACAATGTGAATTAAGTTTTTAGTTCAAAAGACTATTATTTTGGAACTACTTGAAATATTGAAATATAAATATAATATTTTTGTGAAAAAATGGTATCAATTTATGCAAAAACTTTTTCGATGTCTTAAAAAACAAACATTTAATTATTTGAGCCCACATCACAGAAAAGCTATATTTCTAAAATGGGACTCTTTACTCGTTTCTACGTCTCCCAGTAATATATTAAAGATCCCCTTTTAGTGGAGATCTTCATTTGGCCATGTTTAATTAGTAAGTACTTTTTTGTTTAAAGAACTTTTTGGAAATAACCCATCGTGCCATGATCATGAAAATTAATATAACATGAAAATTGTTATATGTATTCTTCAAATTTTTACAAACTTATAGTTTTTAAGATTTTTTGAAAATTTTTTATCAAAAAAAAAATTATTTTTTAGAATAGTATGTAGTTTTTTGAAAAAAACATTATTTTTTTGTTGGAAAAATCTGTTTTTTTTTATCGAGAATTTGCTATTTGCAAAAAGACCTTTGTTTTGAAAAAGGACTTTTTCGGAAAAACACTTAACTTTTTTTTTGAAAAAGTATTTTTTTTTTTGTCAAAAGTACTTTTTTTGGTAAAATTTTTTTTTTTTTTGACAAGTCTTTTTTCTGGTGAAAGCACCTTTTCCGGGAAAAGTCATTTTTTTTGGTGAAAGCACTTGTTTTTAAAAAAGTATTTTTTGTGGAAAAAGTACTTTTTTTTGAACAAGATTTTTTTTTGGAATAAGATATTTATTTTGGCATTCTTCGTTGGAATATCAAAAAATTCCGTCTTATTCGAATTCTCCTTTCCAGGAGGAAACTGTATACCAATTTTTCGGTTATTTGGCCCAGTTTCCCACTTTTGGCCATCTCCGATGTATATATATATATAAATATATATATAAAAAAATCCCGTCTTAGTGGAGGTCACCTTCCCAGGAGGAACCTATATGCCAAATTTAAAGTTTCTAGGAGCAGGTGCTAGGATGGGCGATGTTGAGGCACTCAGTATCTCACACTACTCTTTTATATAAATAGATAGGCAGATGAAAACTACTGTTACATTAAAAAAAAAAGTTCCATATTGTGAAAAAAAACTTTTTTTAACCTATTATTCTTTTGAAAAGTACCATGACTTATAAAAAACCGTTAATTTTTGAAAAAAAAATACTTAAAAAAAAAAAGTTTCTTTTTTGAAAAAAAAAACGTTTCTTTTTGTTTTAAAAAAACCCGTTCTTATTTTGAGAAGTACAGTTACTTAAAAAAAACGCATCATATTTTTTAAAAACCGTTAATTTTTTAAACAACAGTTACTTTTTTAAACCTGTTATCTTTTTGAAAAATATCGTTACTTAAAAAACAAAAACCGTTAGTTTTTGATTAAACCGTTACTTTAAAAAAACCGTTACTTTTATGTGTTAAAAAAGTAACGCTTACTTTTTAAAAATGCCGTTACTTATTTTACAAAAACGGAAGGCTTTTTCCACTTTTTCGCACTCTCCGTTGGAATATTGGAAAATCCCTTGTAAATTTCAAGCTCCCAGGTCCAGGGGTCTAGGCTGGGCGATTTTGAGTCAGTCACACACACCACTTCTTTATATATATAGATTATTTATATACATTAATATGAAAAAAAAAATATACACGAAATATTTTAACCTACAGGACGTCAAGGTTGTTCGTTAAATCGAGATATTCGTTAAGCAACAAAACGAATAAAAAACAAAACTATGCAATTATTATTTATATTTTTTAAATTTATATATTTTTTATTTTCGTTCGACTTGTTTGTTAAAGCCTTACTTCAGTGTGAAAAGTTTGACAATCGTTGAACCGGGAATTTTTTTCATTGAGTGTTGTTTTTTCATTTTTTTTTTAAATTTTAAATACAAAAAAAAAATTGGAAAAAAGCACTTCAAAAGTTATAAATTTTTTTGGAAAAAGTAATTTTTCAAACTGTAATTTAATTTTTGAAAAAATGTATTTGTTCGGTATTTTTTTGAAGATGGTACTTTTTTAGAAAAAGCTAATTTTTTTTGTTACTTTTTTTTGGAAAAGCTCAAAAATTTTCGCTAATTTTATTTTTTTTTGAAAAATTAAAGTTTTTTTTGGAAAATGTACTTTTTTTGGAAAAAGTATTGTTTTGAAATTTATACTTTTTTAGAAAAATTAAATTTTTGGGTACTTTTTTTTTGTGGAAAATACTTTAGGAGGAAAATGGAAATTTTTAAGGAAAATGTATTTTTTGCGGAAAAATTACTGTTTTTAGTATTTTTTATGGAAAAATTTCTTTTGAAATTGATATTTTTTTTAGAAAAATTTATTTATTTTCTTTTTTGCTTGGAAATTGTATCTTTTTTTGGGAAGAAGCACTTTTTTGAAATTGATACTCTTTTTGAAAATTAAATTTTGTTGGTAGATTTTTTCTTTTGGAAAAGGAACTTATTTCGGTATTTTTTTTGGAAAAGGTACTTTTTTGGTACTCTTTTTTGAAAGATACAGAAAGTACTTTTTGTTTGAAAAATGGTACTTTTTTTAGAAAAATTTATTTTTTGTGTATTTTTTTGGAAAAAAATACTTTTGTGGGAAAAATACTTTTTTTGGAAAAGATATTTTTTTGGAAAAAGTACTTTTTTTACATTAGTACTTTTTTAGAAAAATTAATTTTTTTGTACTGTTTCCAATACTTTTTTAGAAAAATTATTTTTTTTTTGGAAATAGAACATTTTTGAACTTCTTTTTTTGGAAAAAAAAAACTTTTTTGTTACTTTATTTTGGAAATTTTTACTTTTGTAGAAAAATAAATTTTTTTTGTACTTGTTTTTTGGTAATCACCTTGGAAAAAAGTACTTATTTAGGGAAAAAGTACTATTTTGGTAGTACTATTTTTTGGTACTTTTTTGGAATAGGGTTTTTTTTCGGCAATTATTTTATTTGAAAATTTCGGTACTTTTTTTTGGAAGGGACATTTTTGAAAATGGTACTTTTTATAAATAAATTTAATTTTTTGGTACTTTTTTGCCAATTGTTTCGGTACATTTTTTGGTAAAAAGGAACATTTTTTGGTACTTTTTTTTTGAAAATAAACTTTTTCTGTACTTTTCTCTGGAAAATGTACTTTTTTCTGAATAGGGGTAAAATTTTTGGTACTTTTATTTGGATAAAGGACTTTTTCGGTAATTATTTTTTATGAAAATTTCTGTACTTTTCTTTTGGAAGGGGAAATTTTTTGGTACTTTTATTTTGGATAAGAGACTTTTTTGGTAATTATTTTTTTTGAAAATTTCGGTACTTTTTTTTTGGAAAGGGACATTTTAGAAATCAGTACATTTTTAGAATATTTAATTTTTTTGGTACTTTTTTGCCAATAGTTTTGGTACTTTTTTTTTGATAAAAAGAAAAATTTTTGTACTTTTTTTGGAAAATGAACATTTTTGGTACTTTTTCTCTTTTTTGGTACTTTATTTTGGAAAAGGGACTTTTTCGGTAATTATTTTTTTTTTGAAAATTTCGGTACTTTTTTTTGGAAAGGGACATTTTTGAAATCAGTACTTTTTAGAATATTTAATTTTTTTGGTACCTTTTTGCCAATAGTTTTGGTACTTTTTTTTGGTAAAAAGAAAAATTTTTTGGTATATGAACATTTGCGGAACTTTTTCTCTTTGAAATTGTACTTTTTTTGGTACTTTTTTCTGAAAAGGGTACATTTTTGGTACTTTTTTGGAAAAGGGACCTTTTCGGTAATTATTTTCTTTGAAAATTTCAGTACTTTTTTTTTGGAAAGGGACATTTGTGAAATTGGTACTTTTTTAGAAAATTAAAATTTTTTGGTACTTGTTTGTCAATAGTTTTGGTACTTTTTTTTTTAGTAAAAATAAAAATTATTTGGTATTTTTTTTTTGAAAATTATCGTTTTCGGTACTTTTTCTTGGTACTTTTTTTGGAAGAATGTACTTTTTTGGGACTTCGTTTTCGGTACTTTTTTTTGGAAAAGGTACTTTTTTCGGAAAATGGACACTACTTTCCGAAAAAGGAGGAGTTTTCCACTTTTTGGCCTTCTCCGTAGGAATATCCAAAAATCGCTTCTTAGTGGAGGTCTAAGTTGGAGAAGGAACATATGTACCAAATTTCAAGTTCCTAGGTCCAGAGGTCTTGGCTGGGCGATGTTGAGTCACTCAGCCCTCAGTCACTAAGTATCTCAGTCACTCAGTCACGCCACTCTTATATAGTTATAGATCAGCTATGCCCACTCCATATGCCCGCGAGCGAAACAGCTTTTTTGTGCTTTCACATGTACACATAAAGAGCTTTGTGCTTTCACACATACGCGAAAACTTACACCGATAAAATTGAATAGTCGCATAGTTAAAAAATTCTTAGTTCATCTTAAATAAATTAATTTTAACTATCTTGATCATTAATAACTATTTGTTTTTTGTGTCAAAATTTTTAATTGTCATAATAAATATAACGAATTTTCGTAAGCATAGAAAATTTGACTTTTGTTTAAAAATTGTAAACTTTAAATTAAATTTAATATATTTTAATTGAAAAAAACTAAATTTTGATGAAATTATAAGTATAAAGTTTATACTTATCTTATACATCCATTGTTTATACTATAAACAATGGATGCAACATTTAAATGAGTATTTGTTACTACTAGTATGGTTAAATTATAAATCAACTAAGAAATATTTTGGGTGTAGTGATAAACAATAGGATGGGCCGAAATATACACATAAAGAGCTTTGTGTACGCGAAACCTAGTAATTAAATCGGGTCAGCTAGAAAACATTTGTGCAATGCTTGCGTTTGGTTTTGTTTTTTTAAACGACTGTTGATCAGTTGTCACGCAGACTTCATGCGAGAAGGGTAGTACACGCAAATCAGAAAGTGAAGTACAGCACTGCTCAAAATGTTTAATGAGGTTTGGGAAAATGATTTTTGTTTACACAAAACAGCGTTGGCGAGCCAGTATGTTGGTATGCCAACGCAATGTTAAGCGTATTCATAAATTTAATGTCGAAAAGGCATTACAAGGTCTTGCCATAAAGAATATTTCGATATTGTAGATGCGGAAAGAGAAATTTAATTGCTAATTTAAAAAAAAACATTTGTTGCAGGAAACATTGTAAATAATGATGTTGAAAAAGCGTCTTTTATTGTTTCGCTTGCGTTATCAAAACGCTGTCGTCCTTTTGATGATGGCATTTTTTTTAAGGTGCTCGCTAAAGAAGTGTTGGGTTGTTTTGGAAGTAAGGGTAAGAGATATGGCCCAAATTTTTAGAAGAAGTACCATTATCAAGGAACACAATTACCCGTAGGACAGAACGAATTAGTTCGTATATTTTTTCCCTCACCAAGAACAGACTTAAAAATTGTAAATATTTCGCTCTATGTCTACAAAAGTTCTACAAAAGCGGATATTTCGGCCCATCCTAATAAATAAAAGTAACAATAAAGAGCTTTTACGCGTACCCAACACACTCGAACAAATCGCATACATTGACGTTGGGCATAGCTGTTATAGATAAAATGCAATTGAATTCAAAATGCACATATTAACGTTTTTGTCTACTGTTTTTTACGTAGCTAGGATTTTATTTCGGGGGGGAGGGGGCTTTTTCGATTTTTTATTTTGATTATGTACATATTTTTTTTTTGTAACCCGGGGAAGCTTATAAAAATATGTGCACACTAGGGTTATAAGCATTTTGTGCTAAATTTTTACCTATCAGCACGTAACGAGCAATAATGTATCAATAATAGAAATCGTTGTTTCAGGTCATTTGGTGACCAATAATTGTTTAGTTGACCAATACTTCACAACACATTTTAAATAACTTTTTACTTATGTTCGTTATTTTGCTAATTTTGATGTCTAATCTGTTTTTTCAAAATCCGCGAAACACGTCAAATTTGAAAACGTCCTTTAAGTTAGATACTCATCGTTGTTGTATAATTACGTTAACATTTTAGCTAAATATTCATTTTTAGTTTAATTAAACAAAAAGAGGATTTTGAGGAAACCCTTTTGAAGCTGCGCAGAGATAAATTTTATATTTTGTGGACTAATATACGGCTAGCCTAGCTAAATTTGATAATTAAAAAGTCAAAAGTTATAACCATAGTGCATATAGAAACGTTCGTCTTCTAATAACCCGACTAAAAAAAATTAATATGATGATTTATACGAAATTTATTTCATACGAAATTTAATATGAGTCTTAATACAGTTTTATATAAGGTTGCATTAGTTTAGCTTTAATTTGAAAATATCAGATTAAATTACATTTCAATAATGGCGCGGTACAATTTGATCCGATTTTATAAAGCGGTATAAATTTATATCGGAACTGATACTAATATATACAAAATAAGATATTAAAACTTCATTAAAATCCGAAATATTTGCAGAAATAATTACCGTCTAATACGGGTTTTGCTTCAAAGTTATTAATCCTTTTCGAATTTAACCACTTGCAAGAAGTTTACAACTTTTTGTAGCAAATTCCTTTCCATTTTGAAATTTTATTTTATTCAAAACTATACAAAAAAAAATAATTTGTTTGAGAAAAAAAACTTTAAAAATGAAGATATAATGAAAATGAAGATTTTACGGAATTTAGTAACTTAGCCCATTGAATACAAACACGGAAAAAACGTTTAACTTAATTTAGCGTTTTACATTGAAAAAATCTAAATCGAAAATAAAAACTTCTAATGTTACAAATAAAACAAGTTCTTTTTTTGGGGTTTCTACATCTTTTGTTTATAAGTTGTAGAAATTCAAGAACCAGAAAGAAATCAATTCAAACGAAACAAATTGAGGTAAATTTTGTGTATAAAAGTATATAAATATATAAATATATAAAATGATGCAAATTATTGTACTATTGTATTGATGTAATACGTATTTATATCCAAAATATGATTGACAAATTTTCTAGTGTGACTCTGCATGGGGTAATATACAATGTTATCCAAAATTAAATTGTGTGTTTTTGAATATAATATAATTTCTAAATATATATTATTTGTATTTTATAATGTCTAGGTATATATAACGTCATTATTAAATGAATTAGTTTTAGCGTATTCTAAATGAAATGCACAATTATATATTTAGCAAAATGCGATAAGACACAACTATATACGACATCATATTAAACATTTTCGACGAAACTAATTTTATATATGAATTTATATAATTATGTTCGGTTAAATACAATTTCAGACATAGACTTATAAGTGTATATCAAATAATGTATTATTTAAAGTTTTATAACCGTCCAAAAATCTACTTATTTTTTAATCGTGAACTCAAAAGTTTTAGATTTTGCAGATAAATTAGAAAGCAAATATCCTATATAAATTGCCTGACACTTAAAAGGAAACTTTTCCGATGGGTTGCCTTTGAACTTAATAAAATTTTGATAGGTGATAAAGGAGCAAAAAAAATATGATAAACGTATTTTTTAGCTGCCCAATCCCATGGTTTGGGGTTTAACAGTGGCGGTGAATTGAAACACATATTTGTATTAAAATATATTTAAAAGTTTAGGAAATTTAGACTTGTTTAAAACCAGCGTCACACGTTAAAGAAATTGGGTGAACTTTATATCAGTTATATCAGAGATAGGCAGAGAGATTTTGTCGTTGTGTAAGTGAGCTGTAGCTCTCTATTACTCAATGCACTTAGAGAAACTTATAGTTAAAATAAGAAACAAGTACATAAATAAAAAAGAGGAAACCCGCACTTTACAGGGCGTTCCTCAAAAAAAATATTGCCCCTTCGCGAATTAAAAAAGACATATCATTAACTGTGCTATATTTGGAATATCAGTGCATTCATCTAAGCAAATAGAAAAATATCTGTAATTAAGTATTTTATTTTTTATATTTGAATAAATGAATGCACTGATATTTTCAGTTCTTCGAATGATAGTGCGTGGAGACAAGGGAACATCATTTATTAGTTTACGAATTTCGTAGGCCTTTTCACCAAAACCGCAATAGCAAATGATGCTTTTTTTAAACTCCTCAGAGTCCGCAATAAATTTTTCATAAAATGTTTTTTAAGTTCTATAATTAATAATTTTCTTTCATCATTAGATACGTTGTCGCGCAGCGTGACAACGTACGTTGACATACTAGACGTTCTGGATTACCGAAAAAATTTTCGCTAAACAAGAATTCACATGCAAAATGTTCATTCATTCTCACAATGCATATCAAACAAAAAGCGTCAAACCAAAAAACGGAAAGCGTACAATCAACCTGTTCGTTTGAATGCTCATGCGAGACTGATTGTTTTTTTTAATTTTTTTAATGTGTTAGGGCATGTAGGTGTGAGAGCAAAAACGCCGCGTAAGTGGTTTTTGCCTACCTCTCCTTTATATCAGAGATATGCAGAGAGATTTTTGTGGTTATGTAAGTGAGCTGTAGCTCTCTATTACTCAATGCACTTAGAGAAACTTATAGTTAAAATAAGAAAACGTACATAAATAAAAAAAAAAGAGAAAACCGCACTTTACAGGGCGTTCCTCAAAAAAAAATATTGCCACCTCGGGAATTAAAATAGACATTTTTTTTCTATCTTTGGTTTTTTGGGGCCGGGCCCATGGGCCCTAAAACTGGTATGCGTAGAAACATACAAGTGTGGGTACTCAACTGAAAAGAGGTTTCCTCAGGATTCATAAATGATATTATTTTAATGATCCGTAGCGCCCTCTAGAGTATATTTTGGTAACAAAGCCCTGAGGGTCCCGGCCCCATAAACTGAAGATAGAAAAAAAATATTTTATAATTCTGGAGACGACCACCTACTTTTTTTGAAAAGAGCCCTGTAAAGCGCAGTTTAGTCAAAAAAAAATATTTCATATAGATTAATGTTTTTTCCAATACAAAATAATGAACACACCAACTAAATTAGGAAAAAAATTTAATGAATTAAAAAATGGTTTAAATTATTAAAAAAAAATGTTCAGATTCGTAGATTTGTTAGATTTAAAAAAAAGTTGTATGTGGTTAAAAATTATTAATCGACCAATGAAACAATAAAAAATGACTTCAATTTATAATACAAACATATAATAAGTTTGTTATAATGTTTATTAAAAATAAAAATTATGTTTTTTTTTTACCTTTGATTGTGCAATGAAAATTATTCAACTTCGAGGCCATTCTCTATACTTCTTCATTAGGATATTGTCCTAACAAATAATCTAGTTTTTTTGTTTTCAAATTTATTACTTCACCCTTTCAGGGATGTGCTGATAGATCTATTTCGGGAATTTTCTAGGTTCCCATCATCAGAACACGTTTTGAAAGCGGTAACAATCCCATGCTAAACATCAAACATTCATATGAACTAGTTTACTCACTACATGAGAACTAATATACATATGAGTTTGAAGTTAAAGAATATAACCATTGATCAAAAATAAATTGAAAACTTGTTTGATGTGCAAGATCCACCTCTGGTGGATATTCAATAAATACACGTTTTTTTGTTTTTCTCCTCCTTTTTATATTTTGTTTAGTTTGTAAACAAAACAGAAGAAGTAAACTAGGCGGTACTTTGCCTTTTTTACAAGTTTGTTATAATTTTTTATTAAAAAAAAAATTATAACAAACTTGTAAAAATAAAAATTATAACAAACTTGTAAAAAAAGGCAAAGTACCACCTAGTTTACTTCCCCTGTTTTGTTTACAAACTAAACAAAATATAAAAAGGAGAGAAAAAACAAAAAACTTGTATTGAATATCCACCAGAGGTGGATTTTGCACATCAAACAAGTTTTCAATTTATTTTTTGATCAATGGTTATAATCTTTAACTTCAAACTCATATGTAGATTAGTTCTCATGTAGTGAGTAAAGTAGTTCATATGAATGTTTGAATGTTTAGCATGGGATTTTTACCGCTTTCAAAACGTGTTCTGAGGATGGGAACCTAGAAAATTCCCGAAATAGATCTGTCAACACATTCCTGAAAGGGTCAAGTAATAAATTTGAAACAAAAAAACTCTATAGATTATTTGTTAGGACAATATCCTAATGAAGAAATAAAGAGTATGGCCTCGAACTTGAATAATTTTCATTTTCATTGCATAATTAAAGGTCAAAAAAAACA
>CM037851.1:111482780-111499457 GCA_021234595.1 Delia radicum | reverse complement strand
AAAACAAAAAACGTGTATTTATTGAATATCCACCAGAGGTGGATCTTGCACATCAAACAAGTTTTCAATTTATTTTTGATCAATGGTTATATTCTTTAACTTCAAACTCATATGTATATTAGTTCTCATGTAGTGAGTAAACTAGTTCATATGAATGTTTGATGTTTAGCATGGGATTGTTACCGCTTTCAAAACGTGTTCTGATGATGGGAACCTAGAAAATTCCCGAAATAGATCTATCAACACATCCCTGAAAGGGTGAAGTAAGTATAATTTGAAAACAAAAAAACTAGATTATTTGTTAGGACAATATCCTAATGAAGAAGTATAGAGAATGGCCTCGAAGTTGAATAATTTTCATTGCACAATCAAAGGTAAAAAAAAACATAATTTTTATTTTTAATAAAAATTATAACAAACTTATTATATGTTTTGTATTATAAATTGAAGTCATTTTTATTGTTTCATTGGTCGATTAATAATTTTTAACCACATACAACTTTTTTTAAATCTAACAAATCTACGAATCTGAACATTTTTTTTTAATAATTTAAACCATTTTTTAATTCATTAAATTTTTTTCCTAATTTAGTTGGTGTGTTCATTATTTTTGTATTGGAAAAAAACATTAATCTATATGAAATATTTTTTTTGACTAAACTGCGCTTTACAGGGCTCTTTTCAAAAAAAGTAGGTGGTCGTCTCCAGAATTATAAAATATTTTTTTCTATCTTCAGTTTATGGGGGCCGGGACCCTCAGGGCTTTGTTGCCAAAATATACTCTAGAGGGCGCTACGGATCATTAAAATAATATCATTTATGAAATCCTGAGGAAAACCTCTTTTCAGTTGAGTACCCACACTTGTATGTTTCTACGCATACCAGTTTTAGGGCCCATGGGCCCCGGCCCAAAAACCAAAGATAGAAAAAAAATGTCTATTTTAATTCCCGAGGTGGCAATATTTTTTTGAGGAACGCCCTGTAAAGTGCGGTTTTCTCTTTTTTTTTATTTATGTACGTTTTCTTATTTTAACTATAAGTTTCTCTAAGTGCATTGAGTAATAGAGAGCTACAGCTCACTTACATAACCACAAAATCTCTCTGCATATCTCTGATATAAAGGAGAGGTAGGCAAAACCACTACGCGGCGTTTTTGCTCTCACACCTACATGCCCTAACCACGGTTGCCACTGGCAAACATTTTTTTCTACCAAAATTTGACCAAAAAGCTACCAAAAGTTACCATTTTTGAATTTTATTGATAAAAACTTAAAAAAATTCAGTACATACATATTTTTATATTATATATAATTATAATCACTTATTCATATATTAAAAACAAAATAACATAACAAAAACATAAACATAACATTACTTCAGGTATTCTACTTCACATTTTAACGAAATAAGAAAAAAAATTATTTAATATAATCTTTAGCTGACCAAACATAATGTTGGTCTTTGGAACCAGCCAATTCTTTTGCCACCATTATGTTGTTTAATGTTTCATATTCTAATTTATTTCTAAGTTTGGTTTTAATTAAACTTAAATCAAAAAAATTTCTTTCAGCGGCTGCTGAGCTATGAGGAAGGCACATTAAATTAAATATAAAATCAGTTAATTCCTTAAATCTATATTCATTAAGCCCATTTTTTTATTAAACTTATATTTTCCCAAAAGAAGTAATATCATCGTTTTGATTGAGATCATTTGATAACAAAGTAAGAAGACTCCATTGAGTAACAATTGTGTCATTGTCACAACTTTTCAAATAATAAAATTCATTTAAAAGATTTAAAATAGAATCTTTAGTTTCATTTAAAATTTTGTTAGGTGTTATAATTGACAACACTTTTAAATCATTTCGGCTAAAATCAAACCTGGTTTTTAATTGATTGAGAAATTCTATGTAAAAATTTCGTATGTGCCCTTTTATTAAAATTTTTTGTGACTCAGAAAATTGGTCAGAATTTAAGTATTTTTCTGATTCGCTCCCCATATATACATTAATGGCAAATAGTACCGGTTATCATTTGTATCACAATCGTTTCAAACATGCAGATCTTTTTACATACTTGTCATCCATGAAGTTACAAGCAATAAGCTTGAAATTAATTTCAAGTTGCTGATACAAATATGGTAAGCGAACTCTTTCTGACTGGAACTCTTTAAGTTGTTAATTATTTTTAATATGTAAGAAAGAAACATCATGTAAACTTTTATTTCTTCATTACCTAGCATATTTGAAATTTCAATTGGCTTAATGCCATTTACTTCTAAAGAACATGACAAAAAATATAATTGTAAGGCCTGCCATTGTTCCAAAATTCTAGAAATGACTTGCTCTAGAGCTAACCACCTTGTCAAAGAAACACCCAGTATTTTATGTGGCTCAATATTACAATATTCTTGGAATTCTTTTAGTTCTGAAACTCTTTTTGGGCTATACGAAAAAAAATTATAAATTTTTCTGCAAAGATCTTCTATGTTGGATGGCAATTTTTTGCAAGCATAGCTGGAACAGAGATGCAGAGAATGGCATGTGCATTTCATATAGAACAAATTTGTGTCACGCCTTAACTTAGTTTTTATACCATTCAATTCGCCTGCCATTGTGCTTGCGCCATCCGTCGCTAATCCAATTAAGTTTTTATTGGAATGTTGTTTTGATCGAAGAAGCTGTGTATTACTTGATATATTGCATCAGCATTGGTTTTAACCAATTCTAATAGTGCAACAAATCTGTCGCAAATTGTCTTGGAGACACTATCAAAATACCTTACAACTAACACCAAACATTTCTTATTAGACAAGTCTGTTGTTTCATCGACAATTAGAGAAAATTTTGAAGATCTCATGGCAATAGTAATATTGTCTGACGCTTTTTTGCCTAAAGTTTCGGCCAACTGTGTTGCTTTAGTACGCCCACATTTAATAGATTTTGCAATGCATGAATCTGGACAACATTCTCGAAGCAAATTGGGTAGAAAATCCATTAATAGTAGTGGTAAGTTATGGCAAATACAAAACATTACCAAAGTTAATTCTGCTTGCCTTATCTTCTTTTCCAGGGAACGCTGATCGTCGCTCAAAAACTTGTCAATTTGAATTAAATTTTTCTTTTGGTGTTCGCTTTGTATGTGCGAAGCATTCGTTTCATGTTTCTTTAAATGCGATAAATGATTTGTAAGTGACTTTTCACATACCACACAGAAACATTTTCCATTTTTATCTTGGAGCCATGAAAAAGTTCTTATCCATTCACTTCTAACTTTTCTAATTTCTTTGGGCTTTTCCCTCTCAACATTGTAAATACATAAAATATCATTACAAATTGTTTTACACGATGTCTTTTAAAGTTATTTACATATTTTTTGATGTTTCTGCTTCATCATCGCTGCTTAGCATACATTCGACTTGAGAAAGTCTTGGCTTTTTTGTTAAAAATCAGAAATATAATTTGAAACCGTTTTAAAGGAAAAAAAAACAATAAATAAATAATTATCTTACCTATCCATACAAACAACTGCAATTTTGACAAATTATATACTATGTGTATAACAACAACATAAACAAATAAACAAAAACAAAATGCGATCTAAACACACATAACTTCCACTTTCGTTTGATGTTTCTACTAGAGCGAAAGATAAGCAATGACACAGTTGTTTTAGTAAACTTCTTATTTGTTTAGAACAGTGTTACCATCGGCTTAAATTTGTTTAAGGTAGTAAGCGGCGGAACACAATTTACACGTAGGCGATTTGCACGTTAACAAGTAAAAACAGCAGAACAGAAATTAAAAAAATTAAATTCAAAAAGTTACCAAAATCAAAATGAAGTTACCAAGTTACCAAAGCAAAAAAAGTTACCAGTTTTGGTAGAAAATTACCAAAGTGGCAACCGTGGCCCTAACACATTAAAAAAATTAAAAAAAAACAATCAGTCTCGCATGAGCATTCAAACGAACAGGTTGATTGTACGCTTTCCGTTTTTTGGTTTGACGCTTTTTGTTTGATATGCATTGTGAGAATGAATGAACATTTTGCATGTGAATTCTTGTTTAGCGAAAATTTTTTCGGTAATCCAGAACGTCTAGTATGTCAACGTACGTTGTCACGCTGCGCGACAACGTATCTAATGATGAAAGAAAATTATTAATTATAGAACTTAAAAAAACATTTTATGAAAAATTTATTGCGGACTCTGAGGAGTTTAAAAAAGCATCATTTGCTATTGCGGTTTTGGTGAAAAGGCCTACGAAATTCGTAAACTAATAAATGATGTTCCCTTGTCTCCACGCACTATCATTCGAAGAACTGAAAATATCAGTGCATTCATTTATTCAAATATAAAAAATAAAATACTTAATTACAGATATTTTCTATTTGCTTAGATGAATGCACTGATATTCCAAATATAGCACAGTTAATGATATGTCTTTTTTAATTCGCGAAGGGGCAATATTTTTTTTGAGGAACGCCCTGTAAAGTGCGGGTTTCCTCTTTTTTTATTTATGTACTTTTTCTTATTTTAACTATAAGTTTCTCTAAGTGCATTGAGTAATAGAGAGCTACAGCTCACTTACGCAACGACAAAATCTCTCTGCCTATCTCTGATATAAACTGATATAAAGTTACCCAATTTCTTTAACGTGTGACGCTGGTTTTAAACAAGTCTAAATTTCCTAAACTTTAAATATATTTTAATACAAATATGTGTTCAATTTCACCGCCACTGTTAAACCCCAAACCATGGGATTGGGCAGCTAAAAAATACGTTTATCATATTTTTTTTGCTCCTTTATCACCTATCAAAATTTTATTAAGTTTCAAAGGCAACCCATCGGAAAAGTTTCCTTTTAAGTGTCAGGCAATTTATATAGGATATTTGCTTTCTAATTTATCTGCAAAATCTAAAACTTTTGAGTTCACGATTAAAAAATAAGTAGATTTTTGGACGGTTATAAAACTTTAAATAATACATTATTTGATATACACTTATAAGTCTATGTCTGAAATTGTATTTAACCGAACATAATTATATAAATTCATATATTATTAGTTTCGTCGAAAATGTTTAATATGATGTCGTATATAGTTGTGTCTTATCGCATTTTGCTAAATATATAATTGTGCATTTCATTTAGAATACGCTAAAACTAATTCATTTAATAATGACGTTATATATACCTAGACATTATAAAATACAAAATAATATATATTTAGAAATTATATTATATTCAAAAACACACAATTTAATTTTGGATAACATTGTATATTACCCCATGCAGAGTCACACTAGAAAATTTGTCAATCATATTTTGGAGATAAATACGTATTACATCAATACAATAGTACAATAATTTGCATCATTTTATATATTTATATACTTTTATACACAAAATTTACCTCAATTTGTTTCGTTTGAATTGATTTCTTTCTGGTTCTTGAATTTCTACAACTTATAAACAAAAGATGTAGAAACCCCAAAAAAGAACTTGTTTTATTTGTAACATTAGAAGTTTTTATTTTCGATTTAGATTTTTTTCAATGTAAAACGCTGAATTAAGTTAAACGTTTTTTCCGTGTTTGTTATTCAATGGTCTAAGTTACTAAATTCCGTAAAATCTTCATTTTCATTATATCTTCATTTTTAAAGTTTTTTTCTCACACAACTTATTTTTTTTTGTATAGTTTTGAATAAAATAAAATTTCAAAATGGAAAGGAATTTGCTACAAAAAGTTGTAAACTTCTTGCAAGTGGTTAAATTCGAAAAGGATTAATAACTTTGAAGCAAAACCCGTATTAGACGGTAATTATTTCTGCAAATATTTCGGATTTTAATGAAGTTTTAATATCTTATTTTGTATATATTAGTATCAGTTCCGATATAAATTTATACCGCTTTATAAAATCGGATCAAATTGTACCGCGCCATTATTGAAATGTAATTTAATCTGATATTTTCAAATTAAAGCTAAACTAATGCAACCTTATATAAAACTGTATTAAGACTCATATTGAATTTCGTATGAAATAAATTTCGTATAAACCATCATATTAATTTTTTTTAGTCGGGTTATTAGAAGACGAACGTTTCTATATGCACTATGGTTATAACTTTTGACTTTTTTAATTATCAAATTTTAGCTAGGCTAGCCGTATATTAGTCCACAAAAATATAAAATTTATCTCTGCGCAGCTTTCAAAAGGGTTTCCTCAAAATCCTCTTTTTGTTTAATTAAACTAAAAATGAATATTTAGCTAAAATGTTAACGTAATTATACAACAACGATGAGTATCTAACTTAAAGGGCGTTTTCAAATTTGACGTGTTTCGCGGATTTTGAAAAAACAGATTAGACATCAAAATTAGCAAAATAACGAACATAAGTAAAAGTTATTTAAAATGTGTTGTGAAGTATTGGTCAACTAAACAATTATTGGTCACAAAATGACCTGAAACAACGATTTCTATTATTGATACATTATTGCTCGTTACGTGCTGATAGGTAAAAATTTAGCACAAAATGCTATAACCCTAGTGTGCACATATTTTTATAAGCTTCCCCGGGTTACAAAAAAAAAATATGTACATAATCAAAATAAAAAATCGAAAAAAGCCCCCTCCCCCCCCCCGAAATAAAATCCTAGCTACGTAAAAAACAGTAGACAAAACAGTTAATATGTGCATTTTGAATTCAATTGCATTTTATCTATAACTATATACGAGTGGCGTGACTGAGTGACTGAGATACTTAGTGACTGAGGGCTGAGTGACTCAACATCGCCCAGCCAAGACCTCTGGACCTAGGAACTTGAAATTTGGTACATATGTTTCTCCTCCGACTTAGACCTCCACTAAGAAGCGATTTTTTGATATTCCAACGGACAAGACCACAAAGTGGAAAAACTCCTCCTTTTTTGGAAAATAATGTCCATTTTCCCCAGCCAAGACCTCTGGACATAGGAACTTGAAATTTGGTACATATGTTCCTTCTCCAACTTAGACCTCCACTAAGAAGCGATTTTTGGATATTCCTACGGAGAAGGCCAAAAAGTGGAAAACTCCTCCTTTTTCGGAAAGTAGTGTCCATTTTTCCGAAAAAAGTACCTTTTTCCAAAAAAAAAGTACCGAAAACGAAGTCCCAAAAAAGTACATTCTTCCAAAAAAAGTACCAAGAAAAAAGTACCGAAAACGATAATTTTCAAAAAAAAAAATACCAAATAATTTTTATTTTTACTAAAAAAAAAAGTACCAAAACTATTGACAAACAAGTACCAAAAAATTTTAATTTTCTAAAAAAGTACCAATTTCACAAATGTCCCTTTCCAAAAAAAAGTACTGAAATTTTCAAAGAAAATAATTACCGAAAAAGGTCCCTTTTCCAAAAAAAGTACCAAAAAATGTACCCTTTTCAGAAAAAAGTACCAAAAAAAGTACAATTTCAAAGAGAAAAAGTTCCGCAAATGTTCATATACCAAAAAATTTTTCTTTTTACCAAAAAAAAGTACCAAAACTATTGGCAAAAAGGTACCAAAAAAATTAAATATTCTAAAAAGTACTGATTTCAAAAATGTCCCTTTCCAAAAAAAAGTACCGAAATTTTCAAAAAAAAATAATTACCGAAAAAGTCCCTTTTCCAAAATAAAAGTACCAAAAAAAGAGAAAAAGTACCAAAAATGTTCATTTTCAAAAAAAGTACCAAAAAATTTTTCTTTTTATCAAAAAAAAAGTACCAAAACTATTGGCAAAAAAGTACCAAAAAAATTAAATATTCTAAAAATGTACTGATTTCTAAAATGTCCCTTTCCAAAAAAAAAGTACCGAAATTTTCAAAAAAAAATAATTACCAAAAAAGTCTCTTATCCAAAATAAAAGTACCAAAAAAATTTCCCCTTCCAAAAGAAAAGTACAGAAATTTTCATAAAAAATAATTACCGAAAAAGTCCTTTATCCAAAATAAAAGTACCAAAAATTTTACCCTATTCAGAAAAAAGTACATTTTCCAGAGAAAAAGTACAGAAAAAGTTTATTTTCAAAAAAAAAGTACCAAAAAAATGTTCCTTTTTACCAAAAAATGTACCGAAACAATTGGCAAAAAAGTACCAAAAAAATTAAATTTATTTATAAAAAAGTACCATTTTCAAAAATGTCCCTTTCCAAAAAAAAGTACCGAAATTTTCAAATAAAATAATTGCCGAAAAAAACCCTATTCCAAAAAAGTACCAAAAAATAGTACTACCAAAATAGTACTTTTTCCCTAAATAAGTACCTTTTTCCAAAGGTGATTACCAAAAAACAAGTACAAAAAAAATTTATTTTTCTACAAAAGTAAAAATTTCCAAAATAAAGTAACAAAAAAGTTTTTTTTTCCAAAAAAAGAAGTTCCAAAAATGTTCTATTTCCAAAAAAAAAATAATTTTTCTAAAAAAGTATTGGAAACAGTACAAAAAAATTAATTTTTCTAAAAAGTACTAATGTAAAAAAAGTACTTTTTCCAAAAAAATATCTTTTCCAAAAAAAGTATTTTTCCCACAAAAGTATTTTTTCCAAAAAAATACACAAAAAATAAATTTTTCTAAAAAAAAGTACCATTTTTCAAACAAAAAGTACTTTCTGTATCTTTCAAAAAAGAGTACCAAAAAAGTACCTTTTCCAAAAAAAATACCGAAAAAAGTTCCTTTTCCAAAAGAAAAAATCTACCAACAAAATTTAATTTTCAAAAAGAGTATCAATTTCAAAAAAGTGCTTCTTCCCAAAAAAGATACAATTTCCAAGCAAAAAAGAAAATAAATAAATTTTTCTAAAAAAAATATCAATTTCAAAAAGAAATTTTTCCATAAAAAATACATTTTCCTTAAAAAATTTCCATTTTCCTCCTAAAGTATTTTCCACAAAAAAAAGTACCCAAAAATTTAATTTTTCTAAAAAAGTATAAATTTCAAAACAATACTTTTTCCAAAAAAAGTACATTTTCCAAAAAAAACTTTCATTTTTCAAAAAAAAATAAAATTAGCGAAAATTTTTGAGCTTTTCCAAAAAAAGTAACAAAAAAAATTAGCTTTTTCTAAAAAAGTACCATCTTCAAAAAAATACCGAAAAAATACATTTTTTCAAAAATTAAATTACAGTTTGAAAAATTACTTTTTCCAAAAAAATTTATAACTTTTGAAGTGCTTTTTTCCAATTTTTTTTTTGTATTTAAAATTTAAAAAAAAAATGAAAAAACAACACTCAATGAAAAAAATTCCCGGTTCAACGATTGTCAAACTTTTCACACTGAAGTAAGGCTTTAACAAACAAGTCGAACGAAAATAAAAAATATATAAATTTAAAAAATATAAATAATAATTGCATAGTTTTGTTTTTTATTCGTTTTGTTGCTTAACGAATATCTCGATTTAACGAACAACCTTGACGTCCTGTAGGTTAAAATATTTCGTGTATATTTTTTTTTTCATATTAATGTATATAAATAATCTATATATATAAAGAAGTGGTGTGTGTGACTGACTCAAAATCGCCCAGCCTAGACCCCTGGACCTGGGAGCTTGAAATTTACAAGGGATTTTCCAATATTCCAACGGAGAGTGCGAAAAAGTGGAAAAAGCCTTCCGTTTTTGTAAAATAAGTAACGGCATTTTTAAAAAAGTAAGCGTTACTTTTTTAACACATAAAAGTAACGGTTTTTTTAAAGTAACGGTTTAATCAAAAACTAACGGTTTTTGTTTTTTAAGTAACGATATTTTTCAAAAAGATAACGGGTTTAAAAAAGTAACTGTTGTTTAAAAAATTAACGGTTTTTAAAAAAATATGATGCGTTTTTTTTTAAGTAACTGTACTTCTCAAAATACTTTTAAAACAAAAAGAAACGTTTTTTTTCAAAAAAGAAACTTTTTTTTTTAAGTATTTTTTTTCAAAAATTAACGGTTTTTTATAAGTCATGGTACTTTTCAAAAGAATAATAGGTTTAAAAAAAGTTTTTTTTTCACAATATGGAACTTTTTTTTTTAATGTAACAGTAGTTTTCATCTGCCTATCTATTTATATAAAAGAGTAGTGTGAGATACTGAGTGCCTCAACATCGCCCATCCTAGCACCTGCTCCTAGAAACTTTAAATTTGGCATATAGGTTCCTCCTGGGAAGGTGACCTCCACTAAGACGGGATTTTTTTATATATATATTTATATATATATATACATCGGAGATGGCCAAAAAGTGGGGAACTGGGCCAAATAACCGAAAAATTGGTATACAGTTTCCTCCTGGAAAGGAGAATTCGAATAAGACGGAATTTTTTGATATTCCAACGAAGATGGCCAAAAAGTATTCAGAAAATAAATATCTTATTCCAAAAAAATATCGTTTTCCAAAAAAAAATACTTTTTCAAAAAAAAGTACTTTTTCCACAAAAAAATACTTTTTTAAAAACAAGTGCTTTCACCAAAAAAATTACTTTTCCCGGAAAAGGTGCTTTCACCAGAAAAAAAACTTGTCAAAGAAAAAAAAAAAAAAAAAAAAATTACCAAAAAAAGTACTTTTGACAAAAAAAATACTTTTTCAAAAAAAAAGTTAAGTGTTTTTCCGAAAAAGTCCTTTTTCAAAAACAAAGGTCTTTTTGCAAATAGCAAATTCTCGATAAAAAAAAAACAGATTTTTCCAACAAAAAAATAATGCTTTTTTCAAAAAACTACATACTATTCTAAAAAATATTTTTTTTTTTTTGATAACAAATTTTCAAAAAATCTTAAAAACTATAAGTTTGTAAAAATTTGAAGAATACATATAACAATTTTCATGTTATATTAATTTTCATGATCATGGCACGATGGGTTATTTCCAAAAAGTTCTTTAAACAAAAAAGTACTTACTAATTAAACATGGCCAAATGAAGATCTCCACTAAAAGGGGATCTTTAATATATTACTGGGAGACGTAGAAACGAGTAAAGAGTCCCATTTTAGAAATATAGGTTTTCTGTGATGTGGGCTAAAATAATTAAATGTTTGCTTTTAAGACATCGAAAAAGTTTTTGCATAAATTGATACCATTTTTTCACAAAATTATTATATTTAAATTTCAATATTTCAAGTAGTTCCAAAATAATAGTCTTTTGAACTAAAAACTTAATTCACATTGTATGTGTTTTTTAATTTTCATTAGCATTGTATTCAAACCTTATTTTTCGTAAAGCAATTTTAATCTAAATTGAAAAAAAAATAAAAATTATACTTTTCGAAAAACAGGTTAACGAAAATGTTATTCAGATTTAAAACCACATACAACTTCACTCACGTTTAGGAGCTCAAAAACCTCTACTCAATCTCAATATATCTGTTCGCTCAACAGAAAAATTTATTACGTTTAACAAAATGCATTGTTTTTTTTTGGCTCAGAAAAAGTATTTTTGTTAATTTTTACCATTCTTAATTAAAGTACAAAATAAGTACATCTACAGTCTTATTTCTACTTCTAATTTACACACAATTTTTCTTCAAGCTAAAAACAATGCTACATTGACGTGAAATATAATAATAAAATTTGGTATTTCATTTGCGTCATTACATTTTAGTTTTGGGCTCTTTGTAGGAGGTTAAGGGTCGCGGAAGCTTTCCCAGACCCGGTTCATATTTATTTAGAACATATTCTAAAATCAGAAAAGGAATAATAGCGCCGTCTTGAAAACTTCAGATAAACTGATAGCGCCATTTACCAGGTAATATCATATTTTAACAATAAATTTTAACAAATAAATTCCAGAAAATAGTTTTGAAAAATAACACACAAAAATGGTTAAATCACTGGGACTTTTTACTATTTTGTTAAATAAGGGTAACTTAAATTTATGCTTAAGCCAGTTTTTAAATAAAAAATTGGTTCAAAAATAGTCAACTCGATTTAAAACCCATTTAATACATGGAATTTCGTTCTGAAATTTTAGTATAACAGTTTTTGTGGAAAAGTTTCTACTATCGATTTACGCAAAAAAAAATCGAAATCTAGAAGGCTCATAATGAGGATGTCCTCTTAAAATTGAGAAGTGAAAAATTTAAAAAGATAAAATCGTCTTGGACCAAATTTTGTTTACAGGTTCCAAAATTTCGTGCTTTTGTGTTCATTGGTTGCCCAGGACCAAATATTTTTTACAGGTTCCCAATTTCATGCTTTTGTGTTCATTTGTTTAAAAGAGTAAATAATTTTGCTGGAGTTGAAACCTACAAGTTTTAAGTGAATATGTGAATATCTTTCAGAGTTGTAAAGAGTACCATTTACCTTTTGCTCTTTTTTATACCCATAACTTCTGAATATTCAAAATCTCCTATATCTTAAAAATCCTAGACGCCGTTAACGGTAGTTTTTAATATCGGAATATATTAAGAATTCATCTTTTAATAATAAAACATTAAAATTGTTTGCTTTATTCCAAGTTCCTAGCTCCAGTGGATTGAATTTTGTGATTAATGACCATTTATCCCTTTAGAGCCCCATATTACTATGGTTTTATAATAAATTCCAAAAAGTTTTTTTTTAGTGAATTAACTGAAGTGTTTTGGACAAAAGGAGACTTTTCCCCGTACACATTTCCAAAAATCCCATCTTAGTGGATGTATATGCGAGGGTATGAACCTACATGCCAAATTTCAAGTTCCTAGCTGTAGCGGCTTGGTCATGGTGATTAAGGGGACATTTTTTTCTTTGTACCACATTTTCATTGAGTTTTTATTGAAAATTCCAAAAAGTATATTTTAAGTGCATTAGCCATTACTATATTTGAAATTACAGATTTCAAGCAGAAGAGGTTTAAGCAGATGGATAAGATGGATATTTTTTATCGTAACAATTTCCAAAATCGTCTACGATGCAGGAGGAACCTACATACCACATTTTATGTTCCTAGCTTCAGCTGCTTCGACTTGGTGATTAAGGAGTCACTCTTTTCTTTGTACTACATTTTTATTAAGTTTTTGTTTCAAATTCAAAAAAGTTCATTAGAACATACTCTACACCCAGAAAACATACTCGGTCGTGGCTACCGTTGTAGTTGGGGCAATCCGTTGCTTCAATCGAATAATTTTTAACACAATCAAAAGATTCGATCGCGACAACTGAATCATTAGATTGTGATGAAAATCCTTCTGTTGAAGTTACAGTCATTCTGACACGACAATAAAATTTAGATTGCCTCAGCAGAAATTTGGTGATAACTACCAAAAAATTCGATAGCTATTAGCCAAATACTGTTACTACGACGGAATGTTTTCTCTTTTTGTATTTGAAATTTCAGATTTGTAGCGAAGAGGTTTAAGCAGAACGTTAAGCAAAACACTTTTTTGGTTTTATGTGCAACCTTTTAATTATTTCCAAAAATCATGCTTCCGAAAATTGTGTCTACGCCGGAGACGGAACCTTCATACCAAATTTGAAGTTCCAAGCCCATGCGGTTAAAGCTGGGAGATTAGGCGGCACTTATTAACATTTGAACCCCATTTTAACTATGTTTTTATTTCAAAAAGTAGTTAATTAGTCTGTACATCAACACATATTTTATACTGGCGGACAATGCCCACAATGTTGTTAGCGTAGATAAGACGTTTTTTTTTTGCGTTAAAGTTCAAAATGTAATTTTTATTGGACAATACAATAAAGTATTACCTATTTTATTTTACAGATTTGCAGAAATTTTTTACTCAGCGAAGCCTGCTTCGGACATACCGCAGAGTAAAAAACCAATAAGTCCAGCCGCAGGCCGGCTACGCAGAAAAACTTTAATATTCACACAATCTTCTTTTGAAAAATTTGTCTATGAAGAATATGTCGATTTTTTACTGGTGATTATTAGCATAATAATGTTAGGCATAGTTCCCATGTTGGTTTGAGGGTTATGATAGAAACATTTCAATTCATCATCCCCAAATCGGAAATTGGGATAATGTCATGTCATTCCTGCCTAAACATGTAGATCCCCAAAAGATTAACTTCTTATAAAAATCGTCCAGGACCAAATATTTTTTTTACAAATTTTGAGCTTTTGTGTTCATTTGTCAAAAAGAGTATATAATTTTGCAGCACTTGGAATCTAAAAATTTCAAGAAAATAAGAAAATGTATTTAAAAGTTATGCATTCGTACCAACTTTTACCCCTTTTTATACAGTTAACTTCTGAATATCCAAAATATTTTATAATTTAATTTTTATTATACTTGACTAGCTTAAAAGTCCGAGATATCGTTACCAATAGTTTTTAATGTCGGAATACATTAAAAAGAAAATGATTTCCTGTTTCCAATGGTTCGAGAAGATGTTTTAAATTTTAAGCATAAAGCAATTGTTCATGTCATAGGAGGCTTGTCATAGGAGGTTGCAATTGCTACCGTTGGAACACCTTGTGACAAGTTAGAAGTAGGTAGTGTTAAAGTAGGATCATTTTAGGATTTATGTGATATGCGACAGGAGCAGTGGGAAATAATTATCACGTGACATAAACGTACACGTGAGTATCAAAGAACTGAAAAAAAATGACTGATCGAAAACTAGCCACATATTAAGCGCATTGTGTTCTGTTGCAGGTGTAGTTTGAAGGGAATAGCACCATTGCGCTGGTCAGGGAAAATGTCGCCGGGCATGCGAAAAGGAATTAGCAAGTAAACTGTCACTTTTTATTCATCGCATATCATATTATGTAAGGGGTGCTAAATTGCCCGTCCGAAACCAGTCACTGAACTTATGGTTCATAGCACCAGTTCAAAAAACCTTCAAAAGGCACAGCAAAACTCAATTTCAAAATAAGTTTATTTTTCTATACACAACAAAAAACTACGAGTATAACAGTAAATTCATTATAACAATTTAAATTTGGAAAAGTACATAAACTATACAAAAAGTCCAGCTGTTCAAACACCCCAAGAAATTCTCACAAATTGCCAATTACTTACACATAAAAAATCGTTACCAAAAAACTTATAAAATATCTTAATACGATATTTCGAAACCAATATGCGAATATTTTGTATTTTAATTTATATTCTTGCAAAATATTTCAAGTTTTTGAATAAGTTGTGCAAAAAATATATTCTAGTTTTTGATATATTTCTAGTTTTTTGGTAGCGAAGTTTTATGTGTAAAATTGCCAAGGAAACCGTCATTCGCTCGAAAAATTGCCATAAAAACAGCCCGTCCCCATTTCAAAAATTAACTCGCCAAACAAGTTTTAAGATTGTACACGTTTGGCGAGAAATCGCCATATCTGACAACCCTGGTCACCATCTAACAGTTTCGTATTCAGTTCTTTTGAACCAGTGCAGTGTTACAACTTCATTTTGGCTGTAAAAAATCGGTACAGATAAAACTCCTTCAGTGTTAAGTCCGTTCTGTAGCAGTCAAGGGACTGAATCCTTTGGCACTAATTACCATGTTTTCATCCTCTGCTAACGGGTTTGAACAAGTTCAATGACCAGTAACAACTACAACTGAAACGGCCGTAGTTGCTTCAGTAGACTCTGATGTTATGTTAGTTCTTCTCCTGTTACATGACATATCTGGTACCAACCTGACAATGTTTTGCGACCATTGAAATACTCACGTGATTGGTCATTTCACCCAAATTAACACTTTTTGAAACACCAATATTTAAGTTTCAACTGTTTCGTGAAGTGCCCCCCAATCATATATCACGGAATTGTCACTTCATTCCCCGCAGGGATGTAACCAGATATGATTACATATTATGTTATATATGCGAATGTATTATTATATAAGACAATAGATCAACCATATCTTTTTTTGTATAGCATATATCGATCATTTACAGCAATAACGCCATAACTCACAAATTTTGATTTTGTAGAAAACGAGTTTAAAGTTTTAAATTTTTTCCCACCTTGAAGAAAAAAATAACGACATAATTTCTTTCAAGAGGTGAATACAAGATATCAATACGACTTTTTTACACAACTTGATACGAGAAATAATGAGTAATTCTGCGTCATTAACTCAAAAATCATGTTTTTTGAGTTGTGACGTTCTTGCAGTAAATGAACGATATGTCAATATCTAATTTTATAAAGGTCAATATATAGAAATATATCCTTATATTTATATGTTATAGCTATACATCATACAATATAAAATAACATATTATATATTTTAAGGTGAAAAAACATAAGACCGTATATAATTGTTTGCTCGGGTATGCATACCTTTTTACTTTTAACTACGTGGGAGAGAGGAAGAGTTTTTCTTATATATTTTTTTTTAAGTTAGTTGGAAATCAAACAAAAGTTTAAGTGGAATTTTATTGGCGAGCATTTTTTCTGTGTATGAAGATTTTTCATAAAGTTTATACAGAAAAGCTAAAATCGAATTTCAATTAAAATATTTGTTGATTCAATTAACATTTTAATTGAATTCAGTACTATTAAAAAAACTGTGGGCTCAATTTATATACTTTGTAACTATTTATTTGATTTCAGTTTCAATTAAGATTTTAATCATAGACATTAAAAATCTAATTGAATTTTGTTTTTAATTGCCAAAAAAAGAATTTAGTAAAGAAAAATGTAATTAAAATTTAAAAAAGTTCATCAAAAATTAGGTGTAATAATAGCTAAAATTTAAAAAAATCGCTAAATTGGAATAAAACAAAAATAATAAACAAAATTGTAAATAATTT
>CM037851.1:111454658-111482680 GCA_021234595.1 Delia radicum | reverse complement strand
ATCAGTCTCGCATGAGCATTCAAACGAACCGGTTGATTGTACGCTTTCCGTTTTTTTGGTTTGACGCTTTTTGTTTGATATGCATTGTGAGAATGAATGAACATTTTGCATGTGAATTCTTGTTTAGCGAAAATTTTTTCGGTAATCCAGAACGTCTAGTATGTCAACGTACGTTGTCACGCTGCGCGACAACGTATCTAATGATGAAAGAAAATTATTAATTATAGAACTTAAAAAAAACATTTATGAAAAATTTATTGCGGACTCTGAGGAGTTTAAAAAAGCATCATTTGCTATTGCGGTTTTGGTGTGAAAAGGCCTACGAAATTCGTAAACTAATAAATGATGTTCCCTTGTCTCCACGCACTATCATTCGAAGAACTGAAAATATCAGTGCATTCATTTATTCAAATTAAAAAAATAAAATACTTAATTCCAGATATTTTTCTATTTGCTTAGATGAATGCACTGATATTCCAAATATAGCACAGTTAATGATATGTCTTTTTTTAATTCGCGAAGGGGCAATATTTTTTTTGAGGAACGCCCTGTAAAGTGCGGGTTTCCTCTTTTTTTTATTTATGTACTTTTCTTATTTTAACTATAAGTTTCTCTAAGTGCATTGAGTAATAGAGAGCTACAGCTCCTTACACAACGACAAAATCTCTCTGCCTATCTCTGATATAAACTGATATAAAGTTACCCAATTTCTTTAACGTGTGACGCTGGTTTTAACAAGTCTAAATTTCCTAACTTAAATATATTTAATACAAATATGTGTTCAATTTCACCGCCACTGTTAAACCCCAAACCATGGGATTGGGCAGCTAAAAAATACGTTTATCATATTTTTTTTGCTCCTTATCACCTATCAAAATTTTATTAAGTTCAAAGGCAACCCATCGGAAAAGTTTCCTTTTAAGTGTCAGGCAATTTATATAGGATATTTGCTTTCTAATTTATCTGCAAATCTAAAACTTTTGAGTTCCACGATTAAAAAATAAGTAGATTTTTGGACGGTTTATAAAACTTTAAATAATACATTATTTGATATACACTATAAGTCTATGTCTGAAATTGTATTTAACCGAACATAATTATATAAATTCATATATAAAATTAGTTTCGTCGAAATGTTTAATATGATGTCGTATATAGTTGTGTCTTATCGCATTTTGCTAAATATATAATTGTGCATTTCATTTAGAATACGCTAAAACTAATTCATTTAATAATGACGTTATATATACCTAGACATTATAAAATACAAAATAATATATATTTAGAAATTATATTATATTCAAAAACACACAATTTAATTTTGGATAACATTGTATATTACCCCCATGCAGAGTCACACTAGAAAATTTGTCAATCATATTTTGGATATAAATACGTATTACATCAATACAATAGTACAATAATTTGCATCATTTATATATTTATATACTTTTATACACAAAATTTACCTCAATTTGTTTCGTTTGAATTGATTTCTTTCTGGTTCTTGAATTTCTACAACTTATACACAAAAGATGTAGAAACCCCAAAAAAGAACTTGTTTTATTTGTAACATTAGAAGTTTTTATTTTCGATTTAGATTTTTTTCAATGTAAAACGCTGAATTAAGTTAAACGTTTTTTCTGTGTTTGTTATTCAATGGTCTAAGTTACTAAATTCCGTAAAATCTTCATTTTCATTATATCTTCATTTTTAAAGTTTTTTTCTCAAACAAATTATTTTTTTTTGTATAGTTTTGAATAAAATAAAATTTCAAAATGGAAAGGAATTTGCTACAAAAAGTTGTAAACTTCTTGCAAGTGGTTAAATTCGAAAAGGATTAATAACTTTGAAGCAAAACCCGTATTAGACGGTAATTATTTCTGCAAATATTTCGGATTTTAATGAAGTTTTAATATCTTATTTTGTATATATTAGTATCAGTTCCGATATAAATTTATACCGCTTTATAAAATCGGATCAAATTGTACCGCGCCATTATTGAAATGTAATTTAATCTGATATTTTCAAATTAAAGCTAAACTAATGCAACCTTATATAAAACTGTATTAAGACTCATATTAAATTTCGTATGAAATAAATTTCGTATAAATCATCATATTAATTTTTTTTAGTCGGGTTATTAGAAGACGAACGTTTCTATATGCACTATGGTTATAACTTTTGACTTTTTTAATTATGAAATTTTAGCTAGGCTAGCCGTATATTAGTCCACAAAAATATAAATTTATCTCTGCGCAGCTTTCAAAAGGGTTTCCTCAAATCCTCTTTTTGTTTAATTAAACTAAAATGAATATTAAGCTAAAATGTTAACGTAATTATACAACAACGATGAGTATCTAACTTAAGGGACGTTTTCAAATTTGAGGTGTTTCGCGGATTTTGAAAAAAACAGATTAGACATCAAAATTAGCAAAATAACGAACATAAGTAAAAAGTTATTTAAAATGTGTTGTGAAGTATTGGTCAACTAAACAATTATTGGTCACAAAATGACCTGAAAAACGAATTCTATTATTGATAAATTATTGCTCGTTACGTGCTGATAGGTAAAAATTTAGCGCAAAATGCTATAAGCAAGTCCCAAAAAAGTACATTCTTCCAAAAAAAGTACCTTCTTCCAAAAAAAGTACCAAGAAAAAAGTACCGAAAAACGATCATTTTCAAAAAAAAGTACCAAATAATTTTTATTTTTACCAAAAAAAAGTACCAAAACTATTGACAAAAAAAGTACCAAAAAATTTTAATTTTCTAAAAAAGTACCAATTTCAAAACAATACTTTTTCCAAAAAAAGTACATTTTCCAAAAAAAAAACTTTCATTTTTCAAAAAAAAAATAAAATTAGCGAAAATTTTTGAGCTTTTCCAAAAACAAGTAACAAAAAAAATTAGCTTTTTCTAAAAAGTACCATCTTCAAAAAAATACCGAAAAAAATACATTTTTTTCAAAAATTAAATTACAGTTTGAAAAATTACTTTTTCCAAAAAAATTTATAACTTTTGAAGTGCTTTTTTTCCAATTTTTTTTTTGTATTTAAATTTAAAAAAAATGAAAAAACAACACTCAATGAAAAAAATTCCCCGGTTCAACCATTGTCAAACTATTCACACTGAAGTAAGGCTTTAACAACCAAGTCGAACGAAAATAAAAAATATATAAATTAAAAAAATATAAATAATAATTGCATAGTTTTGTTTTTTATTCGTTTTGTTGTTTAACGAATATCTCGATTTAACGAACAACCTTGACGTCCTGTAGGTTAAAATATTTCGTGTATATATTTTTTTTTTCATATTAATGTATATACATAATCTATATATATAAAGAAGTGGTGTGTGTGACTGACTCAAAATCGCCCAGCCTAGACCCCCTGGACCTGGGAACTTGAAATTTACAAGGGATTTTCCAATATTCCAACGGAGAGTGCGAAAAAGTGGAAAAAGCCTTCCGTTTTTGTAAAATAAGTAACGGCATTTTTAAAAAAGTAACCGTTACTTTTTTAACACATAAAAGTAACGGGTTTTTTAAAGTAACTGTTTAATCAAAAACTAACGGTTTTTGTTTTTTAAGTAACGATATTTTTCAAAAAGATAACGGGTTTTAAAAAAGTAACTGTTGTTTAAAAAATTAACGGTTTTTAAAAAATATGATGCGTTTTTTTTAAGTAACTGTACTTCTCAAAATAAAAACGGGTTTTTAAAACAAAAAGAAACGTTTTTTTTTTAAAAAAGAACTTTTTTTTTTAAAGTATTTTTTTTTCAAAAATTAACGGTTTTTTTATAAGTCATGGTACTTTTCAAAAGAATAATAGGTTTTAAAACAAGTTTTTTTTCACAATATGGAACTTTTTTTTTTTTTAAAGTAACAGTAGTTTTCATCTGCCTATCTATTTATATAAAAGAGTAGTGTGAGATACTGAGTGCCTCAACATCGCCCATCCTAGCACCTGCTCCTAGAAACTTTAAATTTGGCATATAGGTTCCTCCTGGGAAGGTGACCTCCACTAAGACGGGATTTTTTATATATATATTTATATATATATATACATCGGAGATGGCCAAAAAGTGGGAAACTGGGCCAAATAACCGAAAAATTGGTATACAGTTTCCTCCTGGAAAGGAGAATTCGAATAAGACGGAATTTTTTGATATTCCAACGAAGAATGCCAAAATAAATATCTTATTCCAAAAAAAAATCTTGTTCAAAAAAAAAGTACTTTTTCCACAAAAAAATACTTTTTTTAAAAACAAGTGCTTTCACCAAAAAAATGACTTTTCCCGGAAAAGGTGCTTTCACCAGAAAAAAAGACTTGTCAAAAAAAAAAAAAAATTTTACCAAAAAAGTACTTTTGACAAAAAAAAAAATACTTTTTCAAAAAAAAAGTTAAGTGTTTTTCCGAAAAAGTCCTTTTTCAAAAACAAAGGTCTTTTTGCAAATAGCAAATTCTCGATAAAAAAAACAGATTTTTCCAACAAAAAATAATGTTTTTTTCAAAAAACTACATACTATTCTAAAAAATAATTTTTTTTTTTGATAAAAATTTTCAAAAAATCTTAAAAAACTATAAGTTTGTAAAAATTTGAAGAATACATATAACAATTTTCATGTTATATTAATTTTCATGATCATGGCACGATGGGTTATTTCCAAAAAGTTCTTTAAACAAAAAAGTACTTACTAATTAAACATGGCCAAATGAAGATCTCCACTAAAAGGGGATCTTTAATATATTACTGGGAGACGTAGAAACGAGTAAAGAGTCCCATTTTAGAAATATAGCTTTTCTGTGATGTGGGCTCAAATAATTAAATGTTTGTTTTTAAGACATCGAAAAAGTTTTTGCATAAATTGATACCATTTTTTCACAAAAATATTATATTTAAATTTCAATATTTCAAGTAGTTCCAAAATAATAGTCTTTTGAACTAAAAACTTAATTCACATTGTATGTGTTTTTTAATTTTCATTAGCATTGTATTCAAACCTTATTTTTCGTAAAGCAATTTTAATCTAAATTGAAAAAAAAAATAAAAATTATACTTTTCGAAAAAACAGGTTAACGAAAGTGTTATTCAGATTTAAAACCACAGACAACTTCACTCACGTTTAGGAGCTCAAAAACCTCTACTCAATCTCAATATACCTGTTCGCTCAACAGAAAAATTTATTACGTTTAACAAAATGCATTGTTTTTTTTTGGCTCAGAAAAAGTATTTTTGTTAATTTTTACAATTCTTAATTAAAGTACAAAATAAGTACATCTACAGTCTTATTTCTACTTCTAATTTACACACAATTTTTATTCAAGCTAAAAACAATGCTACATTGATGTGAAATATAATAATAAAATTTGGTCTTTCATTTGCGTCATTACATTTTAGTTTTGCGCTCTTTGTAGGAGGTTAAGGGTCGCGGAAGCTTTCCCAGACCCGGTTCATATTATTTAGAACATATTCTAAAATCAGAAAAGGAATAATAGCGCCGTCTTGAAAACTTCAGATAAACTGATAGCGCCATTTACCAGGTAATATCATATTTTAACAAATAAATTCCAGAAAATAGTTTTGAAAAATAACACACAAAAATGGTTAAACCACTGGGACTTTTTACTATTTTGTTAAATAAGGGTAACTTAAATCTATGCTTAAGCCAGTTTTTAAATAAAAAATTGGTTCAAAAATAGTCAACTCGATTTAAAACCCATTTAATACATGGAATTTCGTTCTGAAATTTTAGTATAACAGTTTTTGTGGAAAAGTTTCTACTATCGATTTACGCAAAAAAAAATCGAAATCTAGAAGGCTTATAATGAGGATGTCCTCTTAAAATTGAGAAGTGAAGAATTTAAAAAATAAATTTAGGATCGGGAGATAAGATCATCTTGGACCAAATTTTGTTTACAGGTTCCAAAATTTCGTGCTTTTGTGTTCATTGGTTGCCTAGGACCAAATATTTTTTACAGGTTCCCAGTTTCATGCTTTTGTGTTCATTTGTTTAAAAGAGTAAATAATTTTGCTGCAGTTGAAACCAACAAGTTTTAAGTGAATATGTGAATATCTTTCAGAGTTGTAAAGAGTACCATTTACCACCTTTTGCTCTTTTTTATACCCATAACTTCTGAATATTCAAAATCTCCTATATCTTAAAAATCCTAGACGCCGTTAACGGTAGTTTTTAATATCGGAATATATTAAGAATTCATCTTTAAATGGAGATACACAACTGTTTAAATAACAACAGCAAAACCTTCTTAACCTTATGGTATGATCAATGGATCATAGCCATTTTATGTATATGTATCTAACTCAAATCTAATGTTTAATATCCAAAAAGATAGATTGCATTAATAAAGAGAAAAATTAAAAAAAAAAAAAAAAAAAATCTTTTAATAATTAAACATTAAAATTGTTTGCTTTATTCCAAGTTTCTAGCTCCAGTGGATTGAATTTTGTGATTAATGACCATTTATCCCTTTAGAGCCCCATATTACTATGGTTTTATAATAAATTCCAAAAAGTTTTTTTTAGTGAATTAACTGAAGTGTTTTGGACAAAAGGAGACTTTTCCCCGTACACATTTCCAAAAATCCCATCTTAGTGGATGTATATGCGAGGGTATGAACCTACATGCCAAATTTCAAGTTCCTAGCTGTAGCGGCTTGGTCATGGTGATTAAGGGGACATTTTTTTCTTTGTACCACATTTTCATTGAGTTTTTATTGAAAATTCCAAAAAGTATATTTAAGTGCATTAGCCATTACTATATTTGAAATTACAGATTTCAAGCAGAAGAGGTTTAAGCAGATGGATAAGATGGATATTTTTTATCGTAACAATTTCCAAAATCGTCTACGATGCAGGAGGAACCTACATACCACATTTTATGTTCCTCGCTTCAGCTGCTTCGACTTGGTGATTAAGGATTCACTTTTTTTCTTTGTACCACATTTTTATTAAGTTTTTGTTTAAAATTCAAAAAAGTTCATTGGAACATACTCTACACCCAGAAAACATACTCGGTCGTGGCTACCGTTGTAGTTGGGGCAATCCGTTGCTTCAATCGAATAATTTTTAACACAATCAAAAGATTCGATCGCGACAACTGAATCATTAGATTGTGATGAAAATCCTCCTGTTGAAGTTACAGTCATTCTGACACGACAATAAAATTTAGATTGCCTCAGCAAAAATTTGGTGATAACTACCAAAAAATTCGATAGCTATTAGCCAAATACTGTTACTACGACGGAATGTTTTCTATTTTTGTATTTGAAATTTCAGATTTCTAGCGAAGAGGTTTAAGCAGAACGTTAAGCAAAACACTTTTTTGGTTTTATGTGCAACCTTTTAATTATTTCCAAAAATCATGCTTCCGAAAATTGTGTCTACGCCGGAGACGGAACCTTCATACCAAATTTGAAGTTCCAAGCCCATGCGGTTAAAGCTGGGAGATTAGGCGGCACTTATTAACATTTGAACCCCATTTTAACTATGTTTTTATTTCAAAAAGTAGTTAATTAGTCTGTACATCAACACATATTTTATACTGGCCGACAATGCCCACAAGGTTGTTAGCGTAGATAAGACGTTTTTTTTGCGTTAAAGTTCAATTCATCATCCCCAAAAGATTAACTTCTTATAAAAATCGTCCAGGACCAAATATTTTTTTTTACAAATTTTGAGCTTTTGTGTTCATTTGTCAAAAAGAGTATATAATTTTGCAGCACTTGGAATCTAAAAATTTCAAGAAAATAATAATATGTATTTAAAAGTTATGCATTAGTACCAACTTTTACCCCTTTTTATACAGTTAACTTCTGAATATCAAAATTAAAAGTCCGAGATATCGTTACCAATAGTTTTTAATGTCGGAATACATTAAAAAGAAAATGATTTCCTGTTTCCAATGGTTCGAAATAGTTCGAGAAGATGTTTTAAATTTTAAGCATAAAGCAATTGTTCATGTCATTAAGAGGACACTTTTCAACTTTAAATCTCTATTTATTAAGTTTTGAATAAAAACGCTGAAAGTATATCTTAAGTGAATTACGATATAATTACCTAATGGTTTTGATTATAATGTTAAATAGAGATTGTCCGGTTTTGCCCCCCTGTCTTGGTTGATGTCTACGCTTAAGAGAACCTAAATGTAAAAGTTCCTAGCTCCTACGATTTAAGCCGGGCTATTAACGGACACTTTCCTTTTTAACGTAAATATTTCCAATAATCCCATATTTGTGGATGTCTAAGCCAGAGGAGGAACATACATGCCGAGTTTCAAAATCAAGCGGTTTGGGCTGAGTGGTTAAGGGGACATATTTGCCTTTGTACCACATTTTTATCAAGTTTTATTGAAAGTTCCTAAAAGCAAATTTTAGATTTCTTGCTGAAGTGGTTTAAGTAGGACGATAAGGGGACGATTTTTTATTCTTTTTGCCCTAACAATTTCCATAGGTCGTGATTAGTTGTACATTTTTACTATGTTTTTATTGCGTATTTTAGAAATTATTTTTCCAGTAAATTAGTCCATACACCAAAGAGCACATAATTATAGTAATTACCGCCGTTTTAATTAGAAGTTCAAAGAAAAACATTTTAAAAGTCAAATTTCTAGCTAAATGTTATTTGGGATGACATTTAAAGGAAGATTTTGCACTCATGGTAAGAATTTCCTGAAATTTATTCTTAGATAATATCTTCGCCGGGTCGAGGAACTTTTAAGCCAAATTTCAAGTTCCTTACTCCAGCGGTTTAAGCTTTGTGATTATTCCCAATTTTTCTTATTAAAACCCCTTTTTTACTATAATTCCATCTTTGTGAGTGGAGGAGAAACCTACATGCCGTATTAAAAAGTCAAGCGGTTTGGGCTGAGTGATTAAGGGAACATATTTGCCTTTTTTATCAAGTTTTGTTTAAAAATCCTAAAGGTATATTTTAAGTGATTTAGCCCATAGATTATTGACTAATGCACTTGAAATTTCAGATTTTTAGATTATCTTTTTGTACTACATACTAACAATTTCATAAAATCGTGATTAGATGTGATGGTGAAGGAACCTCAATGATAAATTTGAAGTTCCAAGCTCCAGCGTTTTAGGCATCGAGATTAGGCGGTATTAATCCCTTATTAATACCATTTTTACTATGTTTTTATTGCATATTTTAGAAATTATCTTTTCATTAAATTAGAAGTTATACCAATGAACACATAAGTTATGGTAACGGAAAAGCTCACTAAGTTTGCCATCATAGATAACACGTTGTTTTGCCTTAAAGTTTAAAATGTAATTTATATTGGACAACGGAATAAAGTATTTACTTTTTTATTTTACAGCCTTCCATAAATGTTTTACTCAGGGAAGGCGTCTTTGGACATACCACTGGCCGCAGTCCGTCTACGCAGAAATATTGTAATATTCACACAATGTTCTTTTGATTTGGGGGTTAAGACAAACATATTTTCATTCGTAATCCCCAAATTGTAAATAGTGATAATGCCAGGCCATACCTGCCTAAAGGTTTGGATGCCATCTCTACTACATTGTGTTTTATTTTCCTTAAATTATTAAATTCTTATCCAAAATCAATTACATTTTAAACTTGAAGGCAAAACAATGTTGTCCCCACGCTAACAATGCAGCGGGCATACCCCTATTAGTACTAAAAATACATCTTAATCCGCTATGGTTCGTACCATAGTGTGTACGTATCCCAACGTCATTGGTATGATCCCTCTCGGTCGGTTAGGGTGGGTAACCGTCCGAAAAAATGTTTAGAAATTTTTTAATTAGTAATAAAAATACATCTTAAAAATACATCAAGCCGCTATGGTTCGGACCATAGTGTGTACGTATCCTGGGGTATTTTGCACATGTGATACTACCTCATCACCAATGACTTAAGCCGATCTACACATCTTTATTGGGCATCGATAAAATGTGGATTATCACAATTTCATTAATTATCAAATGTTACTAATAATGAATATAAATGTTTTTATACAAACAAAAACTAATTAAAATTATTAATTATAGGTAAATAAAAACCAAACGCAAACTACATTGTTATGAAGCTTCAAACTCCTTCAGCTAGAGTTTACAGACAAGGAAATGGATCTGTGATCAACATTACATAAATTCTGTATAATATTCCACATCTTCGTCATTATATAAAACAAACTACATAAATATTCACAAAACTTACAATGAATAAAAATTTTTAGGCAGAACTACACGCAGAAAAAAGAGCATCGTTTTATAATAGTTTAAGAACTTCATGTTATGACTACAATTCGTAGCAATCATATTATGATCGTAAATAACGATAAAATCGCCTTCGGTAATCGTAATAAGATCATCCAGAGTCACGTATATGATAATTAGAACCAAAATATGATAATTTTGAGTCCACAATCATCTTCAATCATACTTTTGCTCTGCGTGTAGGTGCACTCCGGGCAAGCCCGGCTTTAGCCGGCTTGTTTAAACATAAAACAACATAAAAAACATTAAACACATAACATTTTATATACACAAAAAAAATATTTTTTGTTGTAGACTAACTAAAAACAACACAAGAGAAACGAAAACAGACAGAAACAAAATGACATTTCCGGGTTTCAACACAAACAAATGTTAAAAGGGAGTTAAAACTTACTACACAGTTGCATTCAATGCGTAGTATTATTTTTTATTGAAACATTTTGCGCAACTGTTGTATTGAATTTATAAATTCAAGTAAAAAAAGTTAATCGAGCAGGTAAACTGTTGAAAACTGGAAAAACTGAAAAAAGGCTGAATTTAAACAAAAACTGTTTCTTTTTTCATGAAAAACTGAAAAACTGTTACGCATCCTAAAAAACTGGAAAAAACAGTTAAACTGGCAATATGGTAACACTGAGATCAGCACTTGCTGAAGTAAGATCCCTCTACGCAACTTTTTAATTACACCCAAAGAAAAATGTTCAATGAAAAATAGGAATATGATTTTCTTTATAGAGAATATGGATGGTGATACGCATTGCGTGATTTGTTATCGCGTTATAAGTAATAAAAGTTTGTTTTGTTTAAGAAGACATTACTACTCTTGCCAAGGAAATTACGATAACCTGAGCGGGGGTGATCGATCGCTGAAACTATTTTTTCTTAAAATTTATTTTTGATGAAACTAATATTCATAATCATACCAGTTTTCAATTAATAAGAGAAAATGTTTCATTGCCTCTAAAAAAAAGGCATCCTATGTAGTTGCTTTGGCTTTGGCAAAGCAATGTCGCCCATTTGAGGATGGTATCAGATGTTGTGAACTGTTTTGGTGAAAAGTGTCAAAAAGGTTTGAACTTTGCCAAAACATTCCTTTATCTCGACGTACAGTTGCACGTAGGACAGAAGAGATAAGTAAATTGATTCATTCTGCAGCTAATACTAGACTGATAAATTGCAAATATTTTTCATTATCTATTGACGAAAGTACGGACATTAATAATATTTGCCAGCTTATTATTTGCATCAAAATAGTTGTGGCGATGAGCTAAGCCAAGTGTTGTAAACATAATTCAACGCTTTCAAAATAAACTTACAAGAAAAATAGTTAATGCACCGTGGTATTTAAGAAACAGCGATATCCACCGAGATCTTAGAGTGTACACTGTTAAAACCGTAATACAAAAATATGCAGCCAAACATCAAACCAGACTGTCTCTACATGTGAACCAGGAAGCTCGCAACCTTTATAACACTGAAGATCAACCTCGTAGATTACAACGTACTAAACCACTGGATTTAGTCAGACTCTAACTATTAATGTCTAATGCATCATTATCACTTGACTCGATGAAATTTGCTCGTTAGTCTTTTTGTGACAAGTTGTAAAGAATACTAAAAAAAAAACTGTATTGTATATATTCTAAAGTTTTTTTAAAATAAAGAAAATATATATATATAAAAAAAAAAAAATAGTTGATGCAAATTTAACATTTTAAAGGCAAAAAAAAAAATAATAATAATAAAAAAAAATCTTTTACTTTCGACTGAAAATGTTTTCGAGTGTAGAATTAGTGAGCATCATTCGTTTTCTGCTGCATCCCATTCAAGCATAAATGTGGTAGTATGTGTGTTGTTAAATAAGTCGACGAAATCGAAAAAAATTACCACAGTTGAAAACAAAAAACTCACCAAAAATTGTCAAAATTTGAAAAAATCACTGAAATTAGAAAAAGCAACAACATTTTTTTTTAAATATTTGTGATTTGGCGGGTTTCTCCCAATTTATAAAGATTTTTTTTAAATTTGATTTCGAGTTTTTCTAATTTGAGTGATTTATTTTTATTTTTTATCCAATGTTTGGTGATCGATTAGCGATGCTTATAAAATTTACCATCCAGGGTTTTGTTAGAGCCTGCCCGCACGTTTCCTTTGATAAAGTGTAGTTTTTATATATGTGAAGCGCATAGGACGAATGTACAAATGAATGAAACTCTTTCCAGTTTATCTCTAATTATCCATTAACATCCAATTAAATCCCTCAAATATACTACTGGATTAAATTAGATCAAAATTTATCTTAAAATTGATAGATCCCAAAATATCCCACAGAATTAATTTAGAAATAATTGCATCTAATTATATCCACAAAGATATGTAATTTTTGGTGGATCTAATAATATATTTTGAGATGAATTTGCATTAATTTATATCCCATGACATGAATAATTTCAATTAAAATTCAAATAATTTATTCATCTGGCGTATATATAATTATGTATAGGGTTATAACAATACACTGTGGTGCAAAATTATAGCCGCATGCACTTTTCAGCAGTTTTGTACATTTACATATAAAATTCAAGAAATATGTGAATGCAATCTGAAAGACCTCTAAAAATAATTAGAAAAACAGAAAAAAAAAATTTGTTTTTATGCCTTAAAAAACCGTTATAACAAATTCCTTGTTTTTTTGGTGGTGCAAAATTATAGCCGCAGATAAGAAAAAAATATTTTTCAGCTAACAGTGGAGCCAGTCTTAATTTTTTTTCTTTTATTCTTATTTTATTTGAATAATTACTATTTTCTAGTTACATATTAGCCTTATTTTCGAAATTCCGCGGGGGTATTACGTGTTCGATATTGAAAAAGGCAAAATTAGAGCTTTTTTGGAAGAAGATGTTAGTTTTCGAGGAATTTCTCATAAAATAAACCTATTTCCAAAATGTGGTACTCAATTTTTGAAAAGGTCCTTCTAATTACGGTCAAAATAAAAAAAATTTTGAAGAAAACTCAAATTTCAGTTCGTAATAAACGCCAGCGTATCAGAACGCTAGCAAATCAACTAAAACTTTCAAACAAATAGCCCACAAATTTGACTTTAATGTGTTCCCCTGGACTGAAAATCGGTTGTTACAGCAGTCTTAAGTTATCTGCCGCCAAAAAATAAAGAATGCACCACGATTACTACCATGGCACAAAAGTGCAAGCTTGAATTTGGCCAAAATTAGCATGAGTACTGGCTGGTATAATGTAAGTCACATTTAGAGTCTTTTCACGGGAATCTCCGGGACAAGATTTCTCGGAATTTCAGAATTGAAAATTGTCTTGAATTCCCGAGAAATCCCGTCCCGGAGATTCCAGTGAAAAGACTCTAAATGTGACTTACCTTATACCAGTCAGTACTCATGCTAATTTTGGCCAAATCCAAGCTTGCACTATTGTGCCATGGTAGTAATCGTGGTGCATTCTTTATTTTTTGGCGGCAGATAACTTAAGACTGCTGTAACAACCGATTTTCAGTCCAGGGGAACACATTAAAGTCAAATTTGTGGGCTATTTGTTTAAAAGTTTTAGTTGATTTGCTAGCGTTCTGATACGCTGGCGTTTATTACGAACTGAAATTTTGAGTTTTCTTCAAAATTTTTTTTTATTTTGACCGTAATTAGAAGGACCTTTTCAAAAATTGAGTACCACATTTTGGAAATAGGTTTATTTTCCGAGAGATTCCTCGAAAACTAACATCTTCTTCCAAAAAAGCTCTAATTTTGCCTTTTTCAATATCGAACACGTAATACCCCCGCGGAATTTCGAAAATAAGGCTAATATGTAACTAGAAAATAGTAATTATTCAAATAAAATAAGAATAAAAGAAAAAAAATTAAGACTGGCTCCACCGTTAGCTGAAAAAATATTTTTTTCTTATCTGCGGCTATAATTTTGCACCACCAAAAAAACAAGGAATTTGTTATAACGGTTTTGTAAGGCATAAAAACAAAATTTTTTTTTTCTGTTTTTCTAATTATTTTTAGAGGTCTTTCAGATGGCATTCACAGATTTCTTGAATTTTTTATGTAGATGTACAAAACTGCTGAAAAGTGCATGCGGCTATAATTTGCACCACAGTGTATGTAATTATATTGTAGAACCATATGTAATCATATCTCAAATTATTTTTTACTCTTTCGTCATATATGGAATTTTACATAATTACATCTTACATCATTTAATGGCATATATAATTTTATCTTAAGTTTGTATGGTACACATATATAAGCTATCTATATCCCACACATGTATGAGTCATTCCATGTCAGACCGAACACCTTTTTTACAACACCTCTTCCGATTTACTTTAAATTTGCAAGATGTATTAAACATTAAAAAATATTTAACCCGTGTTTCCAGAAAAAATTAAAAATTTTTTTTAAAAAGTATGCCCATTTGAAAATGGACAAAATCGTGAAAGTCTTCCAACATGACAAATTTTAAACTAATGTTTTTCTAAAACTAGCGAATGGATTTTAAAGTTGAGTTCCTTATTTTTAAGGTATTGGAACCTTATTTTTAAAAATTATTTTTTTTTTAAATTTATTTTTTTTATTTTTAAAATTTGGTTTTTTTTTTACTAAATTTCTGTTTTTCACCATCTTTGAACAAGTCGAAAAATCTGAAAAAAATATTTTCTTAAAGCTTAATATAACCTTAATATTCCCTGTAAATTTTAGAATTTAAGTCGAATGGATTCTATTTTTTTCCATTGTAGTACCACGAAAAATTACATTTTGTATGTGAATATTATATTTTCAAGTGTGTTAAAGAAAATGTTAAAGATTGCATGTATGCAAAAATACACGCTAACAAATTCATATTGTTCTTGAGCAATATTTGTTTCGCCTTTTCTATGTGCCGTTAGAATTTTTTTGTATGTTCACATACAAAATGTAATCGGAAAAAAATAGAATCCAATCGACTTCCATTCTGAAATTTACAGATAATATTAAGGTTATATTGTTCGAAGATGGTGGAAAACAGATATTAAGTAAAAAAACTAAATTTTCAAAATAAAAAAAAAAATAAATTAAAACAAGTGGAAGCATTAAAGTCCGATGTGCCAAATTTGGTATAAAAAAGATTAAATTCGGCTGTGCCGAATTTTTGGATACCCTCCATCTCATTGTTTGAATTAACCAGCGAAAGTGCAAACAATATATATATATCTATATTCTTTGTAAAAATAACAATAACAATGTTGTTTTTATAAGTAAAATAAAATATGATTAATTAATGTATTTGGGGTGAAGAAAAAAATTTTGTGAAAAAAAAATGTTAAAAGCGAACTGCACTGAATATAAATACAGATAAAGATTTACACAATTCAATACATATGGTTTGTGTCTTTGCTATAAAAATATTCGATATTCAGGCACTGAAATCGGTATGTTTAATTTCTATGATATTAAATAGCGATATTAATAGCGCCATCTATTAAGTTATAAAGGGATAGGTTTAAAGGGACAGTAATAAGAAAAAAATTGTTTTAAAAATAATAAATATATTGTGAATTAGTAGTTTAATTTAATATCTAATTGTGATTGAGAAAGGACCTAATTGGAAGAATAACTGGCTCCACCTTTTAAATTGTGATGGGAAGTTTATAAAAAAAATAATAGAAAAAAAATATTCTTAGGAAAAAAACTTTTGTTTTGTAAATGAAACGAATTTAGTAGAAAAAATCTAACACTCGATTAACGAGGGTTATGTAGACAAAAATAAACGCAGCTTATTGCAATAACTAAATAATTAATATTACATTTTAAGCAAAGTTATGCTTCTTTCACATGGACTTTTAAAAAAACATTTAGGGGTCCAAGAAGGTGATTACGTAGAATCTTTTGAACTGTTTTGTAAATACTACGTTAACATAGTTAAAGTGGCAATCGTTTCAGTTACATATATTCAGTCGAATTGGACAGAATTAAAGGGAAATGCAAATTGAAGTATTAATTAAATCTGTGGATATAAGAAGTTCGTTATATCAGACATCATTTGTATGGAGGCTTGTTGACGAGACAAACAATTTAAATAAAATAAATTCTTTATAACAAAGATCCATTTTGCAAATTTTATTTTTATTGAATTTCAGAGGGAAATTAGTGTTTTAGTAAATTAGTTTTAGTGAATTTAGGGTTTAAAAAGCATAAGCGAATTAAAAGGTTTAAAAAAATATGCGCCTGCTGAGACATACATAATGAAATAATTATTAAATACCCGTTTACATTACAACACACGTGTTTATACTATACATCACATAAGTCAAACGGAAAGTGTGATAATATTAAGTTTGTCAAAAAAATAAAAAAGAAAATAGTTTGTGTGTTTAGAGTGTTTTCGAGACACAAAAAAATTAAAGAAACTGGTATTTCAAATTATTGTTTTTCAGCTAAGTTGCTTGTACAATTCTCGTTTACGACTCCTAGAATAAGAACCCTAGAAATTTTCCCAAAATTCGATTGGTTTTTACACATCAATACTTTAATTTAGATTATTTTTGTATGTATCAAATAAAAATTAGGGTTTTTAAGGAAAAACAAAATGCATATAATTAAAAGATTTTAAGATGAAGTATGCACCTTATATGTTTTAAATAAAAAAGTTCTGAAAGTGAATGTCCTTTAAATTTAATGGGGTTTTTATTAAATGTAATTAGAGTGTAAGAGTTTCCTTGCAAAATTATTAAAGGTTGAGAATGAGAATAAGTAAAAATAGTGTTCGAAAAAAGTTATGAATTTACATTGTTGAATTCGGGGATTTTGTTTCTGGATATTTTTTTGATATGATAACGATTAAAGTGTCTGGCAACTCTGGTTAATGCAGTCAAATAAATAAAGAATTATAACTCAACTATTTTGTTCACACTTTTTTCTAATTAGTGATTTTTTGATTTGTTGGGGTTACCGAAAAAGGGTATCTGGCAAGCCTGGTATCCTGAAAGCAAAAGAACACTTTATTTATTTGCTTAAAAATGTTTCGAGGTCTTCTCACATTTGCACTCATAACCAGTGCTGCCAGATTTCAGAATCATTATTGAAAAATCGTCAAAAAATCGTCAAAATAAAATATAGTTGTTAGAAGAGGAATAAAGTTTTAATAAAAAATAAAATACAATAATGTAATTCACATTTCAAATTTTAACGTGTTATCGTTCTAATATAACACGATTTTTGACACTTCTCTTTGGTTTAAACTACCAAAATCATTATATTTTATAACGATATTCATATTTATATTCATATTATCTTCATATTTATAAAATGTTGAAAGATCAAATAAATACAACAAATTTTACCACTTTTACTGTTAATCACTTATATCTACAAAATTCTGTGAACAACATTTCAGTAGCACAACTTTTTAAATCTTAAATTCTTATACAATATTTGGAAATTCTTTAACAATAAGTCTGTTCGATTACTTTTCCAGTAAAGTTCAGTAAAAATTACTCAGTAACAAAACTACAAAGAGTAAGACAAACTTACAAAAAAGTAAACGAACGGAAAATGTGGAGGAATTATTAAATTAGATAAAACAGCTCGTTTTAAATATTAAAAAAAAAAATCAACTGGTCATTATGGAAAAGATAAAAATTAATTAAAATTAAATGTTTTTTAAATTCTTCCATAGTTAATTATTTAATATTTTTTAATTTAAATCCATAAACAATTATAATTTAATTTAATATTTGCTTTTGTTTACTAACAATATAAGCATATTTTTTCAATCATATGTGTTTTTCTTCTCACAAATTTTTACTGGCAAAAATGTATCTAGTAAAAGCTTGTAAGTTATAAATGTAAATACCCAGTTTTTACTGAGTATTTGTCTAAACGAACAACGTCCAGAAAACACTTGTACAAATTTTTGTGTTATCGAACAATCTTAATGTTATATTTTTTAATTATTAAATTTTGGCACTTTATTTATATTATTAGGCCTGTTTTTTAAGCACCGGATTTATTTTTGGATTTATTTTGTTTCATTTAAAGTTGTATATATATCATCTTTCAACATGAAATATATTCGGGCTAGAGATCTGTTTGTTTCGCAAAAAAAGTCCATGCCTTGTTTTTTAACATGAAAATTTTTTAATTTTTATTTAAATCTAACTCCAATTAAATTATATAAAAATTTAAAAAAATGTTCTAAACATATAAACACAGAAACTAAATTAAGCTAAACCCGTAATGAATTTATAAAAAAAATAAATGCGGTTTGGATCAAGTTTTATTCAATTCTAGGATTTGCATTTTTGCAAAATTGTATTTCACAACATATTAGCAAATAAAGGATAGCTCTCAATAAAATAAACAATGTTTTTTTTTAACCGATTTGTTCCGGCGATTTTATGAGAATGATAAATAAGTAGATCTTGCTGACATTAAATTATTGTCAAAAAATCGTCATTTTGGAAGCAAAAGTCGTCAAATAGTCATTTAGTTATTTTGGATCTTAAATATCATCAAAATGACGACAAATCGTCAAACCTGGCAGCACTGGATGCGATTGCTACTAAACATACATACATACATACTATATTACAAAACAAAAAAACAACAACAATATTTTGTGGGTTTTTTTTTGTTATTAAGTGTTGATCATGACCATGGATGGTAACCGATTCTATGTAGTTATTTGTAACGGTAACGCTATCTTCTTTTATTTCGGTAGCGGTATTTTAGGGGTAACGATACTACAGTTATTTCGGTAACGGGATTTTAGCGTTAACGGTATTTTATTTATTTCGCTAGCGGTATTTTAGCGGTAACGTTATTTTAGATATTTTGGTAACTTTATTTTAGGGAAAAAGATTTTTCAATTATTTTGGTAACGGTATTTTAAGGGTAACGTTATTTGAGTTATTCAGTTAATGTTAATGCACACCACAATTTTTATCCCCATTATGCCCGAGTTTTAATGACTGGCTAGTTTATGATCGTACTTTGGGAAAATATATCTATTTACAGAAGTTTTTTTACAGATCTTGTTAGATTATTTCGGTAACGGTAATTTTAAGGTATCGATATTTTAATTATATCGGTAACGGTATTTTACGGATATCGGTATTTCAATTATATCGGAAATAATATTTTAGTTAAAACGATAGTCAGTTGAATCGGGAACAGTATTTTAGCGATATTGACTGCCATCCCTGATTGCGTATATTCTTGTGTATAAGCATTGAATGTACGTATGTATGATGAAATAAATAGAATATTTTAAAATTTGATTCAAAATTTCAAGAGGTACTCCCACATTTTCACTCATAACTTTTGATCGCGTTAACCGATTTTGATCATTTTCACTAGCAAACTGCTCATGATATCAACAAACAATTTGACTGAAAATTAGCAGCACCTCTGCTGTATTGGCGGAGTATTTTGTATTAACACAGACAGACGGACAGACGGACAGACGGACATGGCTATATCGACTTCTCTATTCATGCTGATCAAGAATATATATAGTTTATGGGGTCCCAGATTTGTTTTAAAAGAATTACAAACATTTGACAAAGTGATATATACCCTCCTGCACTATGGGATGGAGGGTATAAAAATAATAAATAATTTTTAAAAAGAAGGCTCAAATACCTTTAAAATGAGTTATTAAACTTTAAACTACATTCACTAGTTTTAGAAAAATATAAGTTTAATAGTTCACGATTTTGACGATTTTCAAATGCACTTAACTTTTAAAAAAAAAAATCTAATTTTTTTCTGGAAACACGTGTAAAATATTTTTTCATGAAGAATACGTACTAAAATTTTGAAAGACATCGGAGACATCAATTTTTAGCGAAAATCGTTCGGTCTGACATGGAATGACTCATATATAACTTATCCTTGTTGGAAATGGACCAGTCACTGGTATGGTCACATGATTATAACTTTTTGTGGATAAACCTGTACTAGTTTCGGTTCTGCTAATGTTACCGGTTACCGGCTTGTCATAGGAGGTTGCAATTGCTACCGTTGGAGCTACGGGACAAGTTAGAAGTAGGTAGAGTTAAAGTAGGATCATTTTAGGATTTATGTTATATGCAACATGACCAATGGAAAAATAGTTATCAGGTGACATAAGTATCATAGAACTGAAGAAAACTGTTTAATGGCAAACTAACCCCATATTAAGCGCAATGTGTTCTGTTGCAGGGGTAGTTTGAAAGGAATAGTTTTGTAAAGTACCACTGCACTGGTCTAAGGGGAACATATCGCCGGGCATGCGAAAAGAAATTAGCAAGTAACCTGTCACTTTTCAATTACCGTGTTTCATATTACGTAATGGGTGCTAAATTGCCCGTCCGAAACCAGTCACTGAACTTCAAAAGGCACAGCAAAACTCAATTTCAAAATAAGTTTATTTTTGCTATACACAACAAAAAACTACGAGTATAACAGTAAATTCATTATAACAATTTAAATTTGGAAAAGTACATAAACTATACAAAAAGTCCAGCTGTTCAAACACCCCAAGAAATTCTCACAAATTGCCAATTACTTACACATAAAAAATCGTTACCAAAAAACTTGTAAAATATCTTAATACGATATTTTGAAACCAATATGCGAATATTTTGTATTTTAATTTATGAATATAATATAATATTGCAAAATATTTCAAGTTTTTGAATAAGTTGTGCAAAAAATCATAATCTGGTGATATGTTTCTAGTTTTTTGGTAGCGAAGTTTTATGTATAAAATTGCCAAGAAAACCGCCATTCGCTCGAAAAATTGCTATAAAAACAGCCCGTCCCCATTTCAAAAATTAACTCGCCAAACAAGTTTTAAGATTGTACACGTTTGGCGAGAAATCGCCATATCTGACAACCCTGGTCACCATGTAACAGTTTCGTATTCAGTTCTTTAGAACCAGTGCAGTATTACAACTTCATTTTGGCTGTCAAAAATCGGTACAGATAAAATTTCTTCAGTGTTGAGTCCGTTCTGTAGCAGTCAAGGGGCTGAATCCTTTGGCACTAATTGCCATGTTTTCATCCTCTGCTAACGGGTTTGAACAAGTTCAATGACCAGTAACAACTACAACTGAAACGGCCGTAGTTGCTTCAGTACACTCTGATGTTATGTTAGTTCTTCTCCTGTTACATGACATATCTGGTACCAACCTGTCAATGTTTTGCGACCATTGCAATACTCACGTGATTGGTCATTTCACCCAAATTAACACTTTTTGAAACACCAATATTTAAGTTTCAACTGTTTCGTGAAGTGCCCCCCAATCATATATCACGGAATTGTCACTTCATTCCCCGCAGGGATGTAACCAGATATGATTACATATTATGTTATATATGCGAATGTATTATTATATAAGACAATAGATCAAATATATCTTTTTATACCCTCCATCCCATAGTGCAGGAGGGTATATATCACTTTGTCAAATGTTTGTAATTCTTTTAAAAAAAAATCTGGGACCCCATAAACTATATATATTCTTGATCAGCATGAATAGAGAAGTCGATATAGCCATGTCCGTCTGTCCGTCTGTCTGTGTTAATACAAAATACTCCGCTAATACAGAAGAGGTGTTGCTAATTTTCAGTCAAATTGTTTGCTGATATCATGAGCAGTTTGCTAGTGAAAATGATCAAAATCGGTTAACGCGTTCAAAAGTTATGAGTGAAAATGTGGGAATACCTCTTAAAATTTTGAATCAAATTTTAAAATATTCTATTTATTTCATCATACATACGTACATTCAATGCTTATACACAAGAATATACGCAATCAGGGATGGCAGTCAATATCGCTAAATTACTGTAACCGATTCAAACCCCTTCCAACTGACCATCGTTAACCCAAAAATACCGTTACCGAAATAATTGAAATACCGTTATCCGTAAAATACCGTTACCGATATAAATAAAATATCAATATCTTAAAATACCGTTACCGAAATAATTGAAACACCGTTATCCGTAAAATACCGTTACCGATATAATTAAAATTTCAATACCATAAAAATACCGTTACCGAAATAATCTACCAAGATCTGAAAAAACTTCTTTAAATATATATATTTTTCCAAAGTATGATCATAAGCAAGAAAGTAATCAAAACTCGGGCATAATGGGGCTAAAAATTGTGGTGTGCATTAACATTACCTGAATATCTAAAATAACGTTACCCTTAAAATGCCGTTACCAAAATAACTGAAAAATCTTTCCCTAAAATAAAGTTACCGAAATAACTAAAATGTAACGTTATTTTATATCTAAAATACCGCTAGCGAAATAAATAAAATACCGTTAACGCTAAAAGCCCGCAACCGAAATAACTTAAATATAGTTACCCCTAAAATAACGTTACCGAAATAAAAGAAAATAGCATTCACGAAGCCAATAACCACATAGAATCGGTTACCATCCGTGGCCATAATCAACACGTACAATACCAAAAAAAACCCACAAAATATTGTTGTTTATAACTGGTATGTATGCATGTATGTTGTTTAGTAGCAATCGCATTCAGTGTTGCCAGGTTTGACGATTTATCGTCATTTTGACTATATTTAAGGGTATACACACTTTGTAAAAGTAGTTGTAGTTCTTTTTAAAAAAAATCTGGGAAAAACCCACAAAATATTGTTGTTGTTTTTTTGTTTTGTTTTGTAATACAGGGTGGCTGATAAATGTCACTACAAAAGAAAACGTAATAACTTTTTTTCTGAGTTATTAATCGGTTCGATTTTTTTTTTTTTTTTGGTTTCATTGATTCGTCTTTCAATTTAAGGAAATGAACGAATGGGGTAATGAAACTAACATTTTGATTGCGCGCCACTACAATGCTTTGGGGGCTGGCATTTCCGCATAAACAAACTTAACGGGCACATTAGGCGGCACTCCTCCGAGCAGATTGGACTCGTAAATTATTTTGTCAATCGTGGAACAATCATTAGGACGCCTTTTAATCAAAATTGCTCAGTTCGAATGTAAGAAACAATTGTTGCCATAGTTGCTGCAATACAAGTAAATTCTAGAGTTTCGACATGGAATATTTTAGCTCATATATGTATCACCAGACAGTCAATACGGACAGTTCTGCTTAACGATTTTCATTTCTCTCCTTTAAAAAAATCAAACAACAAGCAATTGAACGCAGTAGACTTGCCCCTTAGCTTGGAATTTTCTCTGTAATTTGCATGGAATTTCGCTTGCATTTGATGTCATCAGCCGTGTTAGTCATTTTAAATAAATTGTTCTTAAAAGCCATTAAAAATACTTATTAAAAATGTATGGCTTTTCAAATGTAAAAACAAAGAAATAAAAATAAAAAAAAAGTTATTTAAATTTCTTATTGTAACAATATGCATCAGCCACCCTGTATGTATGTATGTATGAAGGTTTTTATAACTGGTATGTATGCAGGCACGTAGCTAGAGGGTGGGGGGGGCTTGGGGGCTAGAGCCCCCCCGAAATGATTTGACAAATTTAAAAACTTAATACAATTCGTTAGAAAGTAACAGTGTTATTGATAAATTTAATATGAAAATAATTATTTTTGACTTGGATCAAATAGGAAATAGTTTTATATGATTCGAATCTTAAAATTTCGTTAATGGGCGGCTATCATTGTTAGAGTTGATTTTCGACAAAAAGCAATAAATAAAATCTTTTCATAAGAGATTTCGAAGTCTTTGACTTAAAATATAATCAAAAATTGTTTGAGACAATGCAAACTAAAATTAAATATGTCTACACAGAAAAAACTAAAATTGAGTTTTAATTAAAATATTTGTTGATTCAGCAAAAGTTTAACTGAATTCGGTCGTGTTGATGCCATTGTAGTAACAACTAAAATAATTTTTATCTATTTAATTACATATAATTACATCAATTACATATAGTTTTATTCACATCTATTAAAATTAAATTGAATATTGTTTACTATTGGGAAAAATTAGACCATTTGAAAAATCGCAAAATTTGAAAAAAAAATTGCCAAAACAATCCTCAAAATTGCAGAAATTTAAAAAACTCCCAAAATAAACGCCAAAATTCGAAAAAAATTTAAAAAAAAAATGACCAAAATTAAAGAAACGCGAATTTTCAACTCTAAACGATTTTTTTTAATTTTGGCGACTTTTTAAAATTTTTGCATTTGTTTCAATGTTGTTCAACGTTATAAAAACTGAGAATTTTTTTTTATACCAAATTCATTTTCAATTAAACAGTTAATTGAAAGTAAGTTTGAAAGCGAACAAAAGTTTAATTGAATTTTTTTTTTTGACAATGATTTTTTCTGTGTGTTTTGACATAATCTTTTAAAATGGAGCTACCACTAAGACTCAAAATTAAGTTTACTTGCGCCCGTAAAAGTCGTTACTTTACTTACAGTGCAATCTTTTTGGTAAATTTGGTTTGCTACGCACGCATCTGGTAACATAGTTTTCAGTATTTTTTTTACGATATATATTTCGATATCTCATATTTTTTTAATTTTTTGAAACAAATTTAAGCCTCAAACTTTGATCGATATGCATAACATGTTAACGTGGTCCAATGGTACTAAATGTAAACAAATTTCTATCGGCGCTCCTTGAAATGCGACATTTTAAAATCAAGCAGCTAACCAGTAATAACGATGTAGTTTTTTTTTTAGACATTTTAAAGGGTTTTTATTTAAAAAATTGATTAAAGACAATTTGAAAAGCGTTTTGAAATTGTCCAAAATATAAATCAAAGTGAATTGGAAATACGAAATGAATAAGACCTAGGCGATGGAAATAAGACCTAGGCGATGTCAGGTATATTTTTAAATTTTCCAATTTTATATTTTTTCTTTATTATTTCTTTCAGACTACAATCACGCTTGCTTGTAAAATTTACGATTTTTTTAATACAATACATGAAGTCGGATATGTGAAAAAGGGGAAAAAATAGTGAATAATTTGTTAAAATAATTCAAATAAGTGGCAGCCGGGGTCCACGACATAGTGTCAAAATGGTTTTCAAAATGTGTGTTTTCTCGAGGATTTGAACGCTGTTTTTTAAATAAGTCTAAATTTCCTAAACTTTAAACATATTTTCATACAAAAATGTGTTAATTTTCAACACCAATTTTAAAAATAGATACGTTTTTCATATATCTTTGCTGCTTTATCACCTATCCGAATTTAATTTCAAAGGAAACCCATCGGAAAAGCTTCCTTATAAGTGGCAGGCAAATTATATAGGGTATTTGCTTTTAATTTGTTTTTTGGACGGTTATAATTCTTTAATTTCCCGAGTTAACCCTTTAATGTCAAATGTTGCTTATAGGCAACATTGTATATTTTCGGTCATAGTTACTACAGTTTTTGATATTTTTGCTAACGGTTTTTCTCCAATTAAAATTAACATGTGTGAGCATTTGTTTATGATGTTACATTTTAAAAATTATTACAAGTGTTAATTTGAGAGCGAGTTGCAGCGGGGTTCAGACGTGTGCAAAAAAAGTCGAAAAAGTTGTTTTACAAAAGTTCAAATAAAATCTAAATATGCAAGAATTTTTTTATAAAAAGTGAATTTTATTATAAATAACAGGTAAGAAAATGAAATAAAGTTTGCAAAACTTAAAAAAAGTTGTTGTTGTCATGTCAGGAATTTCATGAACACAATGTTGCTTATAGGCAACATTTGTCCATAGTAGCAATAATTTTAGTTCTGTTTTTTGTTTAGAAATGCGCCCAAAAGGTCTCACAGAAACAGAAATAAACGAATTTTCGATTTCGACTGGAATAATTCTGATGATGAAGAAGGTGAAGAGAAGAAGAGTTATATGATGCCAATTTGGAAAGAGTCATTGAAGAAACAATTGATCAGGTAAGTGTTATTATATTTTAGTTAGTTATATATTTAGTTATATTGATCTAATAAAATCCCGTACAGGTAAAGAAAAAGAGGAGAAAATGTTGAAATAAATTTGATTACCAGAATTATTGAAGAAGATGAACATGCTGAACATCGTCACGGAAAGTTTTGAAAAAAACCATCTGGAGGGTTTGAGATGGAGGAACACAAGCCTACCCGATTGCGAAACTGCTTGGAAAGAAGAAACATTTTGTGGAGAAGTCAAAGATCAAATAAAATATTTTAGTGAGTTCTTCGATGATGAAATTATAAACAAGATTTGCAACGAAACAAATCTATATTCGATGCAAACGAAATGTGTAGAGCTAAATTGTTTACCATTCGAGATCAGACGATTCTTCGGTGTACTTCTTTATTTAGGAGTAATACAAGTTCCAAATTTACGAATGGCTTGGATGCCAAACTTCAGATTATCAGCTATTGCAGATTCTTTATCAAGAGCACGCTTTGAGAAAATCAAAGAATCTTTTCACATAAATAATAATACTCAACAGCCGGAACGTGGATCACGACAAACTTTATAAAATACGACCATTACTGGATAAATGAAAGAGAAATGCAACAAAATAGACCAGGAGGGGCACCAGAGCATTGATGAACAAATGATTAAATATAAAGGACGTCACAATCTAAAACAATACCTACCAATGAAGCCCAATAAGTGGGGTTTTAAAATGTTTACAAGAGCTGAGTTTCAGGTATCGTATACGATTTTGCTCTCTATGTAGGAGAAGGAACGTGTCCCCCTTTTGGATTAGGGATCTCATCAGATATTGTGTTGCACTTAGCTGGTTGTTGTATAGAAGAGACCTCAAAGATCAAGACGGAAGAACGAACCATATGTCATTGTTGGATTTTCAATTGAGTATAGCAAACGAGCTTCTACACGCGTCTGATTTAGCGCCAGGTAAACCATCGCAAAAGAGGACGCCCATCGGCAATCCTTCCAAGCATGCAATCTGATTCACCGTCTCCAGCACCATCTGACATTTCAAACGTTTCGTCACAAAGTTCATCGTCGTCAGCAAAGCGATCATACATATCGGAACCTCCAAAATCCATGCGTCTTGATCAAGTTGGTCATTGGGTTGAATGGGGAGCAAAAGGAAGGTGTAGATTATGCCAAACCGGTATTCCAAAATCAAAATGTTCAAAATGTAAGGTATACTTATGTTGTAATCCACAAAAAAATTGTTTTGTATCATATCACACATGAAATGTATAAAAAATTGATAAAAATAACATAAAATATCAATGTATCTTGTGTTTTAAAATGTGGTGGTACAATGCTCAATGTTGCTATAAGCAACATCTTCATAACGGTAAAACCAGAAGTAGTAGAGGCTTGAAATTAATATCAGTTCATATTCAAGGCTCTAACAATAGCCTAATATATTCAAAATATTTTTAACCACGCACACTTTAATTCTGACATGAAAGGGTTAAAACGTTTGCATAAAAGGTTTTGTCTGCCAGTGCATTTAACCGGACATAATTATATAAATTCATATATAAAATTAATTTCGTAGACAAAAAATTAATATGATGTCATATATAGTTGCGTATAATTGTATATTGCATTTAGAATACGCTAAAACTAATCCAATTAATAATTACGTTATATTTATATACCTAGACATTGCAAAATAATATATATTTTGATATTATATCATATTTTAAAAAACACAATATTATTTTAGATAAAATTGTATATTACCCCATGCAGAGTCACACTAGAAAATTTGTCAATTATATTTTGGATGTAAATGTGTATTACATTCAATACAATACAATTATTTGCATCATT